>OY757189.1:75500288-76030288 GCA_963583895.1 Melanophora roralis | reverse complement strand
TATCGACTTAAAATGTTTTACAAAAATTAATTGTACCCTAAGGGCTACACTTAAAAAAAAATTTTTTTGAGTGGGGGCAAAAAAAGGGGTAGCTCCCACACAAATTAATGATTTGTATGAAATTTCCGATACGCTATATCTCGGAAACTATAAATGACATCGAAATGAAATGTTCTACATAAAGTAATTGGGCAATAAGGGCTACGCCTTAAAGAAAAAATTTTTTGGGTGGGGGCAAAAAAAGGGGTAGCTCCCATACAAATTAACGATTTTTATGAAATACCGATACGCTATATCTCGGAAAGTATAAAAGATATCGAAATTAAATGTTCTACAAAAAGTAATTGGGCAATAAGGCCTATGCTTTGAAGAAAAATTTTTTTGAGTTGGGGCAAAAAAAGGGGTAGCTCCCATACAAATCGACAATTATTATAAAATATTCGATACGCTATATCTCGGAAACTATAAAAGATATCGAAATGAAATGTTCTGCAAAAAGTAATTGGGCAATAAGGCCTATGCTTTGAAGAAAAAAATTTTTGAGTGGGGGCAAAAAAAGGGGTAGCTCCCATACATATTAACAATTTTTGTTAAATTTTCGATATGCTATATCTTGGAAACTATAACAGATATCGAAATCAAATGTTCTACAAAAAGTGATTGGACATCAAGGGCTACGCTCTGAAGAAAAACATTTTCGGATGGGGGGTGAAGAAGGGGTAACTCCCATACAAATTAACAATTTTTATAAAATTTTCGATACGCTACTTCTGGAAAACTATTACAGCTATCGACTTCGAATATTCTACAAAAAGTAATAATCAAATAATTCATACATTTTGGAGAAGAGCAGGGGGACTAGAACATTTAATAAGCTTTATTAACCTTTAAATATGAATAATGTCGAAAACTTTTAAAACTCTTGACCTCAAACTTTCCTCATCTATTTATATTATTCATACGAACGTTAAAATTTTGTATATTTTTCTATGGACTTTAAAACTTGCACAAGGTTTTTTATTATATTATTTGCAGTACAAAATTACTCGGCTGGGTATATTTAAAGACCAATGTGAAGGGTATATAAGATTCGGCACAGCCGAATATAGCGCTCTTACTTGTTTTTGTTGTTGTTGTTGTTGTTGTTTCTTATATTTTTGTATGAACATGCTTTATTTGTTTTGTCTACTGACGTCAGAATGTATGAAAGCAAAAGGAAAAAACTAAGAAGCAAATCTCTTTAAGTAGGCGATTTAATACACTTGTTTTTGAAATAGGAAACGGATGGATGTAGTTTAAGAAGTGTTTAAGTTTTGTCGTTGTCATTATAGCTGGTTTGTTTATTTTTAACTTACTAAGAGTTAAGATAACGCAGCTGAAATCTATAGCTTTAGAAAACGTTATTACTATTTTAAAAAAAGTTAAACAGAAATAGAAATAATAAAACCAAAACCAAGGCCAGGGTAAAAAAGCAAATTAATAAGAAAAAGAACTTACTCTCATTTTCAAAATCGCCAGGATAATTGATGATTGGTTACATTAAAGATTAACATGCTTGTTGTCGGCTTTAAATTAAAACACAAAACTTTTAACAGCACAAGTGCAAAATAGTTCAATTTATTTATTTATATTTTCATAAGCGGCAGCGCTGTAAAACAATTTTGTTTAACACCGGCCTTTTAGTGACTGAATTTTTAAATCTTTTTATGTATGTACATATGTATGTTTGCTTGCTAGTAGTGGCCATAGATGCTTACATGATACATAAACAAAGTTCGTTATAATTAAGAAAACTAGTTTAAGTGCATATTTCAAAGGATATATAATGTATGTCCGTGATGAAAAATTCTCTATCTAGGCGACTTATCAAAGTATGTATGTATTTCTGCCGGTCTCCTACGCCAGTTTTTTTAAGGCCCACTTAAGTCCCACGGGCCCGTTACTAAACTGCTAATAATAGGCCCTTATTATGAGCTGCATTCGATGTCCGATCTTCGTTGGCTATCGAATACCAACTATCGAATGTCAATTTCGTATTATGAGCTGGCAGCACTTTCGAAATTTTCGTTTCGCACCGAATTTTCTATCGAATGTATTTTTGCTTTCGACAAAGTAATGTAGTTGGTGAAATTTTTTAGCCGTCGAATGTAGGTCATAATATCAAATGAAAATTCGTTCGATCAGCTTTTTCGATCACAGGCGAAGATCGAATTTTGTTCATATTAGACACCATATTTTTATCCCTGATACACTAAAAACTTGAAATATTGTTTTAACATGACAAAAATATCGACTAGAAATTGCGATGGCCCATAATTTTTCAATTAAATACAGATATATTTTCCTTTAAATATATTTTGGGAACCACAAGTTATATAGACCTGGAATTTTGAACTTCACTGCGACGATATGTACTTCTATCTGCGCCAGATGATTGCATATCTATGTTAACTGAATTTACAATATTTTATTAATAAAAATTAATATTTTAAGAGTTGATCATTAGTTCAGATTTTAAAACCTGCGACCAAATTGCGACATTCGGTTTAAAAAGCTTTACCCGATCGATCGAGTTGTTGTTGCTTTTTAAGTATCCAAATAAGAATTTTTTTAATTTTATTTCAAATCGAATTCCGCGACTTGTCGTCTAAATCTTTTAACTATAGACTTTTTCAAAATATTTTACTATAAAATAATATTACTCCAGTAAAAACCATATTTAAGGAGCATATTTAAGTGTTAAACAAACAACCATAAGAAAAAAATTTAAATGACAGTACGGCAAAGTAACACAATTTTATTATAAAATACCCAGTAAAACAGTGAGAAAAAAGAAGTAGGAAACCCACAGAACTAGCTAACTTGAATCACTTCAAGTTTTAGGGAAAATCCAATCAATTTTACATGGGATTATCATTGAAGGGATGCTTTTCATTTTTGCAGAATTTAAACCGCACTTTAAAATAACTACTAAAAATCATGAAAGCATGCACTAGCATTTTTGAGTGGGGTTTTTAAAAAATCACATTTTTGCTGGGTAAGGAGAGTATCAAATGAGATACTTTTCGGCATCCAATAGTATCAAAAAAAGTACGATCGTATCAAACTTTCATCACTGAATTGAATATATTGTTTGTTCTAGATGGAATAAAATAAAGTAATATTTTAAACTTTTTATTTTGAAAAAACAAATGTAAATTATAATAAAATTCATTTTAAAAACTTTAATTAAAGAAAATTTTTTTTTTTAATTTTGTGTCAAAATATTCACAATTTACAGCTATGATCCAAATAGATGATTGATTTCAAATCGCATTTAACAAAAAATTTAAGCTAATGTGACTACTGTGTAATGCAGTTCATTTGTCATTAAAAAAAAATTTTTAAGAAAACAAAGCTGCGTAAAAAATTTTATTTTTTTAAAGCAAATAAAATAAAAACACAATATTTTATAATTTTATTTTTAAGAAGATGCAGAAGCAATGCAGAGTTTTAATACGTTTATTGCTCCTCGAGGTACTGCAAAAACTATTTTTTTATTCCACAGTTTCTCTTTTCCAGAACGGTTTCCTTCAGGTGCTTTAAGAAACACTTGCGGCCAATAGGCAACTTAGTCATTAACTAAAATCCAATTTAGTTGTTGAGAGCTCAGGCCCTCGTTGTTTTGCTACCGCAACAGTTCCCCTTTCCCAGAACTGTTTCTTTCAACTGCTTCAAGAAACAAACGGTTTAACCTTAGTTTCCATGGACGGTGTTTTTAACATTTGAAAGGGATTTATGTCCATGACAACAATGATTATGGACATCACTTCCTTTTTGCATCAGACTTTTTTCACATTTAGTTTAGCTCTTGAACCGAGTTAACCTCTAGAGAATACCTGTAAAATTAAAAGTAATAGTATAATATGTGTAACAATATTTTTTCCTGCTTTTTTTATAAAATGTTTTTAATAAAAATAATTTTGTTTATATGGTTTAAAGATAAGCTTCTTGAAATTTTACTAAAGTTGTAATATAATGAACGTTGCTAACGTGGTTAGTTTTAATAAAGTTTTTATGCAAAAATTTTTACCCCAAGACTTTTTTAATAAAATAAATATGTAGCTGTAACTGTGGCACAACTTACCTTTTTAAAAACTTTATATCAGTTTCCGCTCGTAGTGAAGTGTAGCGATGCATTTACAAACAGGCCCTTATATTTCAACTACCATTAATTTATATGTTCTTTATAGCTATTTAAACTTCCCACATATTTTTAATGACACGAATAAAAGGTAGGCAGGAGAATAAAATTATTCATATTTTCTATACAAAATTCTTTGGTAAGTAAACACCAGCTCAATGTCTGCACCCAAGACATCCGTATTCAAAATTTTTCAAACATTTTTTTCTAAAACTAAAATATGGGAAAAATTAATATGCCTTACATGGTAATTTTTTAAAGAAAACAAAACTCAAATAATCAGCCTTATTGTGTTTGGCGTTGTCGTGCCAAATGTTGTCAATTTCGACTTTCGGCGTATTTGTTAGACGGTATCAAAACACCAAAATAAAATATAAAATATTATTTCTCTCCTGAATAAAAAATTGTACTTGATGGCGAGATTATACAATTTGTCTTTTAAGCGTCATATTGATTTCTTATCTGGAAAAACCTGAGGCTCTTTGCGTAGAATTTACCGACCTAATCTCTTTTTGCCTATTTTTGTTAGGATAAGAATATCCCATGCTATTTTCATGTCACAAATTCCTAATGCCCTTGAAGTTGTATCTGGCACTATAGGTGCAAACCTTCCTCGTCGCGGCAAAATTTCTTGTTCGGGCGTTCTTTTAATATGATTTCATTAAGTTTCGTATTTGAGTTATGAGGGCTGATAGACTTTCCATGTTAGGTAGTGGCCGCGTAATAGGATTCCAAATTTTTTTACTGATTTGAATAACGTGTTAACATCAAACCTCTTGCGTTATTTTTCTATGTGGTTGGTATGCATGTTAATCCTTGCCTGTTGTATTGGTTAGAATTTGGGGGGCCCCTTATCTATAACTAGGCCTAACTCCCTTTTTTGTTCTTGTATATTTGCTTTTTTTTATGATATGGTTGACAAATATTTAGGATGTAGGGGAATTGGGATAAACTTCCTTTATTCTTATTGTGTGATATTTTCATTACAATGATATACATATTTTATTACTAGCCTGATTGGCTTTTGCTTTATTGTTGGGTACTTTTTAGTAATTATGACTTAAGATATTCATACGTTTATTGTAATCACCACTTTGTAATATATTACAATTGGCCTAAGTGATTTTATATTACTATAAAGGAATTAAAATTAATTAATTAAATTTTTTAGTCCGCCGACACATTATTTTCTAACGCCGACCAAACTGAAAATTATGTTGCAAATTTGCAGTGTAGTATCTGCGGCGTCGAGTTTTTTTCACTTGGCCTGGTTTTCATTTAGCCACCGTCACGCCTTTCGCATACTTTTGCGTTCGGTGCTTTTTTATTTCAGTCTGCGTAAAAAAATAAAAATCTATTAAATAAACTCAACAAAACTCTGTTAAAACTATACGCCAACAAACATTATCCTTATATAATGTCCAGTTATATGAAGATTTATTGTTTTCTTTTTTGAGAGTCGAGAAAATTTGCAAATAAATTTGTTACGAAAATTTTCGTTCACATTTCTAACACAACCAACCAGCGTACAAACGACGTCCAGCAGCAAGATAGCACAGCTACAGAAACAACACAACACTAGGCGAGGTAAGAAACAGAAAATACAAAAACGACTGCCAACAAATGTCAAATAAAAACTAGTAAACATGTTTGACAAATGGCAATGTGTTGAGAATGTTGAAACTAAACAAAATTTGTTTTGTTAGCAACATGTGTTGAAATTTAAAAGAAAAATAAAAAATTGTGATGCCAGATCAATATATTTGATTAATGTGAGAGTGGTGGGAAACATGCAAAAATTTTTTTAGTGAGCATAGGCGTAGCTAATTTTATTAAAATTAAAGATATGAGGAGTTTAACATTATCATATATAATTATTAATTTCTTTAGTGAGCACAGGCGTAGCTAATTTTATCATATATATTTTATAATTTAGTCAATAAAAAGTTTTGGTATTCAAACCTAATCCTTTTAGGTAAAAATGCTTTTAAAATTTGTTTTTAAGCAAGAGGTATTTTATTGGATTAATAAAATATTTATAAATATAAATAAGTACCTACATACTTATGTGCATAAGTATATGTATATGAATTTAATTTGTTATTTAAAACATTTTTCCTTTTTGATAAAATGTTTTATAGCTTTTGTTTGCCACAAACTTTGCTCAAAATGTCTTCTGCCCCCGCCTCCTCCGCATCTAATAGTGAAATTAAATATGTTACCGAGGTGCCTAGTAGTCTCAAGCAATTAGCCCGTTTAGTAGTGCGTGGTTTTTATACCATTGAAGATGCTTTAATTATTGATATGCTAGTGCGTAATCCTTGTATGAAAGAGGATGATATTGCTGAGTTGTTGCGTTTCGAAAGAAAACAGATGCGAGCCCGTATTTCCACCCTGCGCAATGATAAATTTATACAGATAAGACTTAAAATGGAAACGGGACCAGATGGTAAAGCACAAAAAGTGAATTATTATTTCATCAACTATAAGACATTTGTAAATGTGGTAAAGTATAAATTGGATTTAATGCGCAAACGTATGGAAACGGAGGAGCGAGACGCTACGAGTAGAGCTAGTTTTAAGTGTTTGAGTTGTAATAAAACATTTACAGATCTAGAGGCTGATCAGTTGTTTGATTTTACGACTCAGGAGTTTCGTTGCACCTTTTGCGGCTGTTCGGTAGAAGAGGATAGTTCGGCCATGCCTAAAAAGGATTCACGTTTAATGTTGGCACGTTTTAATGAACAGTTGCAACCCTTATACGATTTGCTTAGGAGCGTAGAAGGCATTAAACTGGCGCCAGAAATTCTAGAACCTGAACCTGTGGATATAGACACTATCAGAGGGTAGCTATACTTATTGAATATATGCTTATATTTTAATATAATTTGACTTTTTATTAGCCTCAACAAACCTGCCAATCAAAGAGGGGAAGGGCAAATGTGGTCGGGTGAAGCAACTCGCAATCAAGGCTTTGCTGTTGAAGAAACTCGTGTAGGCATTAATATTGGCGGTGATGATGTGTCAGAAACTGTGTCAGAGCGCAAATCTCGACCTATATGGATGACTGAAAGTACGGTCATTACTGAAGACAATAGTGATAGCGCAGATGCCATTTTAAATGAGGCTGCGCAAAATTCCCAACAATCGAGTGGATTTAGCTTATCTAGCTCATCTTCAAATAGTAATCGTAAAAAAGAACAAGAAGATATCATGGCTGTTTTACTGCAGCATGAAAAGCAACCAGGACATAAAGAAAATCATATGAAAAATCTTACGTCCAATGTTAATTCAAGTGACTCTAGTGATGATGATGATATAGAAAATGCCAAAATACGTAAGATTTCTAAAAAGTTTTAAAATTTTAAATTACCCAAAAATGTTTTTTCTTTGCAGCTAAAACCGATTATAATAATTTTATTAATTCCGAATCGGATGGAGATGCTGACGATGATGTTCCCTCCGTTTTAGTGGCTGGTCGCCCCTTTCCTATTGATCAAATTAATGATGATTTAATATCGCAAATGTCTCAACAGGAAAAAGAAAATTACATACATGTCTATCAGCAACACTATAGTCATATTTATGATTAATATTACTGTATAAAAAATTATTTTATATGTTCGGTTCACTAGTTAATTATGTATGTAAAAAAAAAAAAAATTTAATTTTTCTTCAAAAAGAGATGAAATAAAACAAATCAAAATATTTACTTTAAAAAACGTGTGGAATCATCAAAAACATATAACTTATACAACGGTTGTTCGTTAAAGTTACTACACTCTACTGTAGGTGTTTATTAATGTTATAAGTCCGGCATTCCTTTTGTCATATAGTTATTATCCAAATTCTCCCAACATTTTAATTAGTGGTGAATTAAATAAAGCAGTTGTCAAAAAACCTCTCAGTTGTTTTTTATTAAATAAAGTCCGCACACGTAATTTTAATTAATTTTTTAAGAATAGACAAAAGTGTGCTAAATAGTGAAGTGAAAATTATGAAATTCATTACGTATTAATGTTAATAATAATTACAAATGAAAAATAGAATTTAAATAAAAATATGTCAACTGAAAATATTAATTTAATAAATATGTGTTTAAAGGCAGATGTTTGTTGTGACTAATTCAGAAACATACCTACATGTTTGCCGTTGTTTAATTATTAGGATTTTTATTAAAATCCATATAAACAAAAAAACCATTGTAGTTGTAAAAACCAAACAAATTCTTTATGGTTTTGAGCAAAAAATTATTTTGCTCAAGTCTTTGCATAAATTTTTCAAGTTATTTTAATTTATAAATCAAATTCCTTATAGGTTCAATAAAGTAATTGGTCTAGTGATGTCGTTCTACTTAAAATAAAAAGTTGACCCCGTAATTAATAATTTTTTTTTTGCTTTGTTGTTGCCGTGCCTTATGTTATTATAGCAGTTGACCAGCTATTACACGCTTTTTTATATTTGTATTTACATGCTGTTTTAATTATTTGAGATTAATACTTAGCAAATTTACCTCAATATTTACTTCCAAATAACGTAATTTTTGATTACATACAACCTGTTTGACCAACTAAATTTACATATCAGCACAGAAAAGAAAAACAAAAAACATATTGAAAAACACATCAACAAATAAAACTACAACATGAAACCAAAAATTGACAAGGATTTACTGCCAATGAAGGCACATTACTTTTTATTTAATGCAGGTAAGCTTTATTAATTAAAAAATGTTAAAAGAAAAAACTATAATACCTATAAGAAAACTTAAAAACACGTCTTCTTTCATACATGCATACATATGTAGTATCTATGTACCTATATACATAAGTTAGACAATTTCCCGCCAAATCAGTGACCTTATAACTTATTCAGCGTTTTAATTTTCAGTTTTCATTTTATATTTTGCAATTTACATGTGATCGTACTCATCATACTCCAAAAAAGTCATATGTATGCTACTGTATTTACTTATTATCGATGTACTTTTGACCATAAAATACTTTGCCAAAGAAATATTTCAACACATTAATACCTTACGCATATCGATATCAAAGCAAAATTTCGTTTTATGATTCTGATGTGGAAAAAAATAGTTATTTTTAAAATACTATATGTAAACGACACCCAACTTTTGAAAGTCACCTCAAATTGCTCAAGCTGTAATGTAGCGGGCGGGGTTTGGTTCCTACTAAGATTAAGAATATATTATTAAATGATTAAAAGAAAAAAATTCTTCCCCTGAAATAAATTATGGTGGTATAGTGTATAGTATGGTCGGGCTTGACCAAATTCAAGTTTCTTTTATTTTTGATAAAGAATTTAATAAGTTTTGTCTGCGACAAAAAATGCAATATGATAGGTATTTTCATAATTCTTTAAATGTGGTTTTATTTATGTAAATTGTACACGTTGCACTTTTTTAAAGTAGACAAACATTTAAAAAATTGTGAAAAGTTGAATTCCCACCAGAAGTATAAAAAACAATGAACACACTTGGACTCTAAAGCTATTACGTACGATTTTTTAAAATTAATATGGCAAAATTTGGCATGAAATAAAACATAAAATTAAAAAAAAACTGATCCCAAAACTAAACAAAAAGAGTAATGAATTGTTTTAAATGTAAAACTTATGATTTTTTTCGTAAAAAATTTTGTTTTTTTTTCCTTTTTTAAACCTTTTATAGGTATGTAACGTAGCGGTTATAAAACTCATCGAAAATGTTAAATTAAATTAAAGGTAATTTAAGTCTGCCACGTTGCGTTGTGAAGTAGTATAAAGTAAAATTTTTTACATGTACCTATTAAATTTTCTCGTGTTGTCAGTCGATATTCTGTAGTACAAGATATATTGTAGCCAAATTTAAAATTTTGAGGTGGCGCAGAAAACTTTAAATATTTGAATAGGTATGTGCTTTTAATATTTTTAAATATTAAATATTTTAGTTCACTGCGCCACTTCAAAAATGTTATTTTGCAATTTGATTTTTTGCCATATTATTTTTTATGATATAGAACATCGATTTACGGCACAGGAAAACTCAAGAAAAAAAGTTTTTAAGTTAAAAAGGATCTAAAGAAGCAAAATTTTTATTAAAAAAAGTTTTAATTTTTAACTGTGCCAAAATATTGGCTTTAACTACCTTAGGTTACGTTAGGTAAGGTTGTAAGAAGGAGACATAAAGGCCTTAAGTCCCGCCGGACATACACCTTAGCCAGTGATCGGCTTGTTACGCGCTGCTTAAGGGAAAAGTTAACAGAAATTCGGTGATGCGGACGAGTTCCCTTAACACCTCCTATTCCACACCTTCTAAGTGAGCCACATCTGGTAAAACATCAGACATAAAAAATCAGGCTCTGGCCCGGGAAAAAGCTTTCCAATGATCTGATGGTGACGGGTCTTAAACTCTTATGCATTTACAAACTTTAAGGAAGATTTTTACACTAAACATTGTTTTTTTTTATAAACACAAGTTTGTTATTCAAACAAACTCTGAAATTTTTATGTTTCAAAAGAAACAATTTGTTGTTACAAATTGATATCAGTTATATACACTCCTATTCTAAATCAAAATTTTCTTTGTCTCCGCAAATAGTTTGGCCACAAGTAACTTTTTCTTAGCATATTTTGGATTTTTTTTCGTATTAAAATCTTGTGCTTCTTAATAATAATATTGGAAAAACAAATTTATTTCTATTTTAATATATGCGTATCTGCATGAAAAATTGTAATAAAAATGCAAATATCGAAGTCCGTAAATAGTCAGTTTACCTGCTATATAATCGGAATAGGGTAAATTCAACTGTAGGCGATTTTCAGTACTCTTAAATTGACATAAAACTTGGTAACCTATAATTACCATTCTCACCGACGAACGCGGCTGGTCTAATAGGTAGCATGTTCCAAAAAATTAGTTCATTGCCCTAAAAATCGTGACACAGGAAATGCTCCATCGTTTCGACGTCCTCCCTGCATGCCTAGCATTCGCTGTTCCCTGTAGCTCCCTTCTGGTGAAGGTGAGTGTGTAAGTTTGAGTGATCCGCCAAAAAACTCATCTTTCTCAGTTCAGGCTTACCAAGTTTCGGAATGTCCTTTGTCCTGACAGGATTTTCGTCATTCTCACAACTGTCCCTGCCACAGTAACCTGTTGGAATTTCCCGTCCACTCTTTAAATTCTGCCTTCGAGTTTACCAGGTTAACCCTCTGCTATCCTCTAGCCCTAATTGCCAGATCGTTCGCCTGTTCCTTTTCGACCACCCCCTGAAGACCAGGCATCCATATAGTGCGAACCTGGCCATATTGCGAGTGATTATTAATCACATCCTTGCATTGCAACACCTTATTAGATCCCTTATAAATGCTTGACTTTCTGTAAAGTTGCTTACATCCGTTGGATATGCATGTGCTCTGAGCAAGGACAGACACGTTATAATCCGGACCTCTGCTTGTGGGACAGTGAGGTAGTCAGGGAGAGAGAAGTAGATCTCAGTTTCCGAGTTTTTACCAAGGATGCCAAGTCACGTTTTTCCCTCCGCCCTAGAGGCGTTCATAAAACAACATGTTCCTTGGGGAATCTTCCCTCCTCCCCAGACTTCCGTTCAACCAGGACTGCCAAACCGGTATCAGCAGTGCAGTTAGTCTTTACCTTCACTGGAGGTATACGATCGGACTACTCCTTTGTGCCCGTATAGCTCGTGTCTCCAAAATGCGTTGATGGTTAGACTCGTAGCCTCCATCACAACATGTACGTTGGGCCGTTTGTAGGATGGCAGTGTTGCATTTTCTATCCATTGATGTCCACCATACCACCGAAAAGTATGTTAATACCGGTCTTATTACGCTCCTGTAAAGCCAGTGTGTCATCTCTGGACTGACGCGCTATTTGAAGCTTGAAGTCCTTCTACATAGAGTCCAACATCGGTGGGCCTTCAGGATTATTCCCAGGTGCTTGGCTCTCTTGGATATCATAATCATCCTACCCAAGAAACGAGGCTCGTCAAAAAGAAAACTAATTTTAATCTTGTTTGGATTAACACTCAGCCCAGTCATGCGCAATCCTGTGTACTGTAATAACCCACAGAAGAGGCGAAAGCATGCCGCTTTGTGGGGTTCTTCTTTCCGAACTGTCCTCAATTGTAGGACTATACAATCCACATATGTATTATCATCATGTTCCCAAGCATGCGACTGATTTCGTTTCTTAGTAGCGAATCAACGTGAAACTGGTCCAAGGATTGAATAAGCGTGTCGGTTGGTACATTATTAAAAGCTCCATTTAATCATTTTTCAATATAATTTTTCACCTCGTTTTGAATTGTTTCCACAGATAAATCCCTAATGTAGGAATGTTTCTTAAAACGCAGCCTTTCATGTGGTCTCCTGTTCTTTACTATTTCATCGATTTTACGTGCCATGATCTTGATTAGGAAGGAAGTTACACTAATGGATTGAAAATCCTTAGGGTTCGCGTAGCTCTCCTCGTCGGGTTTTGGTATAAATACCATCCTGCCATTCCGCCAGTCGCGAGGGGTATATGCAAAATTTAAACAACCTTTAAAAAACCCTACCAAATGAAACGATATCAAGACAACCTTATTCTGTAGAAGAGCGGAAAATATCCCATCCGGTCTTGCTGCCTCCCAGCCAAAAAAAAGACATAAAAAGATATAGTAAATGCATGAGTGCTACTGATAATGAACTATGATGACACATACGTGAAATTGACATTAGTTAGTGTGTCATTGGCAAGCATGGGATCACATCAAGGGAATTGGATCCTCATTAAAAAGGTGTTCTTCTTCATTGGTGAAAAAGCAGAGTTCAACATCAATTGAAATTCAATCATAATTTGTTTAAACACAAGAATTACTACAGTTCCTAAGCTAGAGATCCACAACAGCATTGAATGTTGTTTTAAATGCATTCAAACATAAATTGTATATAGTTGTTGAATGTGTTTTAAGTACATTTAATTAAATAAGTGTAAAGGAAAGCATGAAAACGCAACTTCGTTTGAAAATACTTCTATTTATTTTTGCTAGCTTAAGCAAGGTAAAAAAATCCTATCGCCTCCCCAACTACCTTAACTTTTTATATGAAAATAAATCCAATAAGGGGACGTCATTTTTTATTTAGTTCGCTGTCCTCAACTTAACCTGAAATCGGTATTTGTTTAAAGGTATGGGTTCATACCGACATTTTATCGATGTTTTTGGGAAAATAAAACCCGTTACCACATAATTTGATCGTTATTTAATTTGCAATTCGACATCAATACATTTTTAAAAGAAAGAAGAGCTCGAAAGCCGGTTTAAATAACAACAAGCCGATTAATTACCTTAAAACCCTAATAACATACATATGTATGAACACGCATATATACCAACCTAATCTGGAAATCTCATGTTGCCCAGTAGTATATTAATTTAATGATTTTAAAACAGTATTAACCCCGTCTTAGAGCAATTTTACTAAATTTCCATAAAAAATTTTCTCTGAAAACTGGCTTAAAAAATATAAATAATTCTGAATAATTTTTAGTTGTAATTATACCCTTCACATAAGTGATAAGTGTATATATAAGTTTGTCATTCCGTTCGGAATTTCTTAAATATCTATCTGCGACCACATAAAGTATATATTTTCTTGGTCCTTATAGATGGGGAAGTCGACAGACTTTTGTCTGTCCGTGTTATTGTTAAAATCAACTTTTTGAAACTGACCGAGATAAAAACAAAAAACCAGACTACCTCTGTTAATTTGTACATAAAAATCTCTACAACTGCTCCGGAGTTTCCCCTATGCGGGTGCAATGTCAGACCGACTCCCATTAATTTTTCCCCACAAACATTTTTATCTGCGCCCTTTAACAGGGTTGGCATACAAAGTTTAATTTTTTTTAATTACCCCCACAGCTTCCAGGGTGCTCCTACAAAAGGTCAAATGTAAGACCGACCCCAATTAATTCTTCCTCCCAAACATTTTTGTGAAACATACTTTCCCCCTATCTTCCGCCCCTAACAGGGTTTCCATACAAAATTAAAAAAAAAATTAGGGTAAAAACCTCTACAAGTTTCCCGGAGTGGTTCTTTAGTTTTTCCTCCCAAACATATTCTTACGCCCTATCTCCATCACCTAAGGGGGCTGCCTTACAAAATTTAAAGAAATGATGTAAAAACGCCCATTACTTCCCCAGAGTCGGCCTTAGAGAAATAAAGTGTAAGACCGAGCCCCATTCGTTTCCTCTCCCAAACATATTCCCTTTACATATTTACCACCTGTCTCCATCGCCTAAGGGGGCTCCCATACAAAGCTTGGATAATTAATCCCCCTACAGCTTGGATAATAAATCCCTCTACAGCTTGCATAATAAACCCCCCTACAGCTTCCAGAATGCCCGTGAATAGGTCAAATGTAGGACTGACCCCAACTTATTTTTCCTTGCAAACACTTTCCTAGATCATACCTACTCCCTAGCACCACATCCTAAGGAAGTTGCCATACAAAATTTGAAAAAATTAGGGTTGAACCCCCTACACATTGTGAAGGGGGCTCTTACCTGTTGTTTCTAATTTAATGTGCAATATATTCATATGTACACTATATGCATGTATAAATGTATTTTTTTAAAAAAAGTTTGTGCGTAAGAGCTTTAACTACATAATTTAATTTTTTTTATCATTCTTTTTTGTTTATTGTTTATTTTTTATTATTAAAATGTAAAAAGTAATTATTTTAAAAGCAGATCTAGTAGAACAGATAGTTGAAAAGTGGTATAAAATATAATGGTTTTTAATTACATATTTTAAATGTGGGCGTTTAATTAAGACAAACAAACAACTTCCCAATTTAATTTATTGCTGAAATATTATTAGTTAGCACAATTTTTAAATTATTTAGGATTTAATCCCAATTTTCCTGTTAAAGTATAGGGTTTGTTGTTGGTTAAGTTTGTCTATATGCATTTCATTGGTTCTTACACCAAATCATCAGTAGACTTCAACCACCCAAATTCTTAAAAAACTCATGAATATTTTCTGTCTTTATATAATAATCTCATCAAACAAAATGAGAATTACTATAAAAAAACCAAAACGTTCAAGTTTTTTTAAGAATCCAACAAACCATTATTCGCTATTCAAATCAAAACAAGCGAATAGCGAATAATGGTTTGTTGGATTCTTAAAAAAACTTGAACGTTTTGGTTTTTTTATAGTAATTCTCATTTTGTTTGATGAGATTATTATATAAAGACAGAAAATATTCATGAGTTTTTTAAGAATTTGGGTGGTTGAAGTCTACTGATGATTTGGTGTAAGAACCAATGAAATGCATATAGACAAACTTAACCAACAACAAACCCTATACTTTATTATTAGTTAGAAAAACTTATGCTTAATTAAATGTTAGTAAACTTAATCGCATTTTTTATAGAAAAAAATAAAGCAAAGGTGAAGAAAATCTTATCTTTCAACACAAAGAAAACGTTTTAAGCCAATAAAATATATATTTTACAAAATAAACTTGCTTATAACTTGGAATGCCAAACGGGACTAGTTTTTTTAATTCCGGGATTAGGGTTTCTAAAATATGAAATCCCGGGATTTTTTTCGGGATCCCAGTAATTTTTTTGGAATTTTGAAATTCGAACCCGTGATAAAACAAACCGGTATGTAAATTATTAACTTTTTTCATAAAAATAGCAATTTAATAAATTTTCTATATACATATAAACTTAAATCCTTTATATTTAGTACAAATAAATATATATTTAAAAAGTTGTGCACATGCATATAAGTGTATATTTACCGCTTTGAAAAACAGTCTAATTTAAACCATTATTATGCCAAAAAATCTCAAATAATAATACTTATTTTTTGATTTTTATTTTATATTTTCCCCGGATTTTTGTGGGTGAATCCCGGGATTCGGAACTTATCAATTCCAAAAAATCCAGGGATTTTCGGAATCGGTAATAACTTAGTAATAACTTTAAAGTGAATGCATAGACAATGACATAAACCATTGGTTTTGGCCACTTGGCCATACACCATTACCGAATCTGCTAAGCACAGACTTACGTACGATTATTTCAAAAAACATCCCAAAGTTATATTAGGAAGAGACGATATCCAGACTCATAAACTCAAAACATTCACAAAAGTAACAAAAAAAAGTTAACTCAGAGAAGTAATTTTCGAATTCTCGTATGGGTACCGAATTTGGATCTTTTAAAAGTTCTTTAAAGCAGACTTACCACGGTCTCTGGTGGAAATCGAACCCACAACCCCCAGACTGGTAGACTCGTAAACTTACCACTGATATACTGGGGCACCCTATATTAGGTATGTTCATTAGATAAAAATTAAAAATTTAGATTAATGCTTACATATAAAAAAGTGTCAATGCAATAAACCATGATGAGATCCACACACATTAGGCCCGAGTCATCAAGTCTTTATCTTTTAGGAGGGACGGGAAAAGTGAATAAAAGAGGGTACATACTAGACGTCTGCGTGACTACACCCAACCCAAAAGCCGTTTAAATACATTCGTTTGTTTTCCAACAACATAGTGTTTTTCATTCAATGTTAAAAAAAAGTAAATGAATGAACCCACAAGAGAAAGCAAATAAAAAACAACTCCAACCGAAAACAAAATATTACCCATACATTCATATAAATAAATACTGAATAGAATGTGTAAATATTATGGGATGATTGATTGGTGTAAAAAATTATTATTGAGCGCATTCATTTGTGTTTGCAAATTTGTCGTTGTTGTTGTTGTTAAAACATTCATTAACTCGAAAAAACACCTGAATGTTTTTATAAAAAGTCTAACTGTAATGAGACTTTGCTATGTTTTTGTATTTTCAAGTGAGTTTTATACACATTCAAAACGAAAACTGTAAAATGAATGTGTTCTTCTTGTATCATTGAGTGTAACACACAATACATTCTTTCTTGTATTGTTACTGGTTTAACTTTATTTATCTCCCATAGAATGAAAAATGTTTGAATGAATATTGTTTTTGTTGTGTATAGGCAATCAAATGAATATAGTCATGCAGATGTCTAGTACATACTTTACTGTACTCATCAAGGTTGTTTTTTTCTCTTCTTTTTTCTATCGATGTTGGCTGCTTGTTGGTGTTTTGACAAAACTTTATGAAACATGTATGAACGTAAATGCAAGTTCAAAAGAGAATTAAACAAAAACTGATAAAGTTTACCTGATGTGTGTGAATTTCGTATATCTTTAATATCGCCTTGACCATCAAATTATTTTAAGCTGCTGACGTCGAACTTAATCAAGACGACGCTTACTTAAATATCAGCTGACCCATAAATTCCAAAAACATCTCATAAAGGTATGTTTTCATGGTAGCACAAAGAATTTAGACTTTATAGAATCAAAATATTGTTAGTCTGTTCTAAGTGTTTTTATGCTACCACGAATGGTTTAGGTAAATTCGAAGTTGAAGTTCTACAATATTTACATGAAAATTTTTTGTTTTGATGTTAGTTTGCTTTTGCATGATAAGATTTTGCTTTACTCTACAAAATTTGTTGACATGTCGTAATACATGTATGTATCACCATGTCAAGGTACCTTAACAGTTCATGAATGTCGCATTTTACATTGCAATCCTTAATCTTTACAATTCTTTTCCGATGGACGAGTTGTAAATAACCTGCCCTGCTCTTCTTCGCTATAATTATTTTTCTTATAAATTTGTTAAATAAACAACATGGTCTTTTAGCTTTTTCTAAATATGTAAACAATCCGATTTGTAGTTTTGAAGTTACTTATCAACATTTATACGTTTTTTTGTTAGCGATTAATTCCACTATTTATTATATTACTTGCATATTCTGGGAGTAAAAGCGTTTATTTTTTAATTTTTATTTTTATAACATTTTTATATTTGAAGCTTTTGACTCACATTTCTGCTAATAAGTAAATAATAGAGAGCTGCACGGATATAGTTGAACTTGTGGTATACTTGAGTATTTTAAAGGATGAACTCTTATTCTTAGTGACTTTAAATAATGAGTATTCGTTTTCTGTGAATATCATAATCGTCAACTATGTATTCTCTGTTACTTGAGAGAGTTTTTTACTTAAGATTTTTTGTTAACTTCTCCTTTCTGCCTAAAAAATTTATGATGAAAGTATGTACCAGCTGCGGCTATATTCGTTCACACATACATATTGCGCCAACAAGTACCGGCACAAGAAATTGTTGTAGTTTTTATTTGTAGTATTTTTTTTATTTACGTTCATTTTCTAAGGTATTTCTTTTGTACCGATTTTATATATGTATGTTGGTATTTGACAAATTACGATTAAGTTATCTTCTGTACTCTCACACTGCGAGCGAATACAAGTGCATACTCTCTTACATAAAATTTAAAAAGTTTTTTGAAAACTTATTCGCTGCAGACCTCTAGTAAATAAATACATCTAAAGTAAACTTTAAAAATGCGAACATGTTCCGTTCTAGCAAAAACAGTTGTGTTATTATCAATGTAAACAAAAGATAAAGTTATTTAATTTGAGTATAATGGTTAAAATAGTTTTAATCGTTTTACAAAATATTTATACTTATTAACATATTTATATGCATATACATATGCAAATATACATATATACCTCTATTAACATAATAAGACCGACATAGTTCTTGATATTTAGCAGGTCATATCGTTTTAAAAAATATTACTAACATCAAAAAAGAGTATTAATAATTAAACTAAAAGAAAAGTATTTGAAATGCAGTGCAAAAAGTCAAAACCGATGGTATTGTTCGCAATAATTTTTTTTGGGGCATTGGGAAATTGAAAAGAGTCACAAAACTGTCCAATCGCTTTAACTCTAGCTAAGGTTAGGTAAGAAAGCAGCTCACTTTGGACTGCTATCTCGATTGGTTTGTGATAGTAAAGGTAAGAGAGGTCCGATAGTTGGAAAAAGAATAGAGCTTTAGTTTATCTATGACAATCCTCGCCCCGTCTGGTCCCCATTCGTTACCTGTGTTAAAGGTTGACTTCCTTATGTTGGAGGTTCTGAAAGCTACTATCTTTTTTTGCATATTAGCAACTTCTACAAAGTTCATTGTAAGGCAGCACCTTACTCCGGCATGTGTGACCAGGAATTGTAACAATAGTGTCTTTTATCGTTCGCCTGTATAGATTGACAATGCTTTTGAATCCAACCTTGGTCTTGTTACTTTTGTTATTTCGTACATACGTTTATTAGACCATATGTTATCAATAAGTTTGCGAGCGTACATATGCCCCTACTCAAAGTTTACTGGAAGAAAAAGGGGTGCCACAGAAGTAGTTAATCACCACAACATCAAGTTTTGTAGCGCCTTTCGCCACTTCATCAGCAACAGTCCGAATGTATCGTCATCCAACTTAAGGATGTCCGTCATTCGACAAGTCGTGATGTATAGTATTTATCAGTACGGATAGCGGTTTGGCGGTCGGGACAGACCCAGTTATATTTGACAAATACCTTGTAGTACCGCAACCACTTAGGCGCTTTGCAAATCGCCGACAACTCAGCTTGTAGAAAATTTCATTCACCGTGTAGTAGAAAGAATTTCAGACTTCTGTTTGCAAAATGAAAAGCCACCTTCGTAAATATCCCTATCTATAATCTAAGAAAAGAATTGCATCTATCAAAGAAGAGTTTCATGTAGAACTTTAAAGATTCCAATGTGCAGTAGTCGATCAAACCGGATACAAGATCCAAAGGTCCTGTGCCTTCATGCCCCCACAGCTTATAGTCTTGGCGCAGTATTCAGCAGCAGCTTCCTCGCCATGAGGTCTGCTAGGTGTTCAGTATGGGGAAAAATCGTGTTAGTTATAATCGACCTCACTGCAAAAATTAATTAATTAAGATCGCAATATTGCGCATCGTTTCTCAAAACGTAAGCGATGCACATGAAAGACTTCAAATACGTAGAAAAGAATATATTTTATTACCGTCTTATATGTCGTACACGGCATTCGCCAGGTGTCTTTAGAGCAAGTTCCATCCCGACAGAGAAAGTGTTTAGGTGTACACCAGATATCGCCATTTCCAAACTTTTCTTAACTTAATAGATCTCGCTATGTAACCAACCAACGAGTCGAGAGCCTTCTCCACTGATTCGCAGTAGTTAATGATGCGAAGAGTAAGGCAAATGGGCCATACATCAACATCATACATCAACACTTGGAGAACCCCTGGGTTCATTGTGCATTTCTTTAAAGAAAACCAAGAGAAAAAGGACATCAAGTAAAGAAAAAAAAGTAGTAGTAAGACGAATAAAAAAATGAAAAAAACTCGCCTCCATTTCCTATCTTCTAGCCACCTGTTTCCCACGATAAACCCAATGATTTTTTCCACTTTACACTGCGAAACATCGCCCAGTTTTTCGTGGAATTTTTACCCAACCACTTAACACTATGATTCTGCAATTTTGGGCAGTAATAGACAACATGCCCTATCATCTCCAATTCCTCTTCCCCCTTACACATCCTACAATATTCTGGAGTGCCGCGATTCCATTTACTCGCCCTAGCCCTAACCGGACAATTCCTATTTATGACTCGATAAATGGTCCATATGCCCATAATTTGGAAGCCCATAAGCAACCTACTTAGTACATGTTAAACTCAAATAACCCCAGCAACCCTTCAGACACTCCTGCTCGGCTTGTTAAGCATCCATGTCCTAATCTTCAGATAGTAGTGACTTATTGGTGGTCCCACAGCTTCCTCCTTATACATATGTCACATACAGAGCCGAGCCAATATGGGCGAGCTCGTTGGTAATTTCTTTGCCAACTATGTCGCAGTGTCCCTGAGCGTAACATATTCTGACATTGATGGTATCCATAATCTCACCAAGGGCCGCCTGACTGTCAACATAAATAGTGACCTCACTGTTCCTTTAAACATGTTTCATTAAAAGATCCATTGCCCTTAAAACGGCTAGTTTCTCTGCCTGAAACACACTACACTAATCAAATAGTCTGTAGAATAATCTGATGTTCTCTCCCTTGACATATGCTTTGACTTCGGTGCTTTTATTCATCTTAGATCCGTCAAAGCACACCCCTTATAGGGACTGTCGGATGCCAACCAGCTATTCCTTTTAAAGATTCCCAGCAAAAATAATTTAATCTTTTTCTGGACGGGCTTTCCGCAACCTGGTGAGGTGTTTAGCCGAGATAGACTGATCTCCAAGCGCCTCGATCTTTTGCGCTCCCCACTTTTTCTATCTTTCTCTACAGGTATCACAAAGAGCTGTATGCTTTCCTTTTAACGGCTGCTTTTCTATCTTACCTAACCTAAATAAAGCACACAATTTAAAAACCAGCTTTTAACAGTTTATTAAAACAAAAACTCAACAAATAAGTTTAGTTCAAACCATTATAATTACATAAAACCCCAAAAACATATTTATTAAATTAGCAATTTATGGTTTTCTGTTGAAGCAGATTTAATTAAAGATTTGTACCCCTTGGTGCGGTGGCATACTTCGACATCTTTAAAATGATTTTTTCTTTCGAACTCACACCTACAGAAATACGTATACAACTGTTAAATGTCGTAGCGGTTATCGACAATTTAAATGCTAAAAAGCTTCTGACTTTGGTTGAATAAGCAACAAAATGCTTTTAGAGCTGCTTTGCACAGCAAAACGTATAATTATTTTTATTTTTAACGCTATATTACGGTTCGAACATATCCCGCCAATATGGAAAGTTGCCTTGGTAAAGATAAATCCTAAGCCGGGAAAATAACCTTCGAAGGTGGATTCTTGCAGGCTTATAAGTCTGTTACCAACTAAGTCTAAATTGTTTAAGAAATTGCTTAAAAACAATCTGACCCTGATCTTGAATGACAAATTACTGTATTCCAAATCACTTATATGGCTTTCAAAGTCAACATTGTACCATTGAACAAACCCACAGATTCGTACAGGTTATAAGGAACGCCTTTGAGAAAAAGAATTACTGCTTCACGCTCTTTACTTATGTCTCTCAAACCTTTGATAATGTTTGGTATGAAGGCCTGTTAAACAAGCTAAATCTAAACTTACCAGTAAATATCTTTACCATTTTGAAAAAGTACATAACTGGCGGACAATTTATGATAAAAGAAGGAAACTGCTTAACGAATGGGGTCAGGGTACCTAAAACGAGTATATTAGGCCCAATTCTGTATTTGCTTTACACAGCATGTCTGCTTACTCACACGTTGGCACTTGCTGATTATACCGCCTTTCTCCGTTATCATAAAGACCCTAAAGAGGCCTCGAAACAACTTCAACATCACCGATTAAAATAAATAAACAAAAATGCACCCACGTTACTTTTACTTTACACAAGGAAACGTGCCCTCCAATTCTTATTAACAACCATACGGTGCCTCAACTAATTGAGACAAAATATCTTGGCATTCACCTGGATAGCCGCCACACATGGAAGTCACATATAAGTTGACACCAATGAAACTTAAAACGGCCCAAATCCACTGGAGAATTGGTAGAAACTCTGTGCTACGTCTTGATTGCAAACTTCTACTCTACAACTCAATTTTAAAACGAATTAGGGGCTACGGGATACAATTATGGGGCACTGCTTTCGCCTTCAACATTGAAAAAATTTAACGCCGTCAAAATAAAAGCCTAATAATGATAATTAGTGCTCCTTGTAACATTAAAAACAGCAACATCCACAAAGATCTACAAGTTCCACTAGTTAAATGCTAAGTCCTAAATTATGCTTTAAACACATAGACTTCAGCAGGCAACACTGCTACGCGACTACAAATGCAGCTGGCTGTCATGTAGCCATGTAGTTAGCTTCTTAATTATATTGAAGACAGCTGCTGCATACATACACCAGTGTTGATAATTTCCGTTATGGCCCAATTTTAAATTCGTTTGATAATTTAAAAATATTAAGATGTTTTTTACCATTAAAAAATATATATGATATAATTTAGAGAGTGTGTAATTGTCTTGATTTTTAAGGTTTATAAACACTAGGTGAAGCATATCTTAACATTGTTAATAAATAAAAGGCTGGATTTGTTTTAAGAGAGTGTCAAAAATCTAAAGTTTCTAAAATCAAAAATTTTGCTGATGTGGTGAGAAGTATTTATTTTGCAATTCTGTAATGGTGCAGTATAAAAAATATAAAGCAAATTGAAATAAAACAAAACTAAAAACAGAAATCAAAAAGCTTTCAATACAAGTAAATGTATCAATTTAAATAAAAATTCTTTATTGTTATTTTGCCTTTTTAGTTTAATTTTTAGTTAATTTAAATCTTCTTAATGGTTTCCACGTTATGGCGAAGCAAAATAAAAACTCGATTGGCAGCAATGTTTTACAATTTTATTTTTCTCATTTGCCGCCTACTAAAATAAAAATTAGTTTAATCTGGCCCCAGCTACCACTGTAGTCATGTTGCCGTGTTGCTGTGAAGCCATTAAAATAATTTTGTACATATAAATACATGTGTTTTATATTTGAGAGAATGTAGTCGGTAGCCTGCTGGTGTCTGTGTTTATAGCCTTATGTGGGCAAGTATTTAAATAAGCTGAAAAATACATCCAAATCCGCTCGCTTGAAGCATCTTGCAACGTAGTGGGTACATTCAACTGAAAAGAAGGGATACTAGTATGCTTAGATGAAACTACTGAAATTTATTAACTTTACTATGAGAATTTAAATTTTAGTCTGGTACTGGATGGACTAATATTACACTGAACCAAAAAAGTACATAAATACAATGAAAAAGTTCATTGTTTCAATGAAATTTTTCCTTAAATTTGACCTAATACACAGGTACGTTAAAGCAATGAACTGCCGTTCATTAAAAAGCGTACATATTTTTAAATTAACGTATACGTTCACTGGCTCAATGAAATCGTTCATTATATCAATGAACTGGTACGTTGAACTCCTAACGAATATTTAGTGAACAGGTACGTTAAGCCAATGAGTTTTTTCATTGAATTTAATGAACCTATACATTGATCAAATGAACTAATTCATGGTTTTAATGAATTTTTGCATTAAATTTAGTGAACATATACATTGACACAATGAACAAATACATTGTGATAATGAACTATTACCTTGAATTTAATGAAATTATACATTGACTCAATGAACTATTACATTGTTATAATGAACTTTTACCTTAAAATTAGTAAACCTCTACGTTGACCCAATGAATTAATACATTATTTTAATGAACTTTTGCATTAAATTTATTGAACATATACATTTACCCAATGAACTAGTACATATTTATTATGAACTTTTGCATTGAACATATACAGTACCGGCTTTTTTCATAAAAATTATTTTTTAGTTATAAAAAGTATTCAAAACTAATTTTCATTCAAAAGTTGTTACATAAGCCTTTGATAAACCAAAAAATATGAAGAAGCCGGTATTTCAAAACTCTATTTCAATGAATATCCATATAAATACTATATATGTTTGAGTTATGCATTGCATACAAATATTTTAAAGTTTAGTAAAATTAAACAAAAATAAATTTAATTAACATTAGTAGAACAGGTTTTTATTTCGTCAAATAAATAAATAAATAAATACACAAAAAGAAATATTTTTTAAGAACAAGTTGGTATTTCAAGACTGTTTTTTAATAAATATATACATATATTGTTTTTAAAATACACATATTTTATTATTTAATAAATTGAAAACAAAAATAAATTCATTAAACATACGTGGACTAGGGGTCTAATTCATAAAAAATTTTTGATTTAATAAAGGTTTATAAAACACATTTTGTATTAAAATTTTGTTTCATAAACCTTTTCTAAATTAAAAGTTCGTTTATAATTTAGGCCTAGTTATTTATTTTGTCAATTAAAATAATACCAAAAAAATATTTTTTAAGAACAAGTCGGTATTTCATTACAACATACACATATTTTACAATTAAGTAAAATTAAATAAAAATATATTTAATAAACATAAGTAGAATAAATAGTTGTTTTTATCGTCAACTAAAATGAAAAAAATTGCATTTAAAAAAAAACTGATTATTGATTGATCTGAACAATATGATAAAACTACACGTCCGGCTAAACTAATTTTTGTAAGCTTGTATAAAAAATTGATTTTGTATTTTTAAATATTATACAAATAGTGCTTCTTTTGGCATCTGAAATGTTATGATACGTTAATTTAGATTTTTGTTTTCAATATGATTTACTTTTTATTTCGTAGTTGTTCGGTCATTACACGCACTTTTGAAGAAACCTTATTAGTGCCTTTGAACTGATAAAAATAAGATTCAATAAAATGCCAAAATTGTACACAAGCAGGAGGATATTTTAAATTAAATAAATGAAAACTTTTGAAACAGATATCTAAAGCTCTTAAGAAACTGGAAAACTGAAATGATATTCCATCTAAATAAACAAAAAAGTTTTCAAAAGATTTTAGGTCCTCTGTTCCAATTGCCAAAATAAAAGGTTGTACATATCCAGGCTTCGACGCTAGCTTAAATATGTGATCCTGGACTTGCTGTGTGTTGCTCCCAATAAACAAAAAAGCATCCTGTGAGTTTCTTACTGTGTATTTAATTAGCGACTTCTTGTTATTTTCTTTTACCACACTAAGTGACGGAATAAAATAACCGTGAATACACCACATAAGTTTAACAGCAGCATCATCACCTTTAATTTAAAAAATGTGTAGACAGACATATTTATGTTTAGAAAATTAAAAAAGAATCTTCATAAAAATGTTTATTGGTATTTAACAAGTTAAAGTAAATAATAATCTAAAAGATATTTTATTTACCATTATTGCATTGCGATTCATTTAAACTATTTAAAATATCTCTTATGGCTTTGTCGCGAAGGTTGTTAAGAAGGAACTCTTTTATCTTAACAAAATGTTCTGGCCAGTTATCAAGTACGCCTGGACGGTTATCAAAAAGAACACCAAAATCTTTGTCAATCTAAAATGTATTATATATTTATGTAGAAGGAACTTCATAAAAAATATATAAAAACAATTTATTCTTACATATCGAAATCCACACGGTTTTTTATATTCAGGCCATTTTTGAAAAATTTCAGCTAAAGACGAAGCTTCTTTTATTTCGTTTATTCGAAAATTACAGCAGGCTTGCCAACATATGTCAAAATCCTGCGCATTTAAATCATCATACCTTAGACTCCTTATGCATTCAACTGCGTTACTTTCTGAACCTTTAAATATGATTAAGGAAATATATTTATTGCATACATAATACATGCGTATATTCATACATGATGGGAAAAATACATTCTTATATTTGTTTATATTATATTCGAAAAAATACTTACATAGGACTTTGCAATCGGAAAAAGCAGCCTTTTTTTCATTTATTTCCGTATCTGATTTTCTTTTTACTTCTTTTCGGCCCACTTTGGAGTTAGAAAATTTGATATAAATTTTTCCTCGTTTGGAAGTTCGATAGAAATCTATTTTTTCGGTGGGAAAACGATCTAGTATTTCCTCTTCTAGCTTGTAGCTCATACCCAATGTCATGTGGATATTTTGCTCTTCGAAATATTGACAAATAATGTTTATTAACAAAGAGCGGTGATGACACTCTAATCTTGAATTTTTAGTGTAATATTCCGTCAGTAGGAGTGACTTCTTATTTTTGTTTAGGATTTCTGACAAGGCTATATCAGGTGTAATGGCTTGAGATGAGCAGGACGAGCACGATTTTGATGGCTGTGGAGTTATATCTTCAATGGTAACTGAATGTGACTTTGCCCATTCTTTTAAGTGATGCTCAAATAAAATCATATCTCCCATCTTTTGATTTTTGAATAACAGTGGAATATGATGATATTGCATAACCTTTAACACTGCTATTGTAATTTTTTCTGCTACAATATATGTACAAATTTAGTTTTCATTAATTATTATTGGTAAAAATATTTTTACTATTAATATATAATTATTAGTGGGGCTGTAGCAATAAATGCGAACGTAAAATACTTTCGAATTAATACAATAACATATCAAAATATGTCTTAATATTGCGATGTTTTAACTTTAATAATTTTATATGGGTTTATGTTCGCATTTAGTAAAACAGGTTTTGTTGGTAAAATTTATATAAATTATATACAACTTGTCTTGTATGGACAATTTTAAATTTAACTTACATATAAAGAATTCCATCAAATGTTCTAAGTTCCAGCTTTGAAGTAATCCATTTAGATCTTTATACTCAACACTCGTTGCCATGTTGGAAGGTTGTTGGATTAGTCTTTCTTCTTGTGCTGCTTCGGTTGATTCAAATATATTAGGTGAAGTAATATTTGAAGTAAGAAATGGGTCCATATTTAGATCTAAGTTATCAGATATATTTATATCTGTGCCTTCGGAATTCATTTTAATTTAAAATACTCTAGATTTTGTTACTTAATAGGAAGAAAATTTTTCCTATTAGAAAAGTTTATTGTAAATAATGCTTTTTAATTCTTAGCATATTTTTTCCATTTGAAGTCTTAATAAGATTTGTTGGTGGTCCTACAAGATCTTTGAAATTTATAAGAATAACTTTTCCACAAACATCTGGATCAATTTCATAAGACGTGTAATGAGGATGATACCGAACAATCTTTATTTCTTGCGAAAATATTAAATATTTTTCAGCAAATTTAACAATGTTTATTATTTTGAAGATATGAAAGTCATTGTCAAACGTTGATATATAATATCCATTTGCATAAGTAACGCCATTATATTCGGCCTTAGTATAGTATTTTAATTCCTCTTTAGGCACATTTAATTCACTGCTTACAAGGGAAGATAGACCGCATGTTAATTCATCTCTTTTATAAACAGAATATTCGGTAAAGCTATTCTGTGAATTAAATAGTCTATTGGCAAAATTTAATTGAAATTTTTTGGACAAAGTAAGACAAATATTTTTTCTCGATGTAATTGTATGTGAATATAATTTAAAATTTTTATGTTTTGCTTCATATTTAAAACACCAAAACTGTCTTAGGGGGCCGGCTTTTTTTAAAATAGTTGGATAGTGCGTTAAAATATGAAACTTTGGTTTTAAATTATCTTTAAACAATAAAACATATTGCTCATTGTGAATTTTTATTTTGTTTGACAAAGAAGCAATAGATGCATCCGTTGTTTGAAAGCAAAGAACCATATCAATTATTTCTAAAAGATTTAAAAGAAAACTCCATACTTCGTCGTCAAGTGGAACCAAGTCCCCTACCATCAAAGGGAAATAGGTAATAAAAGTCAACATTTCTCTTGCAGACATACGTAAATGTCGCTTTTGAATATGAGTTATTGATATTTCGTTACAAATGTTACCAATTTCTATTGCACCATATTCAAAGTTTTGCTTTCTCTCATTAAGTAGTTGTAGTGTTAAATACTCCCTCCTATTAATCATATATAATAAAATCTGGCAAATATCATAGTGACATATGCCTTCAAAAATATCGTGCATGACGTCGACACAGAAATTATCTGTTGCATGAAATGAAGGAATAGAATTAAAACAGCATTCACTCTTAATTCCCGTTTCTTTTGGACATTGTGATTGAATGTCAATGTTATAGTTTATTAAATTTCGCAATTCAGACGTTTTTTCCTCACATATAGATTTGCAATTATCTTTAGTTAACTTACAAAAACGACAAAATACACCGGAAAATGATGCGTTAAAACCTAATAAAGAATTCAGGCCAAGATTATCTCCTAAAATAATTCCTAAAATGAAATGAACGTGAAATACACTACCATCAGATGCTTTTATTTCAATACCCTTTTCCTCAAGGAACTTCAATTCAGTAACTAATACTTCTAAACATTTTTTATTTCCGTATATTTTTATATTTTGCGACCTTATCACACATGCTAAAAATATATTTTCCAACCTAGAGTTGTCTAAAGGTAGACATGGAAAAGAGTAATAAAAATTGCAAATCGAATGTGTTTTTGAATGAGATCCAAGAGGATTGTTGATTTCGAACTCATCTGCATATAAAAAATAGGGAATCAATATTTTGTTGGGATACATTTCAACCTTTTTTTTCCAAAGCTCTCCCTGAATAAAATTTGTATAACTATCGCTGACTTCAAGGTTTTCCATATGGCGAAGCATTTTAACAATTAAGTCTTCGCACTCAAGAAATTTTTGGAATTGAAAACGTAGAGGCAAGAGTACACCCTTGGAGTTTTTTTCCTCATACTTCAATTCGCCTTTACGAAATACAGGCTTTAGACTAGAATCAATAGTAAACTCATTAATATCCGACATATATCCTTTAGAAGTTAGCTTCTTTTTTAAAAGATAATCAGAACGAATCGAATCAAAAGGATTTTTGCAATTACTAATTAGGCTCAACAATTCATTATTAACGCTAACATCTTTGATTTTTTTCCTTACAAATTTTTCAAATATGTTCAAAATGGGGATGGCAATCATTTCCGTAACCTGTTCTTGAATCTGACAGACGTCCTTTCTCGAAAAATTGGCATTAGAGTGCAAGTTAAGACTGAATTTAAGCGCATTTTCTTTAACAGCTTTAAGTTCTGCTTCTGCTTCGAATTCTTTACTGATTTCTGCACCGTCACTTACTTTCCCCACATTGGTTTGTACACTACTGTCGGATTTATCATTTTTTAATATTTTGTCAGTATTAAGAAAACTTTTTGATATAACTTGCTCCTCTTCTTTGTCTTTTTCGCTATTATCAGGACTTTTAAACTTTGATGCACCGTGTGCTCGTGTTATGTGTCTTTTATATCGAGACAAATTTGTAAAAACTAACGAGCAATCGTTTACGTAACAACAATATTTATAGAAATTATGTTTCTGCTTAAAGTGACGAACTAATAAGTTTATATTATTAAATTTTCTTTTACAATCAAAACACTTCATTTTTACTAACTTAAAGGTTACTATTTCGACAGTTTTTAGATTTTACAAAATGATGAATGAGCTAATGAAAAAGTTCATTAAATTAATATAATTTTTAAAAATTTTATATGCACTGTTTTTACCCTTTGTTCTCTTTTGATTTTTTTATTTGAAAAGTATACGTTTTTGTGTACACTAAGATCAATTGAAACAATTCCTTTAAAGTTAAAATTTTTAATTTTATTTACTAATTTCAGCTTTAATTTATATTTGGTGCAACACAATTAGCGAGATAATGAAAAAGTTCATTAAGTCAATATACACGTTCATTAAATTTTTAACATTTTTATATGCACTTTTTTCCTTTTGTTCTCTTTTGATTTTTAGTTTAAAAAGTATATGTTTTTGTATACACTTAGATCTATTAAAATAATTCCTTTAAAATTAAAATTTTTAAGTTTATTTACTAGTTTTTGAAGACTTTTTTCACACTTTGTTCTTCCTTAGTATTAATTAATTTAAAAATTTTTTTCAATATGTGTATCCACTTGTTTGTTTGATTTGCTGACACTTTATTATTTAAACACAACATTCCTCGTTAAATAACAACTACAAACTGCTCATCTTATTATTTCTCTTTGCTTGTAAGATTTTGATTTACTTAAATTCCCGTTAGAAAACAATGAATAAGTACTTTGAGTTAATGAATAGTTCATTGAGTCAAGATATTTATTCATTATATTTTTATTATACTCATTATTTGTATTGCTCTTTCACACTTAGATAAGTTAGAGTTTCAATATGCAGCAATATTAATGTACTGGTACGTTAAGTCAAGGAACTTTTTCATTAAAATTGTTGATGCTAATCTTTAATGAATGATTTTAATGTACCTTTCATATGTACGTTAAAGTTCAAATTGAATATCAATGAATATTTTCATTAAAATAATGTATATTTACCTTGAATAAACGTAATTTTAGAAAAATATTAATGAATCTTAGTTAATGAACTTCATTCATTGGTTTTATGAAAAATACTTTTTTCAGTGTAGGTATGTTCCAAGTATCTTTGAGCATGTTTGTGCATATGACAGTAAAAACAGAATTTGATCTCTCCAACTATTAAACTTACCCAAATCTTATGGAACAGAAAAATGTAATATTATAATTAAAGTTTCTTACTTTTTAATTTTTAACTTAAATATGCAATTTTGGTCTTTATAACCAAAACATGTGTATCCCTGGTAACACACACTTTTTTTATTAATCTATAAAAGTCAACACTTTCCCTATTGAAAATTATAAAAACGCAACACAAATATCTTCGTTTTCAAATACTTTGGAAGAGTTTAAGATTATTTTTCTTAAAAAAAATAATATTTAGCACTTTTTTAATTTGTCTAAATCAAAATTTGTATACATACATGTAAATAAAAAACAGCTGATAATTATTTTCATGCACAAACTTACCTAAAGAAAAAGTTTGTGTAACTTTGTCCGTTAAGAGAACTGAAATTACTCTCTCATGAGCGCTCTTTTATTCACAATTTGTGTTATTTAAAACGCTTTTTAGGTATTTTGTGCAAGTTTGTGTATCATCTGGAACAAACCAATTATATACTTAGTTTTAAGATTTGAACACTTAAACACACAAAATTATTTAAATAAAATAAATAAATTTTACATAATCACCTCTACATTAAAACCTTTTCTATTTTTAGGTACCGCACCAGTTGTACCATTTATGCCAACACTGGCTAAACAATTGGGATATTCCAGTGTTGTTGTGGGTACAATGTATACATTTTTGCCTATAATAGGCATGTTAGCAAAACCAACATTCGGTTTTATAGCAGATCGGTAAGTTAAATGAAAAATAAGCTAAACTTATGATTGATAGTGATAAGAAAAAATGTTTAAAGAAAAGAAAGTTATTTTTTATGTATTTTTATATTAATTGTATTATCGCTGTATATATCTTTTCTCCTAAATTGTTTTTTTTCTAATTTTCCATTTACATAGTTATCAACGTCATCGTACGTTATTTATTATCGCCGAAATTTTAACCGCCGTTGCCTTTTTTCTTATCATGTTTACACCCGCTATACCTAAAGAACCCATAGCTGTCGAATTTCATTGTCATGCTGGCGTCACCGATTTGCGCTACTGTTCTGAATTCGATAAATGTATGGATAATGATTTAAAAGATCACTATGGCAGCCAAACGCTGAATTGCAATCTGCACTGTCAAACTAAACCTTTTATGTGGAATATTATATGTGAAAATTGGCTAAATTCCACAAATTGCTTAACCAATACCAGCTCAACAATGGACCTGAAAACTACAGTAAATATGGGTCACATGAATGTTGAGGGCTCCTGTATGTTCTTTATGATACCCCATTCGCGTAGTGAAATAAACAATAAGAACGTTACTATGTATTGCCCCAAGGATAAAGACTATTTTAATGCTTCCTGCACACTGGACTGTAACGATAAGTTTTTGGATAGTAAATTGGGCCTAAGTCCTGTAATTAATAACAAGTCCGCCATGGGTCTTTATCAGTTTTGGTGGTTCTTTGCCATGTTAATATTATCATGGGTTGGCATGGCTGCTGTTGTTAGTATTGGTGACGCCATTTGTTTTGGCATTTTGGGTGAAAGAGCTCATCTTTATGGCAAGCAACGTTTATATGGCTCTGTCGGTTGGGGCATATTTTCTATAATTGCTGGTGTTTTGGTGGATAAAATGTCAAAGGGTATAGATAAGGATTATACAATAGTATTTTGGATGACATTAGTGATTATATCATTGGATGTAGTGGCTTCGTTAAAGCTAAGGGTAAGTATAACGATTTCTACATGTTACAAAAAATTTTTTATATACTGTTATCATTAATTAATTATACGTAAGTGATAAGGTTATATATAAGTTTATCATTCCGTTTGTAACTTCTTTAATATCCATCTGCTACCCCATAAAGTATGTATGTATGTATATATTTTCTTGGTCCTAATAGATAGGGAGGCCGGCTTAGCGATGCCCGTCTGTCCGAGTTATGGTTGAAAACAGCTTTTAGTAGCCCCTCGATGTCGCAAAGACCCGTAAGTCCTATCAAATTATCCGAAATATCTGCGAAAAAATCGCTATTGAAATTCAACAAAATCGCCCGAAAACCGACCGAGATATAAGCCAAAAACTAAGACTAACTGAAGTCTTCCATACATATTTTCTTCCGTAATCAGCATTTTATGCTACAGCTGCTTTGAATAGTACCCCTTTAATTATACCGATCGACACAGAATCACTTTTTGGGTCGATTAAACTTTGTTTATCTTTCCGTCCAGCTGGGTATTTTTTAAATCCTGAATCAAAGTACAAGTCTCATTGACATATGGATCAAGTCTATTGACACTGCTGATGATCGGTCCATTTTTTCATATCTCCTTTTCAAATTTTCTTTTGGGATCAGCATTTTAGGCTACAGCTGCCTCAAATATTACTCTATTTCTATTTAACGCCAAAAAATATAGTCTAAAAACTAAATCGACTGACTCAAAATCAGTTCTTTAGTCAGTAAAATATCTTGTCCGTTTTCCTCGTCTGGCTGGGTATCAATGTGTTCTTGTCATTAAAGTTAAAGATTAAAGTCTAATAGGCATAGGGAACAATCAAATTAAAACTGGCGATCATCGGCAAAAAGAATTCCTTAATTATGCGTCGACGTTGTCATTCGTCGCCTAGCCTCGACATTTTTCAAAAAAAAAAAATGGTCAACTATCTCATGCGTGGATATGGCACACCAAACAGTTACCCTGGGGCAATGCAATGGTTTTTAATGCTTCAATCGAGAGTTGCGAGTTCTTAGAGACCAGTAACGACAGTTTTGCTTGTTGATGTGGCTGTTTACAGCTGTGTTCAATATAATAGGAGTGTGGCTACCCAATTTGCAATGCTTAAAAATTTCTAGTATGTCAGCTTCCAAAGCGCGCAACTTTTTAACGGTGTTTGCAATGGAATGTGCTGAGTAATATTTGAGTGATAATGTACTGAAAAATTTTGTTGTTACTGTTATTTGTTAATTTCTTTTATGGTCGAACAATTTCAACTGTTCAAAAAAATAGGAGTGTGGTTGAATTTTTTAAAATAAAATTGGTTCTGAAGTAACATATTTAAAAATAAGTTTGAAAAAGTTTCGTTTTATCTTTTTTATAGTTTTAAAATATAATTTGTCGATTAGTGGGAGGAGAAAAACACTGTTCTGAAGAGAAGCGAGCCCTCATAAAAAATTTAAGACTATAACCATCCGAAGACGACTATTAGAAAACGAATTGTTTGCAAGAAGTCCACGAAAGCTTCCTTTGTTAACAAAGAAGCAGGCTACTGCACTGTTAAAGTTCGCCAAAGAGCTCGTCGATTGGCCTAAGGAAAAATGGAGAAATATTTTATGGACAGACAAAATTAAAATAGTTTTATTTGGTGAAACTGGCTCCAGACAGTATGTTCGACGTCCTCCTTACACTGAATATAAAGGAAAATATACCAAAAAAACTGTCAAACATGGTGGTGCAAAAGTTACGATATGGGGATGCTTCTCTTACAATGGAGTTGGTGCAGTTCATCAAGTAAAAGGAATAATGGACAAGGATGTCTACGTAAAAATATTGGACGAAGTGATGCTGCCATACTCACGGTAGAATATGATATTAAAATGGGTCTTCCGACTAGACAACGACCCAAAACACCCCAGTATATTGGCAAAAGAGTGGTTTCATAACAATATGGTTGAGGTTATGTCGTGGTCTGCTCAATCTTCTGACCTTAATCCTATTGTGCATTAATTGGGAGACGTTAGAAAATATGTGGCAGAAAAAATGCCACCAAATTCAAACGAACTGTGAAGTATAGTTCGAGATGCGTTGCGGCAAATCCCATTAAAAAGTTGCCAGGACCTTATTGACTCCATGCCCCGAAGATGCTCCGCAGTTATTAAAAACAAAGGATACTCAACAAAATATTAATAGTTTTCCATGTTTTTCTAAATAATTCTTTACTATAACTACTTTTAAGTTACGAATTTTGAACCAATAGTAAATACTCCTATTATTTTGAACAATTAATTTTACGTAATTTTTCTTTATTTGGATTTTTTTTTTATATTTAATAATATCATTTAATAATATTATTGTAAAAAAACGAAAATAAAATAAGGATTTTTAAAAATACGGAGATTAAATTTTTCATTAAATAGCACTCCTACTTTTTTGAACACAACTGTAAGTGTAAAAGCCTCGTTGCTTCAGAACTGGGACTTACAGCGCAAAAACACTCCAACATCGTTTCACAAAAATTTTTGCGTAAATCAAAATCGTTTTCTTTCAGTTCTTGGATGATTTGAATTTCAAAAAGATGAAAATTCAGATCTTTTTTTATAATTTCATGGAAGTCGCAGATTTTTACGTAAACTGCTTTCAACCAGTTTAATGTTTTCCGGAGTCCTTTAGGATCGGCTGAGCCCTGGCCGTGGGACATTCATTGCCAAAGCAGTTGCGCGAAATCTCTGCACCCATGAATTGAATTACACTCGGCTCATCACGTGTTCGCCGAATACCAAACTTTGAACAAAATTGTCGACGAACAATTACGTAAGAATCATTACTCTTACATAATGTCTCCACAGCGAACGCGCGATGGTCACTCGACCACTGCGACATCGTGACTAACAAATTCGCATAGCGCCCTCGTAGTTAAGAATATAAATTTGCTACCAGACACCCTGTATAAGATTCGGCACAGCCAAATATATCGTTCTTACTTATTTTTTAATTATAACGGCTTAACATGCAAATGCTCTAAACCCCCTTTTTTATTTAGAAATTGAGATTTTAATGCAGTTGACGACTTTTATCAAATTGTTTAATTGTCTGTATGTAATAACCCAACCCATTTTACAACATTTTGCATTTACAGAATTCAAAAATCTTTACGCAACAAATGTTTGATCGCTTTTTATTTCTTTCTGTAAAATTTTAAAATATGGACTTAAAGACTTTGCATATTAAGCCAACGATATTCAAGTTTCATTTTAATTTATACTTTTTGCACTTGTAAGTATATTTTTAATTTTCTTTTAGCACACCCAAACCCATCTATCCCCAAACATATTAAAGGATATCGGTCAAATGTTCCTCTCCATACGATGTGTGGTCTTCTTTATATGGTGCGTTTGTATTGGCCTGGGCACGGCACTCATATGGAATTTCCTTTTTTGGCATTTAGAAGAATTGGCCGGCTGTGAAGAAACATCCATGAAGACGCTGCAGGGTGCCGTCATGTCTATACAATGTTTTTGTGGTGAATTACCATTTTTCTTTTTCTCTGGCTGGATCCTTAAGAAAATTGGTCATGTTAATGCAATGAGCTTGGTGCTTTTTGGTTTTGGTGTACGTTTTATATTATATTCAATGCTGCAAGATCCATGGTATGTTTTGCCTATAGAATTATTAAACGGCATAACGTTTGGTTTGTTCTATGCCACAATGGCGTCGTATGCCAGTATAGTGGCACCGCCTGGAACAGAAACAACAATGCAGGTGGGTTTTTGTTTTCTCTTAACTGGACTAAAATTTCTAACTATTTTCATTACTTTACAGGGTCTTGTTGGTGCTATTTTTGAGGGGGTTGGCGTTTCTATGGGCAGCTTTATTGGCGGTATATTATTCGCATCCGTTGGGCCTGGTCATACTTTTGAAATATTTGGCGTTAGCGCCTTTATAGCCTTCATAGTACACGTTTGCTTGCAAATGTATTTGCAACGTCACCATTCTAGTACAGATAGTGATAATGGTAAGCAAATTCTTCCAGACAATACCGTTGATTCTTTAAGAGTTAATGGCACAAATGATAGTAATGATAAACCAATTATTACTCACGATACCAGCACAAGCACTATCAGCAACTCAAATGAGCTTTTAAGTGCAAGCACTGATAATTAAACTAAATTAACCAAAGTCAATTGAAATTTTTAAAGTATTTTTCGTTTGGGTTTTTGATTTATAAATATTAATTTTTAGTTGAAAGAAAAAAAGACATTTTAATAAAGAGGCATTTAATGTAGCTTTTATAGTGTTGCATTTATTTTATATTTAACCAATAGGCTTTCTAACTTGCCTTTTATTGTAATTGTAATGCATATACCTTTAAACATACATATGTATTATTTTATTATTATATAAATATGTAATTTGTATACACAACTTGCATACAATAAAGATTTGTAAAGAAATCATTTGATACACTTAAAGAAATTTAAAAAAAAAACACTTTATTGTAGCATTTATGACAGTGATAAACAGTTTTTATCAAAATATAGAATACATTGTTGCAATCATATTCCATTTATAATAAAAACAACAACAACAGCAAATTTCCGCAACAACATCGCAGCAATAATTATATGTACATAACGTACATTAAACTAAAAAGAGTCAAATATTTCGACGAAAGTACTTTTCTTTGATAAAATTAAATCAAAAATTGATTTTAACAGCAATAGAGCAAAGTTAACTTTAATACAAACGAAATGTGAAGAGTTTTATCTAGAAACTGGGATTGGAAAAAAGAAATGTTATTAACAAATTTTAAGTTGTAACTGGGTTTGATTTATATTGCGATATGTACAAGGAGGGCCAAAGGAAGTCATCCGATGTTGTTTGGCTCCCATTTTTTTTCTAAATAAAAAAAATTTCAATTCTGTTTTTTATTATGTTTATTTGAACCTTAAAAATTTGATTGGTCAAGTCAAAAAGATGATGTCGGTCAAATGAGTGCCGTCACAATTGATTGCTATATGGGCTCGTTTTATGGCATTTTTCATCACTTCGGCGAGAATTTCGGGCGACAGATTCTCGCACTTGTATCAAATGTTGTCCTTGAGGGCTTCCAAAGTCCCGGTCTTGTTTACGTAAACACAGGACTTTAAAAAAATCAACAAAAAAAGTCTGAAACGGTTAAATCGGGCGATCTTGCGGCCCAATGTAAATCGCCAAAACGAGAGATGAGGCGACCCGGGAACGCCGCCTTCAGAACATCGGTTGTTGCTCACGCAGTGTATACCGTTGCTCCATCCTGTTGTAACCACGTGTCCTCCAATCCTAATTCGTTCAATCGCGGCAGAAAAAACTCGGCTAACATGGCCCTATAGCGCGCAGCGTCCACTGTTGTCGTTTGACCAGGGGAATCCTCGTAAAAAATGGCCCGATGACCCCTGCAGCGTGAACAGCGCACCATGCAGTCACTTTGAGCAGGTGTAATGGCTCCTCGGGCATCACTTGTGGATTTTTGGTGCCCCAGAAGCGATATTTGAAGTGGAAATGAGCCTCATCGCTCATTATGATTTTGGTCGAAAAATTGTTTACTTCGGTCTCGAGATCGAGGATGGCTTGGGCGAAGGTTACACGCGTTTGAGGCAATCGAGACAGACAGCAGCTAATGCACAGACTCGACTTTGTACGGAAACATGGGCAGGTCTTTGACTAAAATTCGCCTTAGGGACGGCCGGCTGATGGTTAATTGCGAGGCACGGCGTCTGATCAATGTTTCTGGCGACAGCTCGACATCCTCGCCAACAGCGGCGATATTTTTGGCAGAATGGATGCATCGGATATGTATAAACTAATTAACCATAAACAATATAAAAAAATCCCTTCTTTTTTCTTTAAATACGTTTTCATATTGCCGTTTACGCTTAAATAAATCAATTATTTTAAACTCTTTCATCAAGTACGGTTTCGAATTTGAATCAATCCTTTTTTGGCTTTAATGAAGCCAAAAGGAAACAATTCGTACTACACCATTTCCAATTGTATTTCAGAACTTTCCATTTGTATTTTAAATGGAAAATTCTGAAATACAATTAGAAAATTTTGAAATACAAATAGAAAATTCTGAAATACAAATAGAAATTTCTGAATTTAAAATAGAATTTTCTGAAATTGAAACAGAAATTTCTGAAACTAAATTAGAAGTTTCTGAAATTGAATTAGAAATTTCTGAAATACAATCAGAAATTTCTAAAATTGAATTAGAAATTTCTGAAATTGAATTAGAAATTTCTGAAATTGAATTTGAAAATTCTGAAATTGAATTTGAAAATTCTGAAATTTAACTAGAAATTTCTGAAATACAATAAGAAAGTTATGAAATACAATTGGAAATGGTGTAAAAATAGTACTTAGCTTAAGAAAAACCGTACTTGGTTTCAGCTTGATTTAAGTAAGGATTACTTGGTATATTTTTTGTGTGTAAGGAGGTAATCGTCAGATTTTTTTTAAAGTTTTGTTCTATCATCGACTTTCAGAAAAAAATAATAAAAATACCTGGGGGGGTTATTATGTAATTCGAATCGAACCGAAAAGGCTTTCGAAAGGAAAGTATTATCTAATACTTTTAAGATTTGGTAAGTCTGCTTTCACTCTTCTTTAATTTCTTTCTTCTTCTGCTCTTAATTTCTTAAAAGTATTAGATAATACGATTTGCCTTTCGAATAGAAAATTCCTTTCGAAAGCCTTTTCGATTCGAATCAAATTACATAATAACCCCCCTGCTTGCAAAAGTTAGAAAAAATGAAAAGTTTTATTTTTGAGTTTAAGTATATTATAGAAATATATCGTAAAATGCACTTTCTGGGTTGTTAAAAAGCGCCTAATCTAGCGCGAAATTGGCATCGCTGGTTAGGACCATGGAAGCTCTTGAAATTTTGACACTTACTTAGTAATTACATATTTTTAAAGTGCATAGCAGGGTGGCTGATGGAATCTGCTACCAAAGAAAATACTTTTTGATAAGATGTCGTACATGGATCACCGAGGGTGGAGGCCATTTGAATTCAATTAATTTCAAAACTTCATGAATTACTATTATGCATATGCGGTAATTCAAATTGCATCCACCCTCGATGACACATTTGCGTCACCTTATCAAAAAGTAATTTTTGTTGGTATCAGATTTCATCAGCCACCCTGTATAAAAAACTGAGCTATATTGGATGCATGGTACAATTACCTTACAAGGTTGAACCGCTACGCCAACAACTACAACAAACACGATACAAAATTTATGAAGTTGTTGTAAACAACGTCCTTAATGTAAAGAAAACATACTGTTTGAAACATGCTGAAATTATCTGTATCAGGTAGTGGCGATTCTACAACAAAATTTGGTGAATAAAATTTTCGTTTTTGTTGTAGTTTTCGTTGGCTCAGGTGTCAAAAAAAGATATGTAAAAGTAAACAACTTTGACAACCCAGCCTCGATGTATGCATGAAAAAAATAGATCAGCTGTGCTCGTAACACCACCTGGTCACGATAATTTCACCATGGTAAAGAAGTTTATTGTTTTACTCTCTTTTTTTCAATTTCTTTTACTTTTTCTCAAATTTTATAAGTCAATCGTATTGTCTTAACTGCTCTTTAACAGCTTTATGCATTAAACACATTCAAGCTACAAGAACACAGGAATACACGAACACAAAAGTTCCTTGCTAAATTTGTGTCCGACTGTCTGCTACTGAAATATTTACTAGACTACCACTACAAAATAAACATATAAGCAATATGACTTTCTGTGGTGCCACCTAAAGTCTTTTTGTACTGTTTAAGCTATATTATTTGCATCTTACCGTATTGGCAGCACTAATCTGTTAACTGTCGCGTATAAAAATAGAAATTAGTTTAATTTCGACCACGCCACAAAATTAGCATTGACAGCAACCCGTAGTTGTGTTGCATTGTAGCAATTAAAAAATTATTCTCATAAGCACACGTGTATTCTATTTTTGACTGGTTGTGTTCGGTAGCCTGTAGCGAGGAATGTATTTAATGCTTTAACCATAAATTAACTCTTTCCTCTTTTAGTTTTTCTAGTTTTGTTTGACTTTTTGCGTAACTAACATTTTTTTATTGAATTTACTGTAATTTTTGTATTAATTGTTGTAATTTTTTTTAGGAACCGTTAAATATTTAGCGCCTACTGATGCCATGCATATGCTTAATGATCAAGAATATATTATAACGTAGATTGGCTGTGTTATCTGTGTATTATTATTATTATTTTAATTAATTAATTTTATTTTTTTTATGTAATTGTAACAATTTAATTTTTAATTGAGTTTTAGGCTTGTAAGCATAATAATTAATTATGATTGATTTAAAAAAAAAGTTACAAATAAATTTTAATTATTATTTAAAATAAAACACCAAGAGAACAGCACGTGTTAAAATTTTGTTAAAAGCTAAATTTTTGAAATAATTGCTTATTTTTATAAAACAACAATCTATTTGAATTATTTATTAAAAAAACAAATATAACCAAAGCATGTATTTTTTATAAATGTAAAAAAATTAAAAACAAACTGCATGTACAAATTGAACAATTGTTATAAAAACATATTTTTAATCTTAATAAGTAATAATCGGTTCAGTGTATTTATTTAAAATTTAGATAATTTTAAGCATGATTTTTTGTCTTAAATTTTTATATACTTTCCATTGTCATCTTCCTTCCTTAAGTTTACTTAATAAAAAGACCAAAGTTTTTTTTCTTTTTTAAGTAAAATAAAACACATTTAGATTTTTCTTTACGATTAATTTTTTTAATTACAAAATAAAAAAATACATTTATTTACTACCTAAAAAATTATTGCTTGGATGATAATAAGTAATAATAAATAGTTATTCATAAATATAAAATGGTTAACAATAGATTTTACATAAAAAAACATTATTTTTTAAGTTAAATGCAAGTCTTTTAATTTTTTTTATAATGATTATTGTGTTTTATTGTATTCTTGTGGTTGTTTACCAATTAAGGATTCTTCCTGTTGCTGTTGTTTTAATTTACGCTGTAACTCTTTTTCTTTGCATGTTTGTATATTTACGGCCCTTTTCTATAATAAATTTAAAAATACACAAAAAATGTTATTTTAAATGCAATTTATATTAAAAAATTAATAAAATATGTAATCTTGTTTTGCTTTTTTGTTAATTAAGAAAAAAATAAAATATAATTTTTTATTAAAGAGACCCCACAGTCAAACGAAGCACTCTATGGACGGCTATTTACCGGATGGTTAATTTAAAAAAAAACAGATATTTGATCATAGGAACTTGCTTTTTTATCAAAAGAAATTTCAATACTGCCTGCATCTTGTATCATGTATCTTGTTTATTGTAATAAAATCTTGAAGTTAAGATTAAATCAGGGCTAAGACGAATGGAATCTTGCTCAAACAAATAAAAATATAAAAAAAAACAGGGGCCAAATCGTTGCATTAGATTCGAATCAAAATTAAATTATTTTATTTAGAATACCTATATTAAAAATTGACAACTCGATTGATCGATTTATATTTCAATCTGAATCGAATGCAACGTTTTGGCCACAAATTTAAAGCCTTAAAAAATTATAAAACCCCGAGAGTTTCAACCATAATTTTTATTTGCAGTGATATTCAGCCTTATTGTGTTTGACGTTGTCGTGTCGAATGTTGTCGAATTCGACACAGAAACTGCAGGAATGTTATTCATTTAACATTGTCGTATTTGTTAGACGGTACAAAAAAGCTGAAAACGACTACGCCAATGCCTACCACAATAAGGGTGAATAAATTTCAAAGGTAAGTTAAGCCTTATTTTGGGATAATTCTTGATATTAAGATATAAGAAAAAAATACTCTTGAGAAAGACAACAGGCCCTTACGCCTACTATACGGTCAGGAGTTCCAAGGAAAAAAGGTGGGATTTGCAAGCAAAGGTATTAAACCCGATTTACACAATTGTTAAGGCCCTTTCTACCCTATTGATTCGTCGTGTAGTTCGGGTGGGAAAAAACTTCTATTAAGGCTTTTCACCAATTTCCAAAGATATGATTTACCTAACATTACTGTCGGCATTAGGGGCAAACTTCAAACGGCACTAAAGAAATTTATGATCGAAACTAACTCATTGACATTTTTTTATTAACATATGCAACACTTTTGGAAGGAGCGCTTTTCCCGATTGTGGGTATTAGATGTAAGCGGCGATAGAGATACCCTCTTTCCAATGATTGCAACCTCAGTATGCCCCGTCCACAAAAAAGGCGACAAAACTACAGGATGTCCGCCATTTTGGTAAACATTAATCTTGACAGTTCATATTTGGCAGTCGTAAAGTAGAGCCGTGGCAAATTTATTATTGAAAAATATTCGGTAAAACAAACGTGTTTTAATTGTTATCGATTACTGTGACGATGATAAAGTTACGTGAAATTTTTGGAAAAAACAACGTGCCAACAAGACACACTAGTTATCGTGTAGTGAATAATTTCGAAGAAAGAGGGACTGTAGCGGATAGGCCCAAGCATGGGCCACAACGTACTGCAAGATCGGCTTAAAACATTACTGCTGCTCAAGAAAGTGTTCAAAACAATCCATCAACCTCAATTCAACGCCGTGCTCAGGATCTTTGTCTTCAAAGAACAACTTTGGCCACAATTTTGCACAAGATTTGCATTTAAGATTTTGTTGACACAAGAGCTTCTTCTAAAATACCATTTACGCCGCCGTACATATGCCCATAGTATGTTTTAGCTCGCCCATAACAACCCAGATTTTCATGAAAAAATCATAATATGCTCAAAAGGGCTCGCATTTGTGAGGCTAACAGACGTGGACATTTACCTGATATTGTACTTCATACATAATTGCCGACATTAAATAAAACATTTATCAATACAAGATCCATTCTCTTTCGTTCAATCAAAAATTATAAACAAACAAAGTAGCATACCTTGCAGGCTGACACCCTGTATCTGCGCCAATTATTAAAGACATAGTCTCCTACCCATTTCGTAGAAGATAATATCGCGTATATTGTGTGAAGAATTAAGAGCTAAAATCAAGGAAATTATTGGCTCCTAATAATCTGACTTTAGACCTTGACATTTTATGTATGATTAGGTTAAGTTAGGCTTAAAAATGGAGACCTCAAATAAAGGTCTTAAGTATCACAGGTCATACACCTAAGCAAGGGTTTGACTTGTTTTGCGCTCTTAGCAAAGGAAAAAGAATTTTGAAGGAAAAAAATATAGATATTGTGTAGTTCAGACAAATCTCTAAACATTTCCCATTTTACAGCTCTCAAGTAAGCCAACCCAATTCCAACCCATCTATCTCATCGATGTGTGATTCTAAGCTTAAGGACCCAACACTCAACAACTTACTCAATTCTGGTTTCCCCAGTTTTAGAATCTCTTTAGACCAATTTTCATTCGGGTCGCCCCAGAGGATTTTTATTATTCTTCCAACCGTCTCATTGTTCCACAGCTCCCAGTGTGCAGTTTTCGACCACTTTTTTAACTCTGGGTTTATTGCAACGCAAGGCTTCGGTCCCTTTAGGTCAACTACTCGTTTGTTCCTAGCTCTAACCGCCAGATTATTCGCCCATTTAATATCGATCACCCCATGTTGTCCAGGCACACATATAATGCAAACTTGGCAATGTTGCATTGCAACAGCATCCTAGATTTGGGTCACCGCAGACTAATTACTTTTATCGACGATGGGTTATCCTTGCAGATGTTTTTTTTTCTAGTATACTTTGGCTAAACACCATGCGAAGACTTACACTAAAACAAGGTTTGTAAGTGGTGAACATTTGTTAACTAAATTCGCGCTTCTTTTGACAAACGTCTAGAGCACAAAGTTTAGGGTGCGGGAGACCAATCGGGTGGAAAATCAATTGAAAGTTAGAGCAGAATTTTAGTATTAAATCAACTGCAGCGAGAGGTCATTACTGGCTTAGCGAGTATGCAAACGTAGAATTGGCGTTTTTTGAGTGAGCACAGTCCTCATGAGACTCTGATAACTTTATTGCACCCCGAAAAAAATTATGATTGGTGCAATTACCATGTAGAAGGGGTCATTGTCCTTATGTGCGAACACGGCACCTTGAAAAGCGACCTCTTCAGGCAAGATATTCTTGGCTTTTTATTCCTCATGCAATTGCAAATCATTGTATGAAACCATCACTGTGTTATGTCAAACCCTTGATCTTAAATGGATCTATAATTTGGCCAACTTATTCGTGTCAAAACCTTTGGACTACCTTTTAAGAGAATGCGTCACATTTATAGTCTTTGCTTAAGCCATTAAACATAATAAGCCATAATGCGACAAACTATTGACGAAATAAGACTGGTTATATTCAAAAAAGTGTTAAAACTGGGCTGACCCAATAGCGTTCGTAAAGCACAGTTGCGAAGGCCACAAAGGCCTATTAAACTCGAACATTTTTGGTTTTATAAAGTCGTAGATTATACAATTTTGTCGTTTATTGCTTTATTTGATTTCAAGTTCAATAAAGTAATTCATTTTAGTTTTTAACAAAAATTAACTGCTTTCTGTCCTTTCCTAAAATCTCAAATAACCAAAGTACTAATGATTGGTAAAAATTAAAAATATTTTTAAAATCGATTACCCTGAAGACGTCATATAACTATATATAGAACTTTTTAAACTCTATTATTATTATATATATATATATATTATATAAAATTTTTATAATGTTTTTAGTTTGTAACCAAGCTTGTCATTAAACTAAAAAGTCCGTACAAAAAAAAACTTGTTTAAAGTATATTTAGAAGGACATTTTTGATCAGAATTAATTTTGTGTATAAAACAAATAAAATTTATTTTAACTTATATCGTTCAAAAGTAAATGATAGTCAGTCAAGTATTTTTAATTGCTTTTAAAAATCTTTTTAACTTACCTTTAATACTTTGGTTCGTTGATAAATATTTTGCATGTTCTTTTTTATTCTTAACAATTTTTCTCTGCACTCTTTAACATTAATCATCTGTAAAGTAATAAAAGTTAAAATTCAATACCTATCGGGTTAATCTTTGTTCCTATACATGGCAATACAATAAAGACTTAAATGTTTGATAAGATTCCGTTTTAGCAACAATCTAACACTTAGTTTTCTTGATAAAAAAAAAAATTATAATAATTTTTATTTATTTGGCTTTAAGTTCATTATTAAGATTGTGATAGTAAAGAATGGAAACTTTTAATAAAAATTAGGTAGTTCTGATACTAGCCGAGTGTAATGCATTTTCAAAATCAGCTACGATTTTTCGTACTTTTTGGTTTGCTTATAGTAATTCTCAATTTGTTTATTGAGGTTATTATATAAAGACAGAAAATATTCATTAGTTTTTTAAGAACTTGGGTTAAAGTCTACTGATGATTTGGTGTAAGAACCAATGAAATGCATATAGACAAACTTAACCAAAAACAAACCTTATAAATATACAAGAAAATTGGGATTAAATCCTAAATAATATTTTAAAAGTGTTAATATATAGAAAAGTTAAAATAAATTACTGAAATGTATTAAAAATAATTTACAAGTAAATAAGTGTTTAATTTAAATTTTTATTGAAATCAATTTTTAACATTTTTAAAATAATAATTTGATAACGAAATGCAACCCTAACTAAAACTTTGTTTGCATGTAGTCAAAGCAATAGATATTAAACACTTTTTCCTTAAACTCTTAAACACCATTTAAAATTATTGTAATAATTTATTTTAGGCTTGAAGTTAACTTTTGAAATGGTAAGCTTGAAGATTTGTTTGATTTGGCTAATGTCGTAATCTTATACAATCTTGAAAATAAACTCTTTAGCCGATTAAATTCAAAATTAGTAAAACTTAAAATTTTTATTTAATTTATAAAAAATTTTAACTTAAACGTACCTAGTGTAGAGATCAAGAAACTTCCTACTTACCATATCGTGTAATTTTGCTACCTCAGCATTGTCCAACTTAAATTTTTCCGCCGATAAATCCAAATAGATTTTATTTTGTTTCTGTCTAATATTAAAATTGTTTCTTTTTTAATTTTTACAATTTCCAAAGAAAATCCTTAACTTACATTAATTCTTTGAGCTGTCCATTGGCTGTTGCTATGGGTGAAGCATAGAGTTGTAACACACTTGCCGTTAATTGTGAAGTCGCTAGAGAAGTTGCTTCTGGGATGTCTGTTTCAGCAGTTAGTGTCGCATTGCTATTAAGTGTTTGTAACTTTTTATTATTGATAATTAATGCGTTATTTGATTCCTCTACTAACGGTAAATTCTTTGAAGCTTTAACATCTGTTGTTGGACTAAATGCTGTTAATATTTTATCTTCATTCCTTGTGAAAGTAAAAAAAGCAAACAAGTAAAAGATCAAAACATTTTGCGATAAGGCAGGTTGACTTGGTATTTATTTATTGCATTTTAAATTGTTTGTTAAAATATTTTAGTAAATTTTACTTTATTCAGGTTTTTTGCTTACCTGTTACTGTTGTTATTTTTAAGCATATTTAGTTTTTATTTTCTACTAAAACAAGTTTAAACAACAAGCATATGTAAATTAAAAATAATTAACAAAAATAATAAATTTAGGCAAATAAAAAGAATAACATTAAACAGCTGTTTTGTTACTTGACAGTGAGAGGCAAGGCGAATTCAATAAGGTGAATTCGTCGCGGCAACAACTACAACACTGAAAAAATCTGCAGGCATTTTGTTTGTGTAAAATTTACCAAAATGTCAAAAATTGTTTGTTTTTTGTGTTGTGGAAGATAAATAAATACAATAAAATTTAACAGTGATATCAGTAACAATAAAAATTAACTATTTAAATAAATTTATTAAAAGCAAACTGAAAAACTGTAACCTTGCTGTCTGCAAATCCAGGAAATTTAAATAATACATCCTGCTGCAAATCATGAAAGAAATAAAGGTAGATATGTCTGGAGACATGAATGTTCCGAAACCACCAGCAACATCACAATTTAATTTTAGCTCTTTTACGAAATTTGATGAAATCCTACAGCAATGGAATTGGTGCAATTGGCACGACAATATATCAAACTTTGTTCAGTATTTTTAAATACGAAAACTTCAAGACAGCCGCTAGTATGCCACGCATGACTAGTCGGTTTGTAAGTAACCTGGACTGGACTATTTCCAAAGCAACTACATATTTGTTTTTATTGTTTTGATGATTTATTACCTGTAAGTGAACATAATATACATATTGGAGATACTTGTTCTCGACTTCGAATTAAATACATTCTTTACCAATTGTGTTTTAAGCATTACTTCACCTTTAATCATGGTTGTCTTAGCCGGTGTGCCCTATTCAAGTCACAGGGTTAGAAAAGCTGAAACCCCAGTCAGTGTGTTTGGCTATTAATTGTCCACTTCACATCAAATAATGGCGCTAAACATTGCTTCTATTCCCATACTTTTTCTAGTAGGTGCAGGTTCTGCACTATTCTGGACTTTAGGTAACTAAAAACAATGAAAACCCAACCTGATTATTATTTATATTTTTTATTATAGGCGCTTCCTGTTTTGCCATTTCTTTGCATGCAATCTTTTACAACATAGATACTATTGTTGCCGAGCAATCAGAGGGATTTCTATCAGAAGTCGTTTAGGTAATTGAAACGCACTAGTACTGGGGCCTTATTTGAAAAAACTAAACATATTATGTTTACAATTTATTTATACTTCTATGCACTGGTATAAATTGAGTATATTATTTTTAATGTTAACAAATAAAAATAGACATGTCATTACACTATACAAATGAGTCTTAGTTGTGAAACTCAGGCGGCAACTCATGTAATGTGAATATAGCTTTAGTTTTTAGAACAAACTGCGAAACAAAATCTATACAATGTACATACATACATATGTATAAAAAAAATTTCCATTCTCTTTTTAAAAAAATTTTGTAGCTCTGAAAAGAACTTTTTTTCTTGGGAGGTAAACTTGCTGCCGTAAGCAATATATATGCAGATAATGCTGCAACGAAAATCTGCAAAGAGAAAAAAACTTTACATTAATTGTTCCATAAAAGACTCAACAAATGGCATTAGGGTTGTTTTATTACCAACTTTAACAATGCTTATGGCCAAAAAGTGGTCGGTACAAATTCGAGCGGTTGCAGAAAAGCTTACGCCACAAATTTCACTCCACTTCCTTCTACTTCCCTCGTTTTTGGGAACTTGAAACAAAGTTCCATCCCCCTTGAAATATTTTTTTTTGCACAGCGAGCAGTTTGGCATACTCTTTGACTTTAAAAATAACAAAATTTTCACTCTTACACTTTTAGCGCTCGTTTTGAACAACAAAATATTTATCTTTAAACAATTTGTTAAGTTTTAACACTTTTAACACAATTTTTTTTAACTACAACTTTTTAATTAAATGGCGGGTATAAACAGATAAAAAAACACAATTTTTGACATTTTGGCAATAAATGTTTTAAACAGCTGACGATCAGCTGAGCTAAAGAGTTCACCTTATTGAATTCGCCTTGGTGAGAGGGACTGCTAAACCCACCACTGTAACTGTATATAAACATATGTTTATAAGCTGTAACAAGGAAACATGTTGTAATTAAAAACTTGTTTATAAAGATGTTCAATATTTTTAGTCTGTGGCAAGGTGGTAGCATTGAATTATATTACTCGAGGGATAAGAATTTTTTAGAAGGTGGTAGCGTAGCGTCAGCTTATTACTATTTGCTTTCCTCCAACACCAATATCACCAACCTGCATTCCATGATACAATTACCTTAAAAGGTGTCGTCGCTACGGCAACAACTACAACAAACACGATACCAAATATATGAAGTTGTTTTAAAAAGTCTGTATAAAGCGAGGAAAACATACTGCTTTTACAGTTTGCGTAGGCCCGTCAAGGTATATAAAAAGAGGTAGGAGTAACTGATCAGCTGGCTTTTATTTCCGCGATATGTTTTCTAGCTTAGCTTGGCAATTTTTTTATATTATATAATGGTTCTGTGTACTGTGTGTGATCGCAACATTTTTGACAACTACGCTGGAGTTTAGCAGGAACAAAATACATGCTAAATATTTAAAGGAAGTTGTTGCTGTAGGGACGAGGTCACCTTATTCCGCCATGGCATTGACTTTCTGAAAACACTAAAAGGAAATGCCGACAACATTTTTTGAATTCGCATTGATACTACCCATGGATACTACCTGTATAAGTTCCTGCTATTATGCCTGTTTTGAAGAATTTTTTATCTCCATTAAACTATAATTTTTTTCTTAAATTTGTATATCCTTTTTATTATACTATTGTTTAAAACAAACAAATAAAGACCGCCTTTTTCTAAATATTTTATTTTATATTGTAAAAAATATACAATGTAAAAAGCCATGAGAACTGCTATAAATAAATTATTTAGTTTAAAATAAAGTGTAGGAAGGAAAACGTACATAAAAAGGGGCATTAATACAGGTAATATCAAGGCGAATTCAAAAAAATCTGCACTCCGCATTTCCTTTTTGTGTGTTGTGATTGTCAAAAAAAAATAAAATTTAATACAAAATTAATAAATTTAACATTCACTTTTACAAATATTCATAGTCAGCTGGGCTCTTAATATTACCTGTATGAATGTGCCCTAATAAGTTAAAAAAAAGTTTAAAATTTTAAGACCTAATTGTACTAAATTATAAACAAAAAAAACGTAGAACATATTTAAATTCTTAATAAATATATGTTTGTACATATGTATTTACAACATTAGTATTAAAAAAAAGCTGAAATTCTTTATCTTGAGAGAAATATACAAATATCATCACAAAATAACACAAGATTGTTCTTGTGTAGACTTAAAAATATAAAGCACTTGTTTAGCCCTTTTTAAAATCTAATAGATCATCTATCTCTACGACTTTTGTCTCATCATCTTGTTCCAAATTGGCCCGTGCACAGCGCCCACAACAAGCCGCCGAAGGTTTGTTTTCACATTCTCCCAAGGCTGGAGGTTTAAAATTGGGCGTCCAAGGCCCTAAACTGCCAGTAGCATAAAAGTCCATAGGATAAGAGTCTTGTTTAGGTGCTTTATTGTGTGGTGTGTATTCTACATCGCCCAAAACTACCGAAAGTTCATAGGGATTAAGAAGAGGTTTGGCAAATGATGTACCCCAATCTATTGATAAGCGAGGACACGCGATTTGAACAAAAGCATCTATATCTTCGAACAAAGCAAGTTTCTCAGGAAAGATCTCCGAAAGGAGAATGGTGGTGGAATCAAAACCTTTGGCTCGTATGCGTTTTTCTAAAAATTTGTGAACCCTTGAGCTGCCTTGACGACCCAATGTTCCCAAAATAATTCCGATTTTTTTAGCTTTCATGGCTTTTTCGATTTCGCCATACCGCATAGACTGCATAGTGTTGTGGTCATATTCCTCGATAGTGAATTTCTTTTCATAGGGATCGTATTTAAAGGCCTGTAAAAACAATAAAAAAGTTGCAAAAATTTCTTGTTAAGCATTTGATAATTAATCCTAAATGTATTTTTTTTTTAAAACAAATATTTTATTAATTTAACTTAATATTACATATTGTAATAAATTATTTTTTTTTCGAATAATTATGTATGTTTATTTTAATGCGCTGCGCTTTACAACAAATGGCATAAAAGTAAAAGTCCACAAATTTTTATTAGTTTCAATAAAAAAATCTTTGTGTTATAATTTTTGTTGTTTTTTCTTCAGGAAAGTTTATCTTTAAACTTACCTTTATATTTGGATTAGCTATCATGGCCGATTCCAAATGAAAACGCCCGTCTCCCAAATATATTATCAATTTGGTTGTTTCGGGCAGTGTGGGCGAAGTGCATCCTAAAATTTCGCCAGGACTTAAAGGCTTAGATTGTGGCACTATCACATCATAACCAGCTGCCTTAAGTTCAGCTGAAGCAGCCTGTAACGTTGTTACAAACTGTATAGTACTCACTAAAGCCATTTGACCATCTTCCGGCTTAAAATTCAACTTAACAGAATCCAAAAAGTGTAACGGGTCGATTTTAATGTCAACAAAAACATATAAAACTGTTATACCGTCTGTTTGATCAACAGGTATTAAACAACTATGTCCATAGTGCACTAATAGTTGAGCTCCTAAAGCTTTTGCGGTATAATCATCAACACAGCATGCGCCATAAGTAACATCGCCCATTATAACCGTATCGGCTTCTGTAAAACGTTCTATGATATCACTGATAATCATGGCATACATCAGGAGACCTTCAGGTAGTTGTAGAGCTACACGTTTCGCCTTCAACTGTTTAATACGCCATATAGTTTTGTGTATTTCAAAATTATAATTAGAAGGCAAACGGTCAATGGACTTTTGCAGGTGAGGATCATCAAGTAGACTTTGAGGAATACGATTAATACGTGTTTTTGGTTTGAAAACTTTTTTGGGTTTAGCTCGTACGATCACCACATCCGTTGAAATTGAGGCTTCGTTCTCGGGTTTGGCGGTTGGTGTGGCGGCAATTGGTTGGACAGTGTCCAACATGGTTTCTAAAACAAACAAAAATTCAATGATAAATATGTATTGGCGGCCATATACGATTTTCATTTTAAATCAGGTTTTATATTTCAAAATTCATATAAACCAAAACAAAAATTAAAAAATGTACATTATATTTTTTTTCCTAGTTTGAAAAGTGCCTCGTTTTTGTATGGTATGTGAGAAGTTCTTTAGTCGAGAAATTTATAGTCGCCCTGTCAAGGACAGAATGAATCAAAGAAAAACTATTAAAAATTTTTAATGTTAAATTGCAATATGTTAAAATTATATGACTCGCCCTGGTAATAGCTGGAACACTTACATCTATAATCTTAAAAAATTTCTCGACGCGAAAACCTCTCTCAAGTTATAGAAACTAGGTACAGGGTACACTAAACCACAGGGTACATAATGATAGTAAAATTAAAGTTATACTAGTAGCAACTAACAGAAACATTTTTGTTTTTAAACATATTATGCTCTTTTTTTGCTCTCTAGTTGCCAATTTTTTGTGTACGTGAACCAGTGTTGAAAAAGTTGATACGATCGTACTTTTTTTGATACTATTGGATGGTGGAAAATACCGGGTTACTCCTCTCGCTAATTTAATACACTCTTTTGGTTTTTTTAATTATTATTTTCAATGGTTAAGTTTTCTTTCCATGTGCTTTTCCTTAATACTTAATACGAGGCTGGAAATAATATTTTTTTTACAATCAAAGGTTTCGTATAAAAAATAATAAACAGGTTTAAAAAACGTGACTTTTAGATTGACTTTAAAAAAACGTAGCTCTTTCTCATTGTAAATACATTTAACATAGAAGTGCAATCAGGGGACCCATATGTCATTATGCACGAGATATCTTGCCATATTTTACAAATTCGAAAAAAAAAATTAGATCATTTAATTTTCGTTAAGAAAGAAGAAATTGTTTTACAAATTCTTTAATGGTAAATTAAGTACAATATTTTTACCCAGGCAAACGGTTAAGGGGAATATTCGTAAGCAATTTAAAAATTTAGGATAGATTTGAAATACTGATTTGGCATGAAAATTTCGTTTAAAAAACCTATTTTAAATTAATTAATATATCAATAGTAAGTACGCAAATCTACCAGTTTGCTAGTTGTGGGTTAGATTTTCACCGGAGACCCTAATAAGTCTGCTTCATTCTACTTTTCTTTCTTATCCTTCTCTTAAATTCTCCTCTCATTGTTACACAAAAGGACGGAATTAAGCGGGCCTAAGTGAACTGGTTCTTTTCTTGAATGGCTGCATGTTCTAGCCTAACCTAACATTCAAAATTATTAAAGCTCATACGATCGCTTATTGTAATAAGTAAACTTTTATAAATTAAAAAATTTAAATAAAAATGGTAAAAAAAGGACAAAACTAGGGCCATATTACGGCATTCGTTTCGAATCGAAATTCTAATAAATTTGTAGTTTTTACCTCTTTTTGCTTATTTTTTTTAGCTATTTTTTTAAATTTCGCATGCTACAATCATTTTTTTTTTTTTGCTTTTTTTTCTATCTTCTCTGATTATGACAATGCAGCAGCATACATATGTACGATATGTATATCGTAAATTCACCTTGTGATAAACTTTTCTGCATAATCCAAATCTGAATCCTTTTAGCAAAAAAACACCTTGAAAAAGTTTAATTACAGGCTCATTCAGCTTTTGTTTTTAGGTTTTGTTTGCTTTTTGCTTTGTTTTTTATGACTTAATGACACAGACATACACCGAATTACTAATAACACAATTGTTTCATTGTTTTAAACGCGACTTCATGTTTTTCTAATAAATTTGTAGTTTACGTATTTTTAAAACTAAGAATTCTTTATGTTCAGTAAGTGTTTTATACATATGTATATGTACATACGTACTTATATATGAATACTGAGCCAAAAAAGCATTTTAGAAGCCCCCGCAGTTGTAGATACATAATTATTACTTCCAGTTCAATGTCGATGACGCAAATGTTTTGGTCCATTTAAAATGAAGAATTGTTTGCAAAATTCGCGACCTCTTTCAAGTATGTAATTCTCTTTGATCTTAAGACAAAGTAAGGTTTGTCAACACAATATTTTATTTACATTCTGTTACATTTTTGCAAATATATATACATATATATGTACATAGTAAAAAATTAAATGAATGGTTTATTTTTATTTGGTTTATAGGTAGTAAGTATAATGCAATGTAGAAACAAAAACACGAGTTTTTAATTTAAAAATGCTATATTTTTATTTATTTAATATTTTAAACGTTTCATTATCAAAACAAAAACTTCTATTATTAATTAAAAAAATTTAATTTTTTAATTTAAAAATTGTATTTTTAAGTTATTCAGTAAAACGCATTAAAATTTATTAGAAAATGAGATAAGGAAATGCACCAGTAGATAATATGTACTAGACTCTCTATAGTTTAGAGTTGAGAAATGCTTACGACTTTCGATTTGAGAGGGCTGCATCAAACACAAATGCAGATATCGCTGTTCTAACTGGGTTCACTGCTGTTTAATATGAAGAGGATGATAGTCAATTTAGAAGAAAATGTATTTAGTACAAATACATATCAATAACTTGTGAATCACAGGATGCGATGTTTATTCAATAATTTGTTAAGCTATATTTACACTACCTGAGTTATAAACTGAGTTTTACAACTGAGACTCACTTGTAATAACATGTCTATTTTATATGTTAATACTTTTGTCTAATCTCAGTTGAAAAATAGAACGTATTCTATTTTAAAACTTTTTTCCCTCCGAGTTTTAAATTTAAATTTTTAAAAGTTACCGGATTCAATGCCTGTTGTTGTAGTGCCATACCAGCTTAGTAACTTTTATAATTAGCGGACTAAAACTAATTTCTTAGACGTAATGTAATACCAAAAATTAAAAAAATCACATTTTTTTGACCTCATAAAAATTTAAACTTATTTTTCTGACACTCAACTCAGATGAGAACTTAGGTAGTGTAAATATACATAGCTTTACAAGCAAGAATGATTATTTGATTAAAAATAATACTAAGTATTATTAGTATTTAATAAATAAAAATAAAAAATACTATCCTTTTTTTATACCATTAAAAAAAAACAAGATTTTTTTTTAATATTATTAAACATTATAAAAAATCACTTTAATAAATTAGTATGTTTATATAAACATGTAAATAGCTCTATTTAAAATTTTTGTTAGGTAGTCTGACATTTATGATAATGATATAGGTAGTACTAACATAATTGCATAAATGTTTATATTTTTGCGTGCCGTCCCATATATTTATAAACTTTATTTTTATTTTGTATTAACAGAGCTCACTTTGTTGTTTGCCTAGCCACCATTAGTATTGAGCCTTTAGTCACGTACACCAATTTTACATGCATATACATATGTATAAATATTTATGTACATACATTGGCTTACACTTTAAATTTTTCATATAATTGAATAGTATTTATTTACAAATTTTTGTTTACCTGTTGATTTATTTAAAATAACACAATTAGTTAATTTATATTAGGAATAATGCAACTTAGATCGTCTTTAAATTTACTTCGAGTTGATCACGTTTGTTGATTTCTTTTGTTTTAATTTTGCCAAATGCCAAAAGTACCTGTCAACAACAAAGACAGGTCTGTTTTTGCACTGAACTTAGCGAATTTATATCAGGTGGCCTTAGCCAACCAACAAAATCAAAGCGATTGCATACAAGTGGGAGTGATTCTACAAAAACAACAAAAATGGATGTACCAATGTCAAAAAAAGATAGCAAAAACTCACAAACTCTTTCTTCTACGTTTTAAGCTTTTCTTATATTCTACAGTTGTTGTTAGTAGAGAAGAAAAACATAAACATAAACAAATTTTGACAACTACACATCCAAAATACTGTTATTTAGCTGATTAACTAAGGTCGCCTGTATTAAATGCGACTTAGCAAAAGCTATAATTCGTTATATAAATGTCAAATTTTGTTTATATTCAGATTTTTCTTTCTTTCTTGCAAACAACAACTGTAGTTTTCTAAGAAAAGTTCCAAAAAAGACGTCAGAATTTGTGAGTTCTTATTAATATTATCATTTTTATAATTATTAATATTATTATTATAATTATTACATATTCTTATTTATTATCATTACTATAATTTGTAGAACTGATCCCACCTGATATAAATGCGCCTTGGCACTGAATATCAAGGCCATGATACAACTCATCAGGTATTCTCGTCCCTGCAACAACTACAAATTAACACCAAAGTGTCAAACAACAGCTCAAAGTACATATATTTAATGAAGTAACCCCGATTCTGAAACAAATAAGTTTCGTGATTTTAATATGTCGTGTAGACTCTATATGGGAAAAATATTGTTTACTTCTTAATATGTGTAGTTTGGCCATCATAAAAATCGTTGTACCATGCAACAACTCATAGAAAAAAAACGATGCGTAATATTTTTGTCCTTACAAGGTAGTATCGATTCAACAGTTGACTATTTTTTGCTAGAGTTTTTCCACTCGTTAAATCTGTCAAACAGTACGTTTTTTGACATAAACGAAGATGTTTTTACAACAACTTCGTAAATTTAGTATCGAGTTTGTTGTTGTTGTTGCTGTAGCGATAATACCTTGTAAGGTAATTGCGCCATGATTTTTGATATTTCATTTTCACAGAGAGATCATAATTTTGATATTTAGGCAATAATTAGCTGGGCCGACGAGACTACCTGGTTATTTGTATCATGATCAAGGCCAATTAATTACAACGTGGTGGTGGTCATAATACAACTAATCAGCTAAACTCGTCCCTGCAACAACTACAAATTATTACCAACGTGTCAAACAAAAGCTCATAGAAAAAAAAACGATGCGTGATTATTTTTGTTGTTTTATCTTCACAGGGAGAGCATAATTTTGACATTTTGGCACTAATCAGCTGGGCCGACGAGACTACCTGATTCTTTGTATCATGATGGTGATCAAGGCCATTCAAAAGGGTAAACTCAAGGCGAATTCAAAAAATTCGCCCTCTGCATTTCCTTTTTGTGTTTGAACGGTAGAATGCCAGAAAAATTAAAAATTCCATACAAGGCACATTCAACAAGGTAAACTCAAGGCGAATTGAAAAAATTCGCCCTCTGCATTTCCTTTTTGTGTTTGAACGGTAGAATGTCAGAAAAATTAAAAATTCCATATAAAATTAATTTTTATTTCGTATAAATGTCAAATTGATTTTAATCAGCTGGGTTCTTAATATAACCTGGTTGAATGAGCCTTGATTCCATATAAAATTAATTTTTATTTCGTATAAATGTCAAATTGATTTTAATCAGCTGGGTTCTTAATATTACCTGGTTGCATGTGCCTTGGTGGTGATTTTAAAACACCACATTTGCGGCGAAGAAAATTTTCGTTTTTGTTGTGATTTTTGTTGGCTTATGTGACAGCCCAGCCTAGATTTATTTAACAATAAAGTAGAGCAGCTGTGCTCGTAACTCCACCTGGTCAATGAATTCGCCTTGAGCTAGGCTGTCAGGGTAGACTATTACATGTAGCACAGAATATGTATTCTGTGACATGTAGTATCAAGGCGAATTAAATAAATTAAATTTTGAGGGAATCTATTCATTGATTTTTTTGTAATCCGCTTTTTGATGCCGATTTTATACTGAAATCGATTATTGAGCCCAAAAAATCGATTTTAGCTAAAAAATTTTAAAATGCTATAAATTTTAAGAATTTTCAATTAACACAATTTATTTCAAACTATCTGCACCGAAAACTCAAGTGTTAATATGAAACGTTAGTGTATTATTTTAAAATTTGTAATATTTGACGCCGTATGTTAATTAAAAATGCAGTCAGATTTGGAAAAAATTTTTAAACAATTAAAAAAGAAAAAATAGTTTAGTACACAGTACACTTAAAATAAGTTGTCACCTTTGAAAATTAAATATGTATATCTGTTGTGTGTGCATGTTCAAATTTTCACTTATTTAATTTTATACATTGAAATTGTTATGAATATTTGCACTAAAGTACATTAATAATTATGTATAAAGTGAAACTATCTGAATTTGATTATGACCTGCGTTTTTTGTAACCATTAAATAATACCTTTCTTTGGGAAAAGTTCAGTTTACTTACTTAAAAATAATTTTTGAGGGTATCTATCCATTTTAATATAGCATCAAAATAAAAGTAGACTTTGAATTATAATCGATTATGAGCTTCGATTAATCGACCTTGAAAATCGAGATTAAAATAGTTGATTGTAAAATCGAAAATCGATTTTCGGCTTTGCTTACCATTCCCTAGTCCTATGCTCCTCTTAGGAACTATGGGAATTATACATATATATAAAGGCTTAAATAATAAAAATTCCATTTTTTGCATTAAATAAGCATAACATACAAGCATGTTCTGAAAATCACTTTTTGTAAAAGTGATTTGTTTGAAATAAAAAAATAATTACACACCGTTTACAAATTTTGTAATTTTTAAGCGGCCAGCTAAATATCCTTAATTAACCTTATTTTGAAATTCGCAATTAATTTTTTAAATGAATAACCTAAAATCACAAGCGATTTGAAACCATGTAATTTTCAGATGTCTGCTAGTAGTTGGATTTTTAACATTTAAAGCTTCCATGGGCACTTTTACATTTTTTTAATATAATTGTGTATGAAATAGATATTAATTAAAAGTTCGGTCATTGTTCGCTGAAAATGCCGAACCTCAAACATTTGGCCATGCTCTACTTAATTTAAACGCATATACCTAGCTTTTATTAAACATATTCTTACACCCAGGTTTTGACCAGTTTCCTATCGGGCACATAAATTACAATGACAAACTTACTACTTATTGGCCATAGCACAAAAAAAACTGGTTTTAACTTAAAAACAATCCATTTTATATTTATTTAAACAAACAACATAACGCAACACAGAAAAAATAAAAGTTTAATACTAAAATACAAATAAGCGAATTTCACATTTTTCACTCAATAAGTAAATCTATTCGCATCAACATAGTTTTGATGAACTCTTGTGCTTCTTGCCAAATTTCAAGCTCATTTAAGGTAAATTTCATTTTGTTTCGTTTTTGTATAATACCATCTAACAAGATTTTAGTACGATTCCTGGCCTCTTCACAAAGCTCCTCGGCGTTAAAAAGCTCCAAAACTAACTTTTCCTTCTCTCCTTTGGCGAAATCACCATTAGCCAACTTTGTCTTTTTCATGTTGTGTAAATCGTTGCGCATTTTAAACACCAAAAACTTCATTTCACAAAAATATTGAACAGTCTGCATCAAATTTTCAAAAAACCCCCAAAGTTTAAGGTCAAGAGCCGTTTTTTGTGTTTTTTTTGCATCGCCATAGCCCTTAAGGAGGTCATCTACTTCTTTTTCGAATCTAGCCGATAGCTTATCAGCTTTTCCTGCCAATTCCTTAATTTTTTCCATTTTTTGATTAAACTTTAATTTGTTTGCACAATATCACGGGAACTTTCTTGAATTTTCCGCCTTCTGGGATTTACACACTTGAAAATTTAAAAATTACTAAAATGGCGGATCATCTTGGGAAAGTGCATGATAATAGTTGCCAAGGCGAATTCAATAAGGTGAACTCTTTAGCTCAGCTGATCGTCAGCTGTTTAAAACATTTATTGCCAAAATGTCAAAAATTGTGTTTTTTTATCTGTTTATACCCGCCATTTAATTAAAAAGTTGTAGTTAAAAAAAATTGTGTTAAAAGTGTTAAAACTTAACAAATTGTTTAAAGATAAATATTTTGTTGTTCAAAACGAGCGCTAAAAGTGTAAGAGTGAAAATTTTGTTATTTTTAAAGTCAAAGAGTATGCCAAACTGCTCGCTGTGCAAAAAAAAATATTTCAAGGGGGATGGAACTTTGTTTCAAGTTCCCAAAAACGAGGGAAGTAGAAGGAAGTGGAGTGAAATTTGTGGCGTAAGCTTTTCTGCAACCGCTCGAATTTGTACCGACCACTTTTTGGCCATAAGCATTGTTAAAGTTGGTAATAAAACAACCCTAATGCCATTTGTTGAGTCTTTTATGGAACAATTAATGTAAAGTTTTTTTCTCTTTGCAGATTTTCGTTGCAGCATTATCTGCATATATATTGCTTACGGCAGCAAGTTTACCTCCCAAGAAAAAAAGTTCTTTTCAGAGCTACAAAATTTTTTTAAAAAGAGAATGGAAATTTTTTTTATACATATGTATGTATGTACATTGTATAGATTTTGTTTCGCAGTTTGTTCTAAAAACTAAAGCTATATTCACATTACATGAGTTGCCGCCTGAGTTTCACAACTAAGACTCATTTGTATAGTGTAATGACATGTCTATTTTTATTTGTTAACATTAAAAATAATATACTCAATTTATACCAGTGCATAGAAGTATAAATAAATTGTAAACATAATATGTTTAGTTTTTTCAAATAAGGCCCCAGTACTAGTGCGTTTCAATTACCTAAACGACTTCTGATAGAAATCCCTCTGATTGCTCGGCAACAATAGTATCTATGTTGTAAAAGATTGCATGCAAAGAAATGGCAAAACAGGAAGCGCCTATAATAAAAAATATAAATAATAATCAGGTTGGGTTTTCATTGTTTTTAGTTACCTAAAGTCCAGAATAGTGCAGAACCTGCACCTACTAGAAAAAGTATGGGAATAGAAGCAATGTTTAGCGCCATTATTTGATGTGAAGTGGACAATTAATAGCCAAACACACTGACTGGGGTTTCAGCTTTTCTAACCCTGTGACTTGAATAGGGCACACCGGCTAAGACAACCATGATTAAAGGTGAAGTAATGCTTAAAACACAATTGGTAAAGAATGTATTTAATTCGAAGTCGAGAACAAGTATCTCCAATATGTATATTATGTTCACTTACAGGTAATAAATCATCAAAACAATAAAAACAAATATGTAGTTGCTTTGGAAATAGTCCAGTCCAGGTTACTTACAAACCGACTAGTCATGCGTGGCATACTAGCGGCTGTCTTGAAGTTTTCGTATTTAAAAATACTGAACAAAGTTTGATATATTGTCGTGCCAATTGCACCAATTCCATTGCTGTAGGATTTCATCAAATTTCGTAAAAGAGCTAAAATTAAATTGTGATGTTGCTGGTGGTTTCGGAACATTCATGTCTCCAGACATATCTACCTTTATTTCTTTCATGATTTGCAGCAGGATGTATTATTTAAATTTCCTGGATTTGCAGACAGCAAGGTTACAGTTTTTCAGTTTGCTTTTAATAAATTTATTTAAATAGTTAATTTTTATTGTTACTGATATCACTGTTAAATTTTATTGTATTTATTTATCTTCCACAACACAAAAAACAAACAATTTTTGACATTTTGGTAAATTTTACACAAACAAAATGCCTGCAGATTTTTTCAGTGTTGTAGTTGTTGCCGCGACGAATTCACCTTATTGAATTCGCCTTGATAGTTGCCATATAGTTTTGGTCCAATATCGTCAAATCTTTCGAAAAAAATCGTCAAAACAAGTTTTGGAAATCGCCAGACAATCGTCAACACAAAATTTTTTACTTAAGGTACCTTTACATGGTAATACATATATCATGACTTGTCAAAATATGTTGTAGAATAATACAAAATCTCATCATGTAAAGGCACAATGTATTGAGTGGGAGCAAATACTGATACAAAATTAGACAAGTGTTCGGTAAATGTTTATTTTCTAAACCATTTTAAAAACTTGTGTATTCTCATCACATCAGAGGTGTGAAAGTTTGGCAGCACTTACAGCGGAGGGGATATCCATTATTGGTGACTTACAATTTCGAAAAAATGACAGTAGGTTGCAAGGCGCATGCATCAGGTGGGAGCAGTTCTACAAAAACAACTAAATTGTTTTAAGAATTACAAGGCAGATAACGAAAACTCACAAATTATTTTTTTTTTCCTTTTGAGCTTTTCTTAAAATACTACAGTTGTTATTTGTAAAAAAGAATCAAATACATAAACATAAACAACATTTTATATATAAATAACAAAATACCGCTACTCAGCTGACTAACCGAGGCCACCTGATATACGTTCGCCCTGGTAGGTTATTATTGTGTTGATCATAATATAATAGGTCTGTCTGCGTACACATATTTTGCATCATTTTGTGCAAAATGTTACAAAATCTTGCAAAATGTTGTCTGCGTACTCCAAATCTCTTGCAGCGAGAGAGCCAAAAAGAGTATTTTTTGACAGTTGGAAGTTAGAGAACTTGCAAAATGTAACTGGAGAAATTTCTTCTTGTAAGATTTTGCAACTAGTTTGAACAGCTGTTTTTATTTACTAATTGAATGAAATAATTTTATTGAAACGAAAATAAAAATTGAAATTTAACAATAGTTAGAATTGTGTTGATTTTTAACGTTTATAACAAATTATAATAAACATAGCATTTAAATTCATGCTAGAAACGTCCAAATTTACAAATAATTTACCGCGTACACATATGCTAAAATTCTTTTGCTTTGTAATTTGAATTGTTTACACAACGATAAGCTGTTTTCTTGCAAGTTTTTACTGGATACTGTCTGTGTACTTTTTGATATATTTTTAGCCGACAGAGTAAAATTGGTCTTACTCTCCCAAAAAATATTACTGAGTATTTGCTACTGGAAAAGTACGCAGACAGACCTAATATAAACTCAATGTTATTTTCCATATTTATATGTTGTTATTTATTTTACTCTTGTAAATTGTTATTGAACAAAGTTCCTGTTTTTTTATGGTAAAAAATATATAAAAAAAAGAACAAGTGTCAAATTATATTCGAACACAAATCCACTTACAACGTAATGGAAACACTTCGACATGATTTCCTCAGAATTACTTAATTTGCTTATAATGAAAACGTACTATTAAGACCTTTTATTTGGCACCAATGTTCCGCAATTTAAATAACAACTTGTGTTTAAAGTAGCAAAAGATTGACAGAAACTTCACAAACATTTTCTCTGGAAATACTTATTCATGAGATAATATGACATTTTAAAGTCATAATTATGTATGTATAACAAAATTTTTAGATTCTAGTTAAGGTCGAAAACCTTTATGAAAATCGTCAAATTTAGGGAAAAAACGTCTAATCGTCAAAAGCCAAATTTGGCAACAAAAATCGTCAAAATGAGAATAAATCGTCAAATCTGGCATCTATGTGCAAGATACAAATAACCAGGTAGTCTCATGGTACAATTACCGTACAAGGTAGTATCAGGTAGGAGCGATTCTACAAAAACAACTAAACCGTCATAAGAATGTCAGAGACAAATAACCAAAACTCACAAAATCTTTCTTCTTCTTTTTGAAATTTACTTACAATACTACAGTTGCTGTTTGTAAAAAAGGAAGAAAATACATAAACATAAACAAAATTTGACATTAATATAACGAAATACCGTTTCTCAGCTGTTTATCTGAGGCTACCTGATATACGTGTAACCTGGTGGTATCGAGTCAACAGCTGACTATTTTTTTGCTCGAGTTTTTCCACTCGCTAAATATGTCAAACAGGATGTATTTTGACATAAACGAGGATGCTTTTACAGCAACTTCATAAATTTGGAATCGAGATTGTTGTAGTTGTTTCCGTAGCTATAATACCTTGTAAGGTAATTGTACCATGGGTAGTCTTATGGCGCGATATTGTATCAGGTGGTGGTGATTCTACAACAAAATTTTGTGAATAAAATTTTCGTTTTTGTTGTAGTGTTCGTTGGCTCAGTTGTCAAAAAAAGATATGTAAAAGTAAACAACTTTGACTACCCAGCCTCGATTTATGCATGAAAAAAGTAGATCAGCTGTGCTCGTAACATCACCTGGTACACATAATTTCACCATGGGCAGTCTCGCCGGCCCAGCTGATTAGAGCCAAAATGTCAAAATTATCTTTTCCCTGTGAAAATGAAACAACAAAAGTTATTATGCTTCTTTTTTTCTATAAGCTGTTGTTTGACACTTTGGCTCTAAATAATTGATGCGCAGCCCATACCACAATTGTGGAATATAAAATACGCGTATTTTTCTTCGTTTGTTATTTTTTCACACTGGGCCACATAACTGTTAAAATTTTGTGAAAATTAGATTTACAGTTTTTTTTATAAATTTCTCTTAAGCCAATATTTTAACCCTTAAAAAAGTAAAGATATTTGTTATTAATCTTGCAATATAAAAAAAATATGTTTTTTTTGCTTAAAAATTGTAAAATTGTACAAAATATTTGAATGAATTTATTTCACAACTCTAAATTAATAATTTTTTTACTTATTTTGTTTTATCTGTAATATTAAAACTATTTTGTCAACAGCAAATATCATGCCAGTATAAATTTGCGAAAAAAAAAGAGTTTTTAGTAAGTATTGAACTTGAACCTTATAGTACGTTTCCATTATAAGCAAATTAAGTAATTTTGAGGAAATCATGTCGAAGTGTTTCCATTACGTTGTAAGTGGATTTGTGTTCGAATATAATTTGACACTAGTTCTTTTTTTATATATTTTTTACCATAAAACAAACGGGAATTTTGTTCAATAATAATTTACAAGAGTAAAATAAATAACAACATATAAATATGGAAAATAACATTGAGTTTATATTATATTATGATCAACACAATAATAAGCTACCAGGGCGAACGTATATCAGGTGGCCTCGGTTAGTCAGCTGAGTAGCGGTATTTCGTTATTTATATATTAAATGTTGTTTATGTTTATCAGAGCTGTAAATGATTGCAATCGATTTAATTGCAATCACATGATTTCGCTTTAATGATTGCTAATTTTTTGATTGCATTCAAAATCGTAAATTGATTTCATGATTTTAATTTGAAATCATGAAATCAATATGATAAAAACGATTGAATCAATTTTTTGAAATCAATTTATATATAAATTGATTGCAATCAAATTTGATTGCAATCGATTTGATTGCAATTACTTTAATTGCAATCAAATCCAGTAATTGCAATCAAAGTTAAATCAGAATCAAAATCTTCGTTCGTTTCAAATGAAATGCTTGATCGGTATCCGACTTTGAAATCCACATTTATGAGATTCAACGCACCATTACCATCATCAGCTGCAGTAGAAAGGTTATTTTGATTTGCAACCTTGCTAAATTCTCCGCGTCGTGGATCGTTTTCAGATAGCAACTTTCAAAAGTTACTTTTACTAAAAGCCAATAGAGAGCTTTCTAATGTAAAAAATGGTCAAAGTAATGAAATCTGAAATATTTTTCATATTGTTTTGTTCATATTATGTTTGTCATGACTTTTTTTAATAAATTCACAAAATTAAATATTTGACTTTTATTTTTCTGGTCAAATATAAGTGGAGGTTTGCAATAGAATCTGTTGGTTTTCACCAAAACTTTAGTGATTTTTACTAAAATCTAGTGGTTTCCACCAAAAATTTAGAGGTTTCCACCAGATTCTAGTAGAAACCGCTAGATTCCAAATGTAAATTATTTCATTGGACTTTTACTATAGTTGTGATTTCAAGGGAATTTATTGAAATCACATGATTTCAAGGGAACTTGTTGAAATCACATGATTTCAACAAAAATTTGATTGCAATCGAATTGATTGCAATTAAATTGATTGCATTCAATGATTTCTAAAAAAAATGATTTCGAAATGATTGCAATCAAAAAATATTGCAATTTTGACAAGATTTCATTTTGAAATCTGAAATCATTTAGAAATCAAAGAATGAAATCAGTTTGGTTGAAATCACTTTGATTTCAATGTCAATTGATTTCAGCTTTTTACAGCTCTGATGTTTATGTATTTGATTTTTTTTTACAAATAACAACTATAGTATTTTAAGAAAAGCTCTAAAGGAGAAAAAAATAATTTGTGAGTTTTCGTTATCTGTCTTGTAATTCTTAAAACAATTTAGTTGTTTTTGTAGAACTGCTCCCACCTGATGCATGTGCCTTGCAACTTACTGTCATTTTTTCGAAATTGTAAGTCTCCAATAATGGATATCCCCTCCGCGCAGTGTTGCACAGAAAAATTCGACATAATCTTGAGCAAATCAAGTCATTTGAGATGATTTGCTCATATGAAAAATATATGGGAAATCATGTAGCAAATTACTTAATTTGAGCAAATTAAATGATTTGGCGCAAAACACGTAGGTGGAAACGCACTATTAAGTAATAATAAAATTTTCCTTCTGTTTTATTTAAAAAAAAATGAGTTTTAGGGCGAACCAGTTAACACTCGACAATAAATAAAAACGAGTGGGTAATCTTTTAAATTTTTGTCTGGCAGCCCTGTTTACAACACATCAACAATATCAAATTGACTCATAACAATTCAACATAAGAATTTTTATACAAATATTTTATAAAAAAATAATATATTACAGAAAAATAAATTGTGTTTAGGCACTTTTAAATAATTAAAAGTAAACGTTACATCTTTTGTGTACATCTTAAAAACAATTGTTAATCAAGTTTATGTTTATATGTGTTTTTAAATATAGTTGTCTAATAAAAATTGATTTTCCATAAAATTCAAAATGATTTAAAAACTAATACGTAAAAACTAAAAAGCAAATTTAACCATGATTTTTCACAATATTAAAACAAAGTGGTTGTTGAGGGCTTTTCTGCTTTTTCTGTTAAGTGGATTTGTTCAGACAAGTGATATTACCAATGAAGTCTTTGGTGTGGTCAAAGAAGGCATTGTAGCTGCTTTTGGTGATTTTAATTCAGATGAACTAACTGATGTTTTTCTTATAAGGGATAATATGAAAGTGCTGCAAATATTATATGGTAGGTGTATATCGTGATATAATTATTGATAATATTGTATGTAATACTACCATGGTGTTACAGAAAATCCATTTCTAACTTACATAATTACTTAAATATTTAAGGTGCCGACACGGAACCATTTTTAAGAAATGGCCCTTATTGTAGCTATGAAAATCATCAAATTACTAGCGTGGTTCCTGGAGATTTTGATGGTGATGCCTTAATGGACGTGCTGGTAACGCTAAAGCCCATGGGAAGTAACTATGACTTTTACAATATTCATGTACATTGGGGAGGTTCTGAGGGACTTAATTGTACAAAGGAATCGGACCCTCCTCTGTTACAAACCCTAGGAGAACCTTTGGCTATAGATTTTAACCGTGACATGATTATAGATTTATATGGCCTTAATCAAAGTCGAGAACGGGTATTTTGGGTATTCCAAAAATTTCGAGAACCTCCCAAACAACTGACTCAAGCGCCCCCCACTGAGGAAACCACATTTAGTTCCAAAATTAAGACCCCCAATGCTAATGCATATTTGGATTTAAACGGCGATTTCACTGCTGATCTATTTGTACAAACAGATAAATACTATGAAGTTTGGTACGGACGTAATGGTGATCAAAAAGAAGATTTTACCTTTAATCACACAATAGACCCTATAGTGGGATCTGACTATTATTTAGGACAAGCAGTTTTTGCTGACTTTCAACTGGAGGGCGTGGAAAATATTATAGTTCCCATTTGTTTTCAAAAGGATTGCACAAACTCGACTATAGTGGTTCACGATGGCTCAAATTTTCGTGACATTCATGTTAATTTTAAAGATCCACAGGCTGTTTCTTGGGGTTTTGTACCACCAATTGCAGATGATGTCTATTTAAAAACCATTACAGCGCGTAGTGGTGATTTTAATATGGATGGGTATCCAGATCTAATAATGACGTTGCAGACCGTAGCGGAACCGAAACGTATGCAAACGTTCCTTTTGGAAAATGTACCCTGTAAAATGTGTTACTCACCCTTAAAACGAACATTTGAAATTAAGTGGCAGGCTCTAAATCCTTTGGGTAATGACACGGTGGCCGGTGCTTTCTATGATTTTTATCAAGATGGTAAATTTTTAACTGTAAGTGCTATGAAGTTAACTTATAAATCTTACTAAATTTCCTTAGGTGTCTTGGATGTCATCCTTATACAAAAGATGAAATCGGGTCAATATAGACCTTTGGCGTTTCGCAATACCCTGGACTATGATGCTAACTTTGTTAAAGTCATTGTGTTGACGGGCCTTATTAATAAAAAGAATCCCACATTACATACTGCTCTGGGTCGCAAGAAACGTACTTATGGCACTAATTTACCCGGACCCCGAATAACCTATTTCACTACCACCCAAGATGGAGATCTACAACGTGGTTCTTCGGTACAGTTGCCTCAGTCCTCTTATTTTGCCTTACAGTTACCCTATACTATTTTTGGCTTGGGCCGTACCCCGAATTTTGTTGATTCCTTGACTGTAGGCCTCGGTCATATGTCGCGAACTTGGACACAGCTTATACCGAACTCACAGATCATTGTCGTCCCTAAACCAATTGAAGATCCACAACGTTGGAAGGCTCAATTGTTTGTAACGCCTAGTAAATTGATTCTCATGAGTGTAGTGGCGTTAGGTGGTACCTGTTTGGTTATCGTACTTATTATTTTAGTGCTATACGTCAAGGAAAAGCGTGAGGATAAACAGGAGAAACTACAAGAAGCTCATCGTTTTCATTTCGATGCTATGTAGGCGTATTGTATGCTTATGTGTGTATTAATATGTATATTGAATTGTAAACCGTGATACTTTTTAGTTTTTTTTTTTTTTTTTGTTAAATTTATTATTAAAATAAAATTTTGCTTCACTTTAAGATTAAACTTTATAAATCTTTTTCTTTTTTAATAAAACAGTTTTTCTGTACCTTTTTAAGGGTATATGAATGGTTTTTACAGCTTAATTACCTTTACTGTCTTACTCTTAAATTGAATTCGATTTGTTTCTGCCTCTTAATTTAAAATCTCTTTCCAACTAAAACACAAAGCAATCACTCTCTTTTGTAAACCAAATTTAAATCATACATATTTACATTGACAATGTTTAAATTTGAACGTATAATAGGACACTTTTCCAGTAAAATCTAGTAACCTATTAAATACTGAGTAATTTTCAGAAATCACTCTCCAAAAAATGTTGTAGCAAAAAGCCTGATATAAACATGATCAAATTACTCATCAGGTCGTAGCAATGAGAGAATATAGTTTTAGCATCTTTTCTTTTTTTTACACGTAGTTTAACACACTATCGTTTGGAATTTTCTCTTTTTTTATGACCGAGAAAGTACCAAATTTCATATAAAAAAAAGCAAAAAGTAAAAAAGGTTATTCTTGTTGCTACGACTTGATAAGTTATTCGACAAAAATATGTACTTTCATTAATTTTCTCTCCAAAAATAAGGATTTTTGTAGTTTATTTTTTATATTAACATTAAAACGCTTTGCTAAATAACGAAAACGGCAAATTACTTTTAAATGGTATATTTTAAAAAATTGTGTATAAAATTAAAAATTTGATAAGAATTAATAAATTTGCATGGGATAAAAGATTGTAATATGTTCCCTACTTCTAAAACAGCGTTAACCATAAATGTTTCTGGGGGACGAAGGTGAATCGTGTTTTACACGTACACAACGCGAGTACGAACGAAAACTCAACAAAGAGAGGCAAAAAGTCAAAAATTTTCATAATTATGATGCTAGCTTTTAACAAAGCAGGTTGATGTCGGATTGTTTTATAAATGTTATACACTAGTAATAATTAATAATTCATTTAAACGAGCGTATTTATTTTTAGTAATTATCATGGTACCATGGTAATTATCTTGTTGTAATGCGAGTGCCTAGCTTAAAATTTTGGCGCCGCATAGTCGCAAAAAAACGATAAAGTAAACGGAGTATGTCCAAAAAGATTTAATTATGTACAAAAACAATTTGTTGTTGGAATTTCAAAATGAAATACTACGCATTTTAAAATTTTTAAACTATAAAAAGCTTTATATGCACATACATACACATACATACATGAGTACATAAATATGTATTTGGCAAACTGTATAGGTATAAAGGTGCTACATAAAAATTTTAAATCATGTAAACATTTCCACCTAAAACACAAAAATTTTTGCCAGTGGAAAAGTACCAATACGTTCTCATTTAAGAACTTCTCCCACTGGCCATCACTGTTTTAGAATCATTACTAACAAAAGAAAAAAATACACTAAAATAAGTTCAAAACCGTCTTTCTAAAAGAATTTACATTTATTTAAAAGTTTAGAAAAAACCCTGTCTTGCAGTTATAACCTTTAAACCATTGATAGGCACACTAATACTATCGCATTTGTTCTTGTATATGTGCAGTTTCAGATAATATTAATTCTATATTGTTGTTCGTGTAATTGAACAAACAAGCGGTAATCGACCACTTTGTTTGAAAACTCATCTGAGACTGACTAAATATTTCTAATGCTTTGTATACGTGAAGTTAAGATAAAAGAGGGAATTTGCGCGGCAAAGCAGAATGCCCAACTAGGCTTTAAACTACATATAGATATTCTTGTCTGCTTCAAATCGAAATGAAACAACCGCTGAATCGCTTTAGTGTGATTGAAAATGGGCTTAAGAATAAGCCCTCACAGAAACTGTGATCTTTAAATTCTTATTTTTGATTACAATAACAAGTAGTGGTGCTATAGTAAATAGGCGACCTTAACTTTTGTCTAATACCAAACCAAACTAATTTGTCAAACAAATTTAAGCCACACTTTAAAGCAGTAGTATAAAACGAAAAACTTTGAAAAAAAAAAAAATAAAAACAACAGACGTTGTATTTTAAAAAATACAAATATAGTAGTTATTTTACAAAGGATTTTAATTTACCCCCTTATTTCGTATAACGCAACGCCCTAAAACAAAAACAAAATGAATGGAAAAGTTTTTTTAATTTTTAAATATTTCCACACAATTGTTTGGGTTATTAAGCGTTGCGTTTTACGTAATTCGGCACTTAATGAAATTTTTTTATTAAAACAAATCTTAATAAAATATTGGTCAGAAAGGTATGAACTTTTTCACTAGCAGAAAAATGTCCATTAAAAATTTTAACATATTCATAATATACGCCCATGTTCTGACAATCGCATTTCGCAAAATATTGGCGATGCGATTTGAAATCGCATGACAGGTGTTCTGAAGTTCACAATCGCAAGAAAGTTTGCGACTTCAAATCGCAAGAGGTAGATGAGGTGAACCGATGTTTTTTGCCCAAACTAGGTTAAAAACAGCCAATCAAACTATGCATAATTATAATATATGGGGTTTTTGTTATAATTTTCACAATTTGCTTTATTTTTTGTAAACAGTCTCAATAAAAATTCAATTTTAAAAAAAACTATTAGTTATGCACATCTTCTTTTTTCAGTTGTTTACTTTTTTTATGTATGAACTTTATTGGAAAACAAGAAAATAAAAATTTTGTTGCAGAAATAGGAACAATTTGTTATATATTCCTTGGTTTTTTGTTTTGTATTTTTAAAAGAAACATGTTTTTATTTTCGAATACATCATCGAAAAAAAAACAAAACGCAAAAAAAAACGCGTGAACTACAGAACATGCAAAAAAAATTTTTCGATTTACAAATCGCATGTGATTTGACAATCGCGTGAGAGTCAGAACATGGGTGATAACTGTCACTTAACGCTCTCAAATTGTGTTATTCAGTATTTTTTTGTTAACGAATGCAATCCAGTAAAAATTATTATTAACTTTTTACAAATTTTGAGTAAGCGAATGAACTTAATATATGTATGTATGAATGTACATCTATACAAATTTTGTAAGTGAGGGTTCCGAGTGTCGCGAAACTTCTGCCCAAGAGCAACGAAATTTCCTGTCCCCTTTTATACCCAGGGAATAGATCGCAGCCAATTTGGTGGAACCAAAAGCTGGGTAATCTCAGAAAGGAGGCTTGAAAGCTAAAAACAGAACCAAGCAAGCGACCGATTAAAAAAGTTATAGGGCCAGCTTCAACATGTACAATAACGCAGTTGAAAAGGATAAACAAACCTCCTGGATAAGTTTCTGTGAAACTTTTCCGCGATCGAAAAATTAGTCTTAAGAATATTAAAAAGTAAATGAACGCTTTACCAGCCAAAATTTTTCCAGCAAATGTGTTTTGTTATTGTAAATTCTTTTAGAAAACTTTTTTGTATGAATAAACACTAAACAGCTGTTTAAAAAATTATTGCAAGTAAAAATTTTACTTGTAAAAATTTGTTAGATTTTTTTACGCCATAATTTTTTACTCTCTTTTGACGCTTTCTCCATGTAACTTTGTAACAATTTGTGGGTTATTGAACGCACCTAATGTACAATTTTTGCGCTATTAATTTCTTGATAACGTTTTGAAAGCAAAAAATAGTACACGTTGCATAAAAAATAAATATTTTAAAAAATTTCTGAATGACTCCCAACAAACACTTGAAAATATAAAAATTGATATTTAGATCATCAGATAAATCGTTCTCAAGTTATGATGAAATGTATCAGGATAGCCGCCTTATTTCAAGTGAAATATTAGTTGGGCCTATACAAAATATCCGAATTCTGCATTCGATTGCCTTTTTCATGTTAATTTCATTTTAAATACATATTTGATTTTTAACGCAAAGCAATGAAATGTAAATTTTTGTGCATGAAATTTGTGTGAGAAAATAAAATTTTAACGAAACTTTTAATTTTACTAGAAGCGCTAGGGCGCTTTCGTAATGCTAGACAGCAAAAAAAGACGTAAGCAACCGAAATGTCCGTTATATTGTCAATTTTTGTAGCAAATTAAATGCACTATAAGTAAAATTCCAAAATAAAAGTGACACGACATTTTATTTCACAGTAATACCTACACCTTAATCAAAGAAGACTGTAAATAAAATCCTTCCCCTGCAAAATCTGGGATTTGGCGTTTAAGGCTTTTCAACGGTTATGGCTCGATATGCTGTGCAGTGAGTAGGGTACATCAGTGCATGTACTGATTTTTTATTTCGGGTACTGATTGAAAACGTGTGTACTGAAATGTACTGATTTTTAAAAAAGAGTACTGATTGTACTGATTTCTCATAATAATTAGTTTTTTAAAATTTACTGACTATTTGCTACTGGAAAAGTACGCAGACAGACCTTATTTATATTGTTAGTGAAAAATTGAAAATATTGAGTTGACGCCCTTTAGTTGAACAGGTGCGGTATGTATGTATGTAAGTGTTCAACAGGTAAAATGAAAAACCTGAAATTTAATGTAATATATTTACAACTTAGGAAATTTTTATTTTTATATTTTTTTTAATAACCTAAAATATAGTTTTTTTTATATTTTAATTTTAAATGAGGGAGACTTAAAAAATATGTTTTTATATATGAATGTATGTGTACATACATATATTATGGGGCATATTCATAAACAATTTTTAAATTTAAAATAGATTTTTTAAACGAAACAAAATCAGGGGCCAAATCGTCGCATTCGATTCGAATCGAAATTTCACTCGATTGATCGAGTTGTCCATGCTTTTAATATAGGAATTCTAATAAGAATTTTTCAATTTCGATTCGAATCGAATGCGACGATTTGGCCCCAGTATTTCGAATTTTGTTGTAAATTTAAAAATTGTTTATGAATAATCCCCTTTGTATTTAAATGAATGTCCAATATATGAGGGATAAGATAGATATATTTGTAAACATAGACTGACTGGCTCAAATGAGAACTGCATACACATGTATGTACATATTTTTTTGTTTTGTTTATTTTTTCTCTTAATAAACTAATGTTTGTATATATTTTTTTTCTTATTTAATTGTTTGCAACAAAGTAAAGCATAGTTAAAAAGGTAAAACAAACGAAAAAGTTGTTCTATATTGTTAATATGAGAGTTTTTTTTTCTAATAAAAGTAACAAATATTTAAATAATATATGCAAGTTTGTATAATGAAATATCAAAAAAAAAATGCTGCATTTCGTTGTAAAAAAATAGAAAAAAAGGTTTAAATAACTAAATATAAAAGCTTTTACTAAATTGCATTTGTTGAAGAACCTTTGTTACATTCTAAAAGGTTTTATATTTTAACGAAATTTTAAAAATTACATAAATGTTTATTATTAGTTGAAATTCGTATGGCAATAATAATTTCTTCAGCTTCGGTTTTGTGTGAATGAGTGAGTTTTTAAGTATTTGGCTTTAATTCTTGAAGTTTTGTTTGTTATTTTTTTTCTCTTATAAATTTATTAAGTTTGTATATACCATGCTTATAATTTAACAACTTGGGATTTAAAATTTTAGGGTTATTTTAATTAGTTATACAAGAGTAAAATTGAAAGTTTTGTTTTTTTCTATAAAAATAGACTAAGTTTAATATTTAAAAGTACCAATATCCTGATATTGATTAAACACATTATATTTGCCAAATATTTATAGAAACCTCTAATTCTCCTCCTTCAAAAAACAACTTGAATTTAAACTATGCGAACTACAGATTTTGATCTATTGATAAAAAAAATTAAATTATTATTGAAAACTTGTTAATTGCTGGTTAAAACTAACCATTTTTGGGTTCTTTTATGTTGTTTCACCTTTGCCACTGTCATCTGCATTATCATCTTCATCGTCGTCATCTTCGTCATCATCTTCATCAGTTGGTAAATCATCTTCAGTTTCGAGATCGAAAACATCGTCGAAAAAATTTGAGTCTAGTGTTGGTTCGTTTGTTTCTTTTCTTTTTGGTTTAATGCAATAATCTTCCAAAGTCATTGGCACAACGATGCCTTCTTTTTTCGCTTCAGCATTGGCAGCTAAGGCTTGTTTACGTATAATATTAGGATATTCATTATCTTTGCCCTAAAAGAAAAATTGATTTAAAAATCAATTATTATTAAGTTAGAAAATGATAAAATATATTTTTATAAAGGTTTACATTTAATATGCTTATTTTTTTTGTCGAACTAATTGTTTTAACTTTAATGTTGAAAGAAACTTTTATTTGAAAAAAGCAGAAATTTTCTACCGATACTACCCGAGTAGAATGAATTTTCGAGAATCGACAATGGAACTCGGACTGCGCCAACCCCACAGACGAATTGTTACGCAAAAAAAATTGATACGATTATTCCACTTTCTTGGAAAATGTATCGCTCCATGGCTTATTTACTTGTATTCTACATCTGTCTAGTTCACAAATGTCAAAACAGATTTGACATTGGCCGCCATTTGCAAAAATTAGATCAATTTCCTATAGGTTGATTTCTTTTGGCCCACCTTGTATAATAATAAAAAAGCGTTTCATTCCATCTGATAGATGCATGATGCTTAACCGTTAAGCAAGTGTTACCAAAGAGACTTTAATACAAAAAATCAAAGTGTTATATGAAAAAGTAAACTTCGTTCTAACTTAGAAAACAAAAGAGAAAGAAAAAATATATTCCGTTTTCTTTTCTGGTTAACATGAAAGTTAAATAGGTGATGTTTATAGCCAAATTTTTATTAAAAAAAACATTAAACTTACAGTAGTACCGTATAGAAAGAGTGCTGACAAGAAATCGTAGCTGATTTCGAAAATGCATTACACTCGGCTGGTATCGGAATTACTTAATTTTTAATAAAAATTTTTATTCTTAGCTATCACATTTTTAATAATTAACTTAAAGCCTAGTAAATAGACATAATTATAATATTAATTTTTTAGGAAAAAACGAAACATTATATAAACAGATGAAAGTAATTGTAATTACTGATTTTTCTTAATTTGTTTAAGCAAAATCCGACTAGTGGTTCTTGAGTTATGTTAAACGAAAGAGCCTTACCAGAATTGAGCCGCGAATCAATTTGCTGAAAAAATGTTGAACATACTGTGTAATTCAACAAATTGAGAAGTGGTACTTGAAATTTATAAAATATGTAAAAACAGACATTAGACAATGTATTAGTAGTGATTTCCAAATGTGGGAAGGTATGGCTAAAATTGCAGGTCCAAATATTTGGAGAAAAAAGGGATTTTTGTTATATGTTTATAAAAAAAAAACAAACAAAAAACACTTAAGTCTCTGCATAGTTTATTTTTTTCAATATTAGTATACTAAAATATCCTACTTTAAATAAAAAATAAAAAGAAAAACGTTAGCTCACATAATAAAATTTTGAAATTCTTAGGTTTAAAATAAGTTGGTTCGGTAAAACATACAAGTACTGAGTTTGAGACGGTTATAAAAATAACTAGCAGTCAGATCGAAGTAATTCCTTTTGATTGGATTGTACCATTTAATCTAAAATTTCAAAATATCACTGCATATTGCATGAAGAGTATGTTGGCAATTGGATTTTTTTCCGCGAAATCCTTAGTGTGAGTCGTCTCGTTGACGTTGGTGTTGTGTTCCTACACTAATTGTTTTTTTTAAATTAAATTTCAGAAAAGTAAAGGATTTCAGAATTTTATGATATCATTTTAAAATTATTAAAAACATAGGTCGCTGTGGTACCACGGTATGTTGGTGAAAATAATTATCAGGTAACGGCTTCGCAGAGATTTTTTGAGTTTGACAACACGGTTCAATTTATTTCACCACCGTGTTGTCAAACTCCATATATAAAAAGAAAAAGTCAAAAAATTCTTTCTGCGATGCGTTCAACTGATAAATAATTTCACCATGTACGGTAGCACATAATTTTTATCTCTGGACTGGGTTAATATTAAGAAGTTAAAATGTTTATAATTTAAAATTTTATATAAAAGAAAAACGAAGAAAAGTATCTACGCTTCTCTTTCTATCTTATAAAACCAGAGTTGCTAAATAAAACCCCAGCTTTAAATAGCAAACTTAAATTTAAAAAATTATTTTACAATTTATAGAAAAAATATTTTAAGGTACTTGCTTACCTGTGAATCTCTCCATCTTCGATACATTACGGAAGCATCAACATTGGCCGGCGAGTATGTATTCGGTTCGTTGAGCAAAGAAATTACCGACAGCAATATAGTTCTAACATTTTGCGTGGGGTTCCAACGTTCGCATGGGAGCTCACCACTCTGAGGATCGTCGACTGGCGGATGTAGTATAGAAATACATAAGTCTCCATTCTCATACACATTCGGGTGCCAGACTTTAGTTAAAAAACGTATTGATGGCGGTGAGTAGGGATAATCATGAGGAAATTTCATGTGAGCCTTAAAATAACCACCCTGATAAAGGGTTTCGGGAGGGCCAAAGATGGCTACCTCCCATTCAAATAGATTGTCTTCATTTACCAACTTGACGCAGAAACCTTCGACGGGCTCCTCCTGAAGAGATTTATATTCTAAGGCCAAAGCTCGCACGGCCGAGCTACTGGGTGTGGCCGTTGACGAAGAGTTTGTGGACGAAGTGGAGGCCAATGATTGCGACATTTAGAATTTATAAGATACTTTAAATAATTTATTTACGTTAAGAATTATTGTGCCCAGATTTTAAAATAAATATGTATACTTTTCATTAAAAAACAAATTAATTAAATTTTATTATAATTCCAATTAAGTTGACGTAAAGTTTTTCCACGTAAGTTGTGCTGTTGAGTTACAATAAAAAAATTTAAAGAACATTTTATATACTCTTCCCCATTTAATTGATAAAAGTAAGTTTATCCGAATACATTTTCCTAAAAAAAACTGATAAAATTGTGTAGTTCTTTGGCGAATCAAAGAATAAACATGTGCTACTGAGTACATAGGTGTACAACCATTTGAAATGGCTCCTTTGTCTCGTTATCATTTGCAAAAGTTACTTACTACGTAACATGACGTCTTTTGAATGTTTATATGTAAATTACAGTTATTTAAGAGTTAACTGTCAAACAACATAGAGTTTTGCAAGAGTATTGAATGTTTAACTAGAAATTACACGCAAGTTACCGGGTTTTGAACGATAAGTATTGATAATAAATTAAATGGTATCTTTTAAAATTTTTTTTTAGCAAACAGTTTACTCAATTTAAAAATTTTGTAAGTTTTTGCAGAGAAAAACCCAAATATTTTATAGCAAAAAATAATTTATATATACAGTAGAATCTCACAAATTCAAACCCTCACAAATTCGACCCAGAAATGTTCTAATTAGACGATCTGAAACTAGACCGACGGATCTTATGCAGAGAATAGGGATAAGTTGGCTTCAGATAGCGGCGATGTCGATATTATCGTCATAACGCTACCTATATATTAATTGAAAAGTCCTCTAAGCAAAATTACTAGTGATATATTTTCTAGTAAACACTTGTTTAACCTTTTGGACGTTCGTAACGATATCGTTGCATTCAGTTTAAATAAATCAAAAAACAAACAGGTACTACTGATTTTATTCAATAAAAAAAAAACAATTAAATACCTAATTAAAAAAAATAGTTTGAAATTTTTCTTTTTCAATTTTGAACGGTTATTCAGGAATTGATCCCAGTTTTTTTTGTTTATTTATAGGGTTTGTTGTGGTTAAGTTTGTTTTTATGCATTTCATTGTTTCTTACACCAAATCATCAGTAGACTCTTAAAAAACCTCATGAATATTTTCTGCCTTTATAAAATAACCTCAATAAACTTATTGAGAATTACTATGTATAAACAAACCTAGGTTAGGTTAGGTAGAACAGGCAGCCGTTGAAGGAAAGGATACAGCTCACTTGGGTCCGCTTAATTCGGTCCCTTTGTGTTACCTGGAGAGGCAGATAGAAAAGGTTGAGATAGAAGGAAAGAAGAAATTTAGAGAAGGATAAGAAAGACAGAACAGAAAATGAAGCAAACTTAACCAGGGTCTCCGGTGGGAATCGAACCCACAACCCCCAGACTGGTAGACTCGTGCACTTACCACTGATCTACCGGGAATGAGCTTGATTTTCTTTTTCCCTTTTACATTTAAATAACCATTGGTTATCACTAAATGTATTATAAGACTACTGAAAATTTAACCTTGTTGTAATACAACAATTTCCAAAAGTTAATCACGAATTTATCCCAATTTTCTTTATTTATTTATAGGGTTTAATGTAGAGTAAGTTTGTTGGGTTAAGTTTCCTGAGGACCCCAGTTACTTATTGTTGCATTTAAAATAAAATATTTAATTTTAAAACTAACAGTATCTTCCTAAGTTTTAGATAAGAAATAACTCATTATCTAACATCTGCTAAGTAACACAGACGGTATGTAATAGTAATTAAAAAGTAAGAAATTTGTAATGACTAATCACTTCCAAGTTTTTGCTGGGGAAAACAAGAAGCTTGAAAGAACGTTCTGATTTAGATGCATTCATACAAAAGTATCTGAAATCCTCTTATAATAAGGTATATTAGGGGTTGGTAACATCTTATGTTCTGAATGTGGGTGTTAACATGTATGTATATGTAAATAAAGTACATATATAAAAATAAAATACTTAAAGGAGTAAGAAAAGTTTATCTGCTTACTTGCAGCATATATATGTATTTCTATATATGCAGTATATTTCTAAGAATAATATTGCTTTTTAAAAAACGGTATTTCCTGAAATTTTTAAAACTGAATTCGGGATCGGCATTGGCTTTCCTAGTCTGTACACAAATATATATAGCAAGGTGACTTTATACAAGGTGGTGTAACTTCGTCAGCAGAATATTATTTATTTGCCTTCTTAAGCTTATTTGACCTTGACATTAGAGCGTGGGAAATTTTTAGAAAAGGGGTCCTTAACCATGGTGAAATTATATTGATCAGGTGGTGTTACGAGCACAGCTGATCTACTCATGCATAAATCGAGGCTGGGTCGTCAAAGTTATTTACTATTACATATTTTTTTTTTTGACACATGAGCCAACGAAAACCACTACAAAAACAAAAATTTTATTCACAATTTTGTTGTAGAATTACCACTACCTGATGCATTAATTCACCTCGGGTCCTTAACAATCTTACGGAAAGTACACAAACTGCGCTTAAGGATGTACATATGTTATTAAAATAAAAAAGGCCTTAAAAACATACATACATACATATGTATTTATAAATAAATGTAGGTACCTACATTTTCACTATTATTTTAAACTTAACTTAAAGACGTTGGGTAATGTGGGTAAGGCTATGTTGAAGGATTCTCGGATTAGCTACCTATAAAAACAGATATGTATGTACGTTGGTATGTGAATTTTTGTTAATTATTTCGGAAATTTTATATGGATGTATCTATGTATATTCCTTCATTGCTGCATAAACTACATTTTTCGCAAACAATTATGTAGAACTTTAACGGTTCATCTACATTTTGGTGAAGAGTATGTAAGATTCAGCTGAGCCGAATTTTGAATTTTTATTTAATTTTTCGCTTTGTTAAAAGTTTTTTTTTAAGTTTTTACACTGTGATCTTTTATGGAACACAACAAGTACGTATAAATAAATTTGAAGATGAGGCCATTAACCAGTCAGCATCTGCACCAAAGTGTACTAGTTAACCACACAAAAAAAAATATAATGCAAAACACAGTGCAAATATGTTTATACATAGGTATGTTACATATGTTTGGATTTCCATATATTTTTTTTCTTTATACAAACATATATTTTCAATTTTTTTCACTATTTTATATCCTATAAATTTTCCAAGAACACTTTCATGGCTGTGTTACATAGTTTTTCATGTTAACAGCTTTACAAAAATGTTTTACTCACATTCACACATATATTTGCCAAAAATTAATTTACAATTTCTTTTTTTTTATAATTTTTGTGTTATATTTGCAAAATATTTCAATAAAAACAAAGCAATTTTATTTGTATTTTGCCGATATATTTTGTTTGTAGAAGCAAACTAATTAAGAAAATGGTGGCAATGACAGAGATACAAAGAAATATAGATAATGATTACATTTAAGAACTGCCAGACTGAGCTTATTTTAGATGGTAAAACAATGATGTATTATGGCACTGCTAGACGTTCAAATTAACTGACAGTAGCGGTTTTCCCTCTTTGCGGTAAAGCACCAACTAACATTGGTATTTATGTTAAGGTTTGATTACGAAGGTTAGTGACGAATGCAATTCTTCACCACCACCCAGAAGCCTGTAGGCCCATTTTGAATAATAAAAGCATACCAAAAGCCACCAGTGAGAAGTCAGTGTTCGGCAACCGCGTGTAAGAGCTGAAAACACCTATCTACTCAGCCACCCAAACCTTTATATGAATCATGTAATGTTATCCAGCCTACACCAGGTCCATCTAAGAAGCGCCCTCCCAGCCTCTGTCGGTGGATCTCAGCTAAGGGCTGTGGCAGACAAGGTGTTCCACAGTCTCTATCTCTTTCTATTCCCTGCATAACCTGAAGAAACCCGGAAAGTGGAAAGTTTCTATCCCATTTACTCGTCATATATCTTACATCGCAGTGCTGAGTGAGAGTCCCAATAATGCACCTCAGAACCTTTCTGCTCCCCCTGAGCATTAGGTCAGTGCGCCTCCTGTCTAGCCTGGGTCATAGAAGCCTGGAAATCCCAAAATATTCCCCTTTTCTTTAGGTTTGATCCACTTTGTTGGTTACTCAATTTGATAGTTGAAACTCATTGGTGGCCTTACCGGCTTACAGCCCAGCCCAATAATCCGGGCTGATCCCATCCTCGCGAATTCATCGGCAGTGTCATAACCGGCAACGTCACAAGCCTGCGTGACGCCAATATTGCCCTTAGATCACCACTACAACTATGCGCCCTGACTGTTAACGTAGATTGTCACGTCCCCCTTTCGTTATTATTTATAGTGATATAATGTTAGATGGACTCCCACAGCTCCTAAATGTAAATGATTTACTACTAGTGGTTCCCAGCAAAAGAGTGGCAAAATAAAACATTTTTATATGTTAATTATAAAATATTTATTAGCGTATCAAATTAGCTATGGAAGTATTTTGGTATTTTATGGTATCTAATAGAAAATTTTGCTTAGGTTTATGAATTTTCTTCCTTTTTTACAAACAACAACTGTAGTATTATAAGAAAAGCTCAAAAAGAAGAACGATTTTGTGAGTTTATGTTATTTGTCTCTGACATTCTTATGACGGATTTAGTTGTTTTTGTAGAATCGCTCCTACCTGATATACGTGTACCCTGGCGGTGTTATTTCGTCAGCTGATTCTTGTTAATTTGCTTTGCTCCAACACCCACCCAGCCAGGGTACAATCAACAAGGTAACGTCATAAAAATTAAAAATTTCATACAAAATTGAATATTTGTAACGTGAAAATATCACATTTATTTAAATCAGCTGGGCTCTTAATAATATCTCCAGCCCCTAAAAAGGTTTACAAACAAAATTTAAAAAAATAATGTTAAACGCCCTTATATTTCCCAGAGTTGGCATTAGAGAAATAAAACTTACGACTGACCCCAATTAACTTACCTTCCCAAATATATTCCTAGAACATACTTATCCGCTTTCTCCATCCCCTAAGGGGGCTCCCATACAAAGTTTCGAAAAGTGTAATAAATCCCTACAGCCCCTGGGTAGGTCAAATTTAGGACTGAACCCAACTAATTTCCCTTACAAACATTTTCCTAGAACATACTTTTCCCCTACCCCCATTCTCTAAGGGGGCTGCCACACAAAATTTTATAAAACTAGGGTAAAAACTTTTAAAAGCTGAAAAGATTATATAAAATTTGGTACAACCAAATAAAGCGCTCTTACTTGTTCTCTATTCAGTTGTGTTTAGCTTTACAGTTAGTTATAACTAATGTTTTAACTGTTGATAAAAAATCAAAACAGAAAACAAAGAAAAATTTTTTGTTAAATTTTGAAAATATTTTTGAATGTTTTTTATGTAGGTCTACTGATAACTGATGTAAGCACCAATACAATACATATATGTAGATAAAATCACACCAAAAACATCGTATAAATATCGTATAAATATGTTGTAAAAAAAAATCAATTTATAAAATATTTGTTTGTTTAGAACTCACTAAATATAACATAATTATTTTATATACAATTGCCATATGTAAAGGTTAAACGAAATTTTAAACTTAAAATGAAAAATTGTTTGCTAGGGTTTTGAAAAACTTTTCAAATATTTTGGGTTGTTATAATAACTCTCAAAAAGTTAATTGAGGTAATTTTTTTTAGATGCAAAAGATATTCATGAGGCTCTATTACGAATTTGGTTGAAGTCTACTAATGATTTGCTGTCAACTAAAACCCTATCAATAAATTTAAAAAATTATATTACAAATTCATGAATTCCAATAAAGTTAAAGCGCCAAAAACTGCCAGCCAAATCGCCACGCCCTTAAAAAAGTCGTCCTTTTTCACCCAAAGTCGTGTACGACTATCTGTACTGGATATTTTTTCGTATCTCTTTCGTGTTTTCATCTTGATGCTTCATATTATTTTACTGAACTCATCGTCATTTTATATTGTTGGCTGGGTATTTTAAAGAACAAGTGAAATGAATACAAAAGAATTGAAATATTTTTGTTTGTCTATTGATATCGCTATCTAAAAAAAACATCGATACTCCGTACAAATCTAAACTATCGATTCTAACGAAATTACTATCTATTGTTTTGCATCTCTAATTGATTGTGCTTTCTGTAGAGGTTTTGCCAACGTATTTCGTTTACCAAAGCATATATTTATATATAAATAAATAATATGTTGCCCAAATTAAAAATCTCCTCATTTTTATTGAAGGTATTTTTGGTATTTAATTAAACTTTGTTTAATAAAATAACATTTTTTGTGTGTTTCTAGCGTTTGGAGCAAGTAAGGCAACAATGCAGTGGCTGTTTGTTTGGAGTGTTTTATGCTGAGGGCACGCTGCTTTTAATGGGTTTTAATGTAGAGTCCACTATAGGCCAATTGAATTATGAACAAATACAACATAAGTTTCCAGCTGAGTTAGACTTGTGTGGTCTTGTCAAATTTGGACACTGTACTGATGCTGAGGCCCATCTGTCGGAGATTTTCAAGGATGTTGATATAACGGATAATCCTATATTGTTGAGCTGCGAGCTAGGCACTTTAGTAGGTTTAAAGGCTTCGTTTTTAATGCATGGGAAACTGGAGCAGGTACCATATGAGATTTTGGATGCAGAGGAAATTTATCGGGATTTTTGTTTTACCCGTCTCAAATGCAGTTGGACGATATACGCAGAAGATAATCCTTTGGCCGTACGCAAGGAAATGCATGCTCTGCGTAAAACTATATCAGGCGGTAGCTTAGCATTTAATATTGCACCCTCAAAAGTTTATATAACTAATGGCGGTGCTCAGGGATTTGGATACGCAGGAGCTAAAAAGACTATAAACAATAACTCATTGATTGGCGATATATTAACATCTATACAAGAAGCCATTCATTATCACCAAGATGACAAAGAAAATGCAGAAGAAAAGAAGATTAAAAAGTCCATGTCAACGAATATACAATTGAAAGATGTTTATGGTGCCTTGGGGTGTAATTTTAATATATTAAGTGTAGATGTCTTACGATGTAAAACACGTGAGATCTCGGAGGCGGACACGTTAAATAAAGCTTTGCCTTCGATAAGCATGTGTTTTAGGCCGGCAGAAGGTAAATTTAGCATACCTATTGATGTAGAATCTATGGCGATTTTAAACAAATCTACAAAGGTCGGTAGACTGTATGATATACTGATAGAAAGCATATGTCGAGCTCTGCGTTTATGTGAGAAGAGCATAAGTGAACATTTAGAAGAGAGCGAAACAAAGCAGCTAATGGCTCCTAAAATGTACAATTTTTTTCCTCAGGTGAGTTCTTTAACAAAAAACTTAAAATTTTAAGCTAATAAAATGTAAACCAGGAGTTTGGACACTTTATATCTTGTTGCTATTTAAACGGTCTGGCTGATGACAACTCTAGCATGCAAGATAAACGTAAACGTTTACATCGCCACTTTGGCTTGAGTGTAACAAGGCCATACTTTAGACGTTCCAACGCTTGTATATTCCGTAATGATATTTCTGACGCCCCATTACTTAATACACATATTGGCCTCAAACCCAGCGGTGTTCAAGACGGCAAACTTTACCTTGTCCAGGGAAACTATCGTTATTACCATTATTTGCAACAACAAATGCAAGACAAAGGGTGGGGCTGTGCCTACAGATCTTTGCAGACGATATGTTCATGGTATATACTGCAAGGCTATACGGAAAGGCCAGTGCCTACTCATTTGGAAATTCAGCAATACTTAGTTAAAATTGGTGATAAACCACAGAATTTTAAAGGATCTTCCCAATGGATAGGTAAGAATATAAGCGTACTTCGCTGACATACAAAGCTTTGTTTACTTTTTAATAAAAAATATTCTTTGTAGGTTCCACCGAAGTTGGCATGTGCCTGCAAGGTTTTCTAAATGTGGACTCTAAAATTCAGCATTGCGCTTCGGGATCTGAACTTGCACTTATAGCCTCAGATTTAGCCATGCATTTTCAGACTCAGGGCACGCCCATAATGATTGGCGGTGGAGTTTTGGCTCATACTATTATTGGAATTGATTATTGTATGCAGTCGGGTCAAGTAAAATTCCTTATTTTGGACCCCCACTATACAGGTGAAGATGATTTACATACCATCCAAGCCAAGGGTTGGTGTGGCTGGAAGGGTTTAGATTTCTGGGATAAAAAGAGCTATTACAATTTATGCATGCCGCAAAGGCCTATTATGTTTTAGAAGTTAACTTGTATAAGAAGTTTTACTAAAATTATTTTAAGTATGTCTTGTGTTTCAATATATTTTAAATATACGTGTAAAGTTTTGCAACTGGGATTTATTACAATTTTTTAAGATAATAAATTCATATATACTTTAAAATCTGAAACAAAATCGCGTTTCCTTACTTTTTTCCAAAAAAGTAAAAAAAAAACCATTAATAATTTAAACTATTGTACTTTTTATAGATTTGAGAAGAGGATCCCTTTTTAGTAAACCTAGAAAACTTTTAGGTAAACACTAATTGCAATTTTTTTTGTCGTTAGTGTAACATTTTTTTATTAAAAATAACGTATTTTTCAGGTCATTTATTAACCCCCGCTTTTTGAATATTTTTTCCAATATTTCTTTACGTCTTCATGACCGTTCTTAGTAACTACCATAGTGCGTGTTCTTTCATTTTGCCAAACCAACACATTAATAGATTGGGCATAGTCACGCAGTGTAACAAAGTCGGCCTGCGACAAAAATTGATTGTATACCACTCCTTCGGTATAAGTAAATCGATTACGCTCTAATTCCCATAATTTGATTTGGTCCACCACTGTCGGCGGTAAAGGCGATTTAGATTTAACTGCGGATTCGGTTAGTCTCATATTAGGATGAGCGTATTGTTCCAAATAGCTTATAATTTGATCTGCCGTAATGCCACCTCTAAGAGCTTGGCGTACCGAATCACGTGTTAAGACACCTACCACTAGATTAGGGAAACGATACAACAGTTCCGTAAACAAGCCCAAGACAGCCACTTGTAAAGGTGAATCAGTGTAGGCATAAACGCGATAATTCGTCTCCACTACAATATAACCACTTTCCTGAGACTTTTCCTCTTCCTGTACAACAGCTGGCACAGTGGCGGCTTTATTTGTTACGTTGAGTGCCAAACGTGTAGGATAAAATCTGCCCTCTTTGCGTTTACGCTGAAACACCAAGCCAAATTCTCTTAAATGCTGCAAAAAAGTAAGCATTTTTGGACTCATGCCTTCGGAACTGTAATCACGTCCCAACGTGGAAAAACTTAGTTGAAATAGCATACTTAAACACTCCGGCAAAGAAAGGCCCCTCTCTTCACACGTATCTAAATACTGTAACATAAAATGCCACACTTGTGACTGTGTATCAAGCAAAAGGAATTGAAAGCCTTGACGTGTTATGGTTATAACGGAATCCTCTCTTTTCATAAGATTGGCATGTAAAAGAATTCTCACAGCATCCGGGCTAATGACTTCACTCTCTTGCCCCTTAGTAGATCCCCCTGTGCCCACCATATAATGCAGTACACAACGCCATCTTGACATGGCATACTGATCCAAGAATGCAATATCGCGGGCCTTAGAGTCCTTTTCCAAAGTATGAGACATGGACCAAGGTTTCCCGCCACCCAACAGTGCGATTTTCAAATTTTTTTTAAAAGTAGGACACAATTCCCAGGCCGATAAACCACCCGGTATTGCTGTTGTGCGCCAAACATTTAGTTCAGTTAAAGTGTTTGTGGAAACTTGTTGTTCTCTAAAAAAAATTACAAAATGTTTAAGTTATGAGCCTCTTAAGATAAAAAAACAAAGTCATACTTGGCATAGTGTTGTGAGCCCCAAGAAGCCACTACCGCCTGAGGCACTGGTTGTTCTGCAAATAATATTCGTATTACAAATTGCCTTGCTATTTCCGGCAATTCCCTATAGACAGCTAAACATATTGTAGGATAGTTATAGAGCCTTTCTAAAGTGTCTGATGAACGCGTTCTCAAGTATTCCTGGAAATCTTTGCACTGTAAATTAGCCGGTTTGTTAGCCAGTACTGAGACTTGTAATGAAGAAGAGCGAGATGATTTGCTGTCACCCATTATTGTGAGATTACAAAATCACAATCTTTTGTTAAAAACTGAAATCAATTTAAGCATTATTTACAAATAAATTTATTTTATATTTTGTTTTCTAAAAACAAACCGGTGTTTTATAGCGGTGTTGATAACTTAAATACATTTATATACAATAAGTGATTTTTTTGCGATATTAATGCATGACATCAATCAAGGCACATTCAACCAGGTAATATTAAAAAACCAGCTGATTAAAATCAATTGGACATATATACGAAATAAAAATTAATTTTATATGGAATTTTTAATTTTTCTGACATTCTACCGTTTTAACACAAAAAGGAAATGCAGAGGGCGAATTTTTGAATTCGCCTTGAGTTTACCTTGTTGAATGTGCATTGACATCAATAATACCTACAACAATTTCAAGGCGAATTCAGGTGGTTTTACGAGCGCAGCTGATACACTTTTTCTTGCGTAAATCGAGGCTGACAACCCAGCCTTTATGTTTACAAATTTATTTTGACACATCAGGCAAAGAAAATCACAACAAAAACGAAATTTTTTTTCGCCGCAAATTAGTTGTTGTAGTCACCAACACCTTGTAATCAATTCACTTTTTGTGTTTGAGAAAGTGAATGTTAAAAATATATAACATTTCGAACAAAATTAATAAATCTGACAATCACAAAATTTCAAGACGAATTCAAAAAAAATCTCAGTATATAAAAAACCCATCATAAAAATACCAGATTTTTTCATTTAGATTTTGACATTTGCCTATGCGTGAATTTGTCTCGTCAAGACGTACAGTTGTGAGCAATCTAATAATTTTACTGAACACCACATAGAGTTCATTGTGATTGCAAAATAAACAAACAAGCTAGAACAAGCATATACTCAGTAAGGCCCTTGGTGTTCGATGTTGGCAGTTTATTTATTGATACATGAACATGGATTTATTTACGAAACACTAGTCCAAATTATTTTGAATTTGTTAGATAATGAGCAATTTCTTATATTACATTTAAGTAGATATTTTTCCCCAGTTTCGTAATATTTCAATATTATTTAAGTTGAATATATTTATAGCAGATTTTTTAATAAAACGTCTAGGGAAAAAATTTGTATGTTTGAAAGTAGTAATTGTAGGGACGAGGTCACCTTTTTAATACACCTTGGATCTAAGTAACTACATTTTGCCTTTGCTTCTTTTTTCCGCCATTCTGTTTGAAGTTTTATTTGTTAATTTAAAAGTAGTAGTTTTAAACGACCCTAATGTAATGCAAATATGAGTTAAGTGGTCCGACCCCAGGACATCATAATGTTATATAGACCTTGTTTGCTTACATACAATGAAGTTACTCATGGAGTAGTTATTTTTCTTTATGGACTAGTCCATACACTCATGTATGTATGTGGACTAGTCACGTTATTGGCAGGGTAAGTTTCCTTTTTGTTTTTTTTGGAAAAAATGTCCCCTTTTTATGGGCTGAATTTCTTTTTTTATAATATACATACATATATAATTAATATGGGTTTCATTTTTGTAAGATACCCAGTAAAAAAAGCGAGAAAAAATTAGTAGAAAAACTCCAGAACCAGCTAACTTGAATCACTTGAAATTTAAAAACAAAACAACGTTTTCGAATTAGCTTAAAAATCCACTTTCAAATATTTACTAAAAATCTGAAAGCATGCACTAGCATTTTTCGGCGAATTCAAATGTGGTTTTTAAAGAATCACATCAATTATTTTTTGTTGGGTATCGTCGTGTGGTTTCTTATTTGCTGCACAGGTAAGCCTTTTCCTGTTTATGCGGCAAACAATTACTCGCCCGACCATACACATGCATATGTAATTTCTGACAATAATTAAGCAAAAAAATTTCTGGCTATAATTAAGTTTATCGGAAAAGCAAGAAAGTTATTGAATTACATGGCATACTTTGGGGATGCATGTTAAATCAAAACTTATACCCGTGGTTGCATAAAGATCTTAGCGGCGCAGCTGAATTTAACTGCGTCAGTGCTGCAACCAGCGAGCCGGCGGTGTCTTGTTACAGTCGACTTGGTCCTTTATTTTGTTTACATTTGTTTTAAAATTCCTTTACACAATTTATTTATATATATTTATTGCTAACATTAATTTGGTTTTTGTTTGTTAAGGTGGTAAACTAAGTGTAAAAATGAGTTTAAGTGACAGTGTTTTTAATAATTTACGGCAAAAATTGGATCTTATGGGCTATAAACAACCATTGCCTTTAGCCGCCATACCACTTGTTGGCTGTTTATTTGAAGATTTGGTTAAAACTACAGAAAGCTTAAGAGATTCTAAAAAAAGTATTATGGAGTTATTAGAGGTATATGTGTACATAGGTATATCCTTTAGCCCTTTGTCGTGACTGGCAATAGTGCATTCTATGGTAACCGATACGGTCCTTGTTTTGAGAGGACAGTCCTTTTTTGGCGCGATGTCCTTTAAAATTAATAAAAATAAATTATCCTTTTTTATTCCTATTTTTTTGTAAGATTTTCAAAATTATAAGTTTTTTTCTCAAAATCTCAGATCTTGAAATACAATAGGTATAATAGAAAATTAAAAACGTCTAAAACTAGAATTACCTGACAAAACTGAAAAAACTGAACTATTTAAAGAGCTAGTTTGCATTAAAGTAGTGCCGCTGCTGAAAAATTGTGGCGGAGAGGAAAGATAGTAACAATTTTTTCCTTTTTTATAAAAAAATATATTGGATTAAAATACACACATATGTATATGTATGTATGTATGTATAAAGCTATATTTACACTACCTGAGTTATCATCTGAGTTTCACAACGCTAATAGGCAATAAAACAAATATTTTTAACATTAAAACTTCTATCACATTTTTGGTGCTATTTGTTAAATATTTTTTACATTTGTTGCCAATGCAATATTTCCGCACGTAATTTTTTTAACCAACCTCTTTTTTATATATTTCTTTAAATTTAATAATTTGATAAGCAAATCTAAATGTTGGAGAACTCATATTTATTTTGATAATGATGATATATTTTGTGAAAGCAAATTACGGATATGAGAAACGATAGTACTCTTCGGTGTCTGTAACGGGATGTTTTCTTGAAGCCTTGGCTTTTCAACTGGAATTTTAATTGTATCGAACAAAGCTGCTATTGTTAAAAAGCAATTTATCAAAAAAAATATGCATTTACTTCACTTTTTTTTGCCTTATTAGGGTTTGTATAGGATATGAGCCTTTTAAAGGTCTAAATCTGGCTTCTTTTACAAAAAAAAAAAAAAAACTTTTTCAATTACCGGTACCTTGATTCTTTTGGAAATAAAATTATTTAGTTTATATGAATAGAAATGCTTCTATGTTATGTAAAAATCTTTAATCTATAATTTTTTTTAACAAATATAATAAATACAGATAAAATAACTATGTAGTATGTGTAACAAATATGCTAGTTGCTTTTGACTTCAAACTAGTTGCATATCTGACCTTTTTTCATACGTCGAACTATCGACTTTACCATTAGGTTGTCATAAGAGCCTAACTAGTTTAGTTTCATATAGCTATATACTAGTTCAAATACTAGTTTTTGTTTTTTCATTTAAAGCTTCTTATCTGCATTTTTTTGCACTTATTATTTCTTGAATTTTGCACTTTTTTGACTGGCACAAGCTTTCACAACAGTCCTGGCTGCAACTAGTACATAACTATTCCAAAACGTTACTAGTTTTAACTTTAGCCGCAGGATTTTTACTTGGGGGGTTTTTTTTACTAGCACAAACGTATTATTTTTAAAAGAGTGCAACCAGGACTATTCCAATACGTTACTAGTTTAAATTTTAGCTGCAGAGTTATTTTTATATATTATCTTGTCGTAACTAAATCAATAAAAGGATGGAAAATAATTTTAAATTAACAGTTAGGTTTTAAAAAAGTTTAAGGAAATTATAAACGAAGTCGTTAGGAAAATGCGTACCTACACAAAGCTACGATTTCGTACCCACATGTCGTTACAACTTCGTGCTTACATATCGTTACGATTTCGTACCTACAAATCGTTAAGAAATTGTTTTAACTCTTTCATATGAAAACCGTAACGATTTCGGTAGTACATATTTCGATATTATTTTTAATATCGTTACCTTAATAAAAAAATGCCCTAAATCTTACTTTTTAAAGTGCAGATTTTTGTTTATTTTAATAAATGATCACAATTATTCAAAAAAATCTCGACTTTCAAAAGGCCTTTCTATATTATGGTATCGATATGTATGTATTTACATATAAATTAATATTGCGTGGTTTGTAGGAAAAGTCATGTTGGGAATTAGGTGTCGAGCCATACAAGTGTAATAATTCGCGTTTACTACAAGAATGTAATCAACTGCACACACAAAACATAAAACTACAGGAGGAACATGAGGAAAGGATACAAGGTAAGTTCGGCTCTTTTAACTTTTACTTTTGTAAAAGTTTTTTTTTCTGCATTTAGAGCTAAACATAAAAATTCGAGACCTGCATACAGATAAACTTCATTTACAAAAACAGTGTGAAGAATTGCAAAACCAATTGAAGTTACAACACGCTAAAGCTACTAGTATTAACATGAAAAATGGCAAAGATATAAAAGGTTAGTGATAAATTAAAAAAAAAATAACTTAAAAAGCACAATTAAGAAATTTTCATATAAAACTTCTTTTAAAACCTTTAAATTATTGAGACTTTTTTTTAGCGAAAAAACCTTTCATTACAACCGTACGGTCTGGTAATGAGCTGCCCGCTTTACAACCACTGCAGGAAAACAATAGTAATTTAAAATGCACCAAATGTCATGTGGGATATTATCAACGTATAGATGGTGGAGGTCTTGCTGCCAAAGTAAATGATAAAAATATCGAACAATTGGAAAATACTATTAAGGATTTAAGGGATTATATTAAGTTCTATCAAAAAAAGGTAAACTGTTTATTTCCATTAAATGTTATTATATTCCTAATTCCTTTTTAGATTGAGGCTAGAGATCGTGAAATTTTACGCCTTAACGACTTACTTTCCGGTGGACGTCCTCCGGCTGCATTGGCTCGTGAATGCTGTTACAAAAACTTTAACGCACTCAATGAAGATATTGATTTGTTACAACGCGATAAAATGGACAGCCTAACACGTATGCGAGAATATCAGGAACAAATGCATGAAGCCATGCAAAGAGCTTTAGATTTAGAAAAATTAAATCGTTCTTTACAAAAGCAATTAGATGAACTAAAAGATGCCGCTCTTCTAGTGGAAACTCAAGCTAACAATGAAATTGCTCAAAGGGAAGCAGAAGTGGAGTTGTTTAAGAAACAATTAAAGGAAATGATGTCAAAAGAAAAGTTAAATGAACAGGATAAGCAAAAAGTGGATTTAAAAAAGTCCAGGTCTGGCACAATAGCCAACATTTTAGGTGTGGATAAACATAAAATAAATGAAAAAATCAATGAACTGACACAAAGAGGTATGTATTTATTTGTTTTTTAATTTTAATAAAGCTTCGTTGTTCTTTTAAATTATATTTAAGGTTTGGCAATAAAATACCAAATTTTATAGACTTTTTTGTTGTATTCAAGAGATTTAATTTAGCCGATTTATCTCAATTATTTGGTGGAAAATTTTTTCAAGTTAAAGAATAAAGAATTCGGATATTAAAAAGGCATAGGCGCTATCTTGTTTTTATTAATTTTTACGCTTAATAATCGGAATAACACTTTTGTTTTAAACGTTTATTTCTCAATTAATTTTAACAGAATCAGACCTTAAACATGAAAATGTGCATTTGCAGCATAAAGTTTCCAAACTGAAAACCAGATTGCAGTTTCTTCAAAAAGGTATGACACTTTATCCTCTCCATTTCCATTCTACCTTAAATGCCCTTTTTTAAATATTCTTACTTTTAGAACTGAGCGAAATCGAAACCCAACATGCCCAGAATTTGGACGAAGAAAAAATACGCCTAAAATCGGAAAGAGATTTCTTTCAAAATGAATATTTACGTTTGCTTAGTAAAGCTGGTTCAGAAAAAGAGATAGAATTTCTGCAGACTCAAATTAAGTCCAAAGATGATGAGCTACGTGTTTTGCGTTCTGAGCTGTGTTTAAGGCAAAGTGATGCTTTAGTGCCCTGCTATAAAGATACTCAAAATCTAGTCTCATCTATGCCTTCAACGGCAAGCTCTTCTGCTTCTAGTTCTAACAGTGATTGTGTTCAAGCTGTTGTTTTAAGGGTAGAACGGGAACGTGATTGTGCTAGAGCTGAAGTAGAAAGAGTTAAATGTGAAAGAGACTCTTTGAGGGAGAAACTTTTATGCACCACCAAAATGCATGATGAACAAATGTATAGCATTCAACTACGTTATGAGGGACTAAACGATCGCTTGAAACAGTTGGAAAATGAAAATCGTGAATTGCATTCAGCACGTATGCCAACGGAAACCCAAATTATAATGCTTAAAGAAGATTTAGAGTGCTATAAGCAACATCAATTTCAATTAAGAGAGGAGAATAGTAAATTGCAATCAACTTACAATCAGTTGAAGTAAAGAAAAAATATAATAACTCTACAATGTTATACTCTTTTTAAACTTTTTTTATTTTAGAATTCTTCACGAACAAACCTTACGTTCTTTAACGGAATGTCAAAACAAACTTTTGTTAGCTGAACGTCAAATAGAATCCTCAAATATGCGTCTCAATACTTTGGATTCAAATCGTGAGTCTTCTGTACAGGAAGCGGCTAAATTACGATCTGAAGTGAAAACGTTAAGAGACACTTATATTGCGTTGGAAAATGAAAAGGACAATATATTGGTAGGTTAATTCTTTTTTTCTACACATTTTAATTACAAAATTAAATTTTTTTGGTTTTACTTCTTTTTTTAGAACCAACTCGACTCTAAGACTGAAAAAGTCTATCAATTGGAGTATGAATTGAAAGCTTGCAAAGAAAAGCGGAATTGTTTAGAAAAACAGGTGTGCGGATTAGAAGAGCAGTTAAGGTAAGTGATATTTTAGCTACAGATCAAACAAAATTTATTCTGTTAATAAGTTGAAAAGAACACAAGGAGAATATTTACTGTTAAATTAAAATATGTACAATCTTTTTAAATTTATCAAGGCATATTAAGTTCATTCGTTTACTCAAAGTTTTTAAAAATTTTTGAATATTTTACATGAATTGCGTTCGTTTACACAAAATCCAGTAAATGAGAACACAAATTGAGAGCGCAAAGTGACAGTTGTCTTACTGAGTATTTAAAAATTTTTACTAGACAAAATTTTACTAGTAAAAATTTACTAGTAAAATAAAACATATGTTTTCTGATGTAAACAAAAAAAGTGAAAAAACAAACAGCTAAGAAGTTGAATAACGAGAAAAATTAAAGTGCTTTGTCTTTTTGCGACTATGCGGTGCCAACACTTAAGATAGGCACTCGCATTACAACAACAACAACATTTTTAAAACAATGCGACATTAACCTGCCTTGTTAAAAGCTAGCATCATAATGATGAAAGTTTTTGTCTGTTTGCCTTACTTTTTTGAGGTTTTCGTTAGTACTCGTGTTTTGTACGTGTAAAACACGATTCGCCTTCGTCCCCCAGAGACATTTCTGGCTAACGCTGCTCTAGATATTTAAGCCCGGTAGTACCGTCGACTTCACATATTTTTTTCTGTGTCGCATACCCTCCTATCAGTTTAAAGCCCCCGTCACCATCAGAAACTCCGCCTAGAAACACTATACATATTTATCTGGAAGCCAGTATGACACCCGAATCTCCATGCCCAATATATTCACAACAAAAATCTTATTTAAAAATTATTTTCTTTAATATATATTAATTACACTTTATTATTTTTTTTTATAATAATGGCACAAGGTTATATTTACCAAATTCTTTTTACAATGGTCTTAAGTAAGTTCTAAACTTAAACCTAAATAAATTTTTGTTACGAAGATTTTGTATGAATATCAGTTGCGTTGACGTTGTTTTTTTAACCAAATATTTCTAAAAACCATCTAGAAATTAGAATAAAATATTTATAGATATTAAGATTGATGAAATAAATAAAGAGGAAGTCTGTTTAAATCTGGGGCCAATGCGTCGCATTCGATTCGGATCAATATAGAAAAATTCTTATTAAAGGCATTGACAACTCCATCGATCAAGTAAAATTTCGAATTGAATTGAATGCGGCGATTTGACCCCTGAATTTACAAAATCATGCAAAGTACATACAAAAATTGTTAAGAATAAACATGCAGTCTTTTTGTTTTTCTTTACATTCATTAATATTTTGTTAATAAAATTGGATTAGATTCTAGTTTTATATCGAAAATTAGTCATGGTAAAGCTGGGAGGAAACTTGGAATTTTGTCGTTGACTTAGAGAATGTTGCATCAAATACCTGGCTAAGCCTAAGGTGGGTGCGTTACACTGTTGTACTCCCGCCTTTGTCATGTTATTTGCTCTCTCAGCGGGCGTATAACCCGGCCTGCATACACATTTAGCTTTAGTTTGTATTGATCTCACTGTATCCATGTTAAGGGATTTAATGGGTTCCAACCATTGCCCCGGACCACAGGGACCCCTGCTATATAGTTTATAACATTTGCCCTCTAATTCCACCATACCTGGTGTAGATTCACAAGTATTTGTTATAAATTCTTCAGGCGTTGAGCATTGCTGGTCTAAATTTTTTATCACCCCAGCACAGCCACACATACCATTAAAGGAGATGCCATCCACTGAAGGTCGTGCGGTAAAATCAAATACTACCACCTGGTAGAGACCGCAAGGTCCTTGAGAACCAATGCGATAACATTGCTTTTGCTCTGGAAAATATAAACGATTTTTGCCACAAAAATTGGGTACACAAGTGGTAGCGTTTATTAGAAATTCATCTGCATCACAAGGGCCTCGTGTGTAGAGGCGATAACACAGACCATCTGTCCAAGGTACATAACCGTCTTTGCATTGGCACTTGGCACGAGTAAATATTAGGCCAGATGTTTCGCTATCACTGGTGCTAGTATTTTCCGGTACTAAAAATACATGACCTGGAGGACAGGGGCCTGGAGTATCTAGACAAAAGTATATGTTTTAAAATAATTTTGTTAAAAAAATATTTTTATCAAAAAATTGTTTAATTTATACTTAATTCATAACACATTTGCTGTTCCTTATGATACTGGGGCAGAAATCGATGGCAATCACAATTGCCGCCTGGCAAAAATAAATGACCAGGGGTTGAACAGGGTCCCTTGGTGAAATGTTCATGGCAGGTTTCTTCTAAATTGTAAAAATAAGGACCTAATTCACCGGAGTTTTGGCACTGAAATTCAGCAAAATAAATAAAAAAAAATTAAGATTAAAAATTAAAAAAAAACTGGTTCTAACCTGACATTCAGCCAAACCTTCCTCATTTAATACTAAAAGTTTTCCTTTGGAACAAGGCCCTTTAGTTAATTTTGTATAGCATCTACCATCTTTTGGCCAAAATAACATATTTTCTGGACAAGATCTAGGTGTTTTACAAACTCCCCAACGATTGGAAGGTCTGAAAGAAAGAAAGAAAGAAAATCTATTTATGTATGAACTTGTTAAAAAAAATCTATTCTTACCTCTTCATTCCCAACTGTGTCTCAGCTATAGGACTAAAGTATTGACCCTTGTTACACGGCCCCCTTTCGAATATCTTATAACATTTGTTATTTTTAGCACTTAGTACTGTACTCGGTGGACATCTGCATTCGGCTATAGCTGCATTGTTAAAAGATTTCTTTTTACTAGAACCTATTGAGACAGTTGGTCCCAATTCCATTGTTTCCGGACATGGATAACCAATTGTGAATATTTTAAAACATTTTTTTAAGGGAGGCCAATACAACAATTGCCAACCGCCTGGCATTGAGGCACAAGGATTTTTTTCCGGGTCACTCCAGGGCGGTGGAATAACGGCGGTATCAGACTGTTGTGCCAGCAGCAGCGTTAGAAACGCTACGAAACTTAAACCAGCATGTAGGACGGACCAATAAATTAAAAGTTTTCGTCGTTTCATGATAAAATTATGTTGCCGTGTCTAACGCTGTTAAATAAGTAGTAACTGTAAAGAAAATATTCATATTGTTATTGTAATTTAAAAATTGTTTATAAAAGCCGAAAGCTGAATTTAAAACCATAATAACTATTATTTATTTTTAATAAAAACTTCCTGATGATGCCACACAACAGAGTGGCGAAATATTAAAAACATTTATAAAAATAAATATATAAAAAGACCTAAAACTTGCAAAAATATATACATATATATACGAGGGCTGCCTTGTTGGTTTCGGGATTTGACAGCATTAGTGAGTGTTGAAACCTGACAACTGATAGGTCTATCGAAAAAGTTAACATTTTCTAGGTTATACGTACTCCGAACGTTTTGACATATTTAGGCCACTAAAACAAACAAATTGATTTTATCTACATTTACTGCCCGACTAACTTTGGCTGATTCTCTCGCGACTATTTCAAAGGTGGAAGTTACTGCTCTCAATGTTCGCCACATGATGTCGAAATCGTCGGTGTAAGAGAGTGGCATGTGTTGTTCTATTCACATTTGCGTCTCTTATAAGCCGTTTTAAGAGAATGTTAAAAAGATCACACGAAAGGCTTCTTGTCTAAAATCTGCCTATCTTAACTAACGATTGCGTAACTTTTAAGGTCATCCTGCACAGCAATTTTAGTTTCGGAAATGGTTAAACTGTGTCTTTTTTTCCTGTGATTAATTGGACTTTGCGCTTTTGCTTATCACTACAAAACAAAAACAAAAAACGAGATAATTTTAACTCTTTTCTTTGTAATCAATGCTGTTTTGCCAATTGTAGATTACTGCAATAAAATCTCAATTTCTAAAAAAAGTGGACTTAGAGAGATACATATCTCTTTTGCCTATACTGTTTTTGGATTAAAATTTATTAAACGAAATTTATTTCGAACTATTTTTAATGACTAAATGACCAGTAGTATATTATTAAAAATTAAATCACATATTAAATTAATATTAGCCTTCAGTTTTTAATAATTTATCTGCAACATATAAAAGATTTAAGAATTGAGCAACTTAAAAAAATGATTCAAAGTTATTATTTTTATAACGGTTACCAACTTTACCCGTTTTATGGTAAATGTATTTTAAAATCAACGACTAAAAGTCTTAAGATTTTTAAAATAAATAATAAATAAATTAACGTAATAAAACACCTTTATTTAGTTAAACAATATAGTTTTCATAACCTCAATATGTGTGTAAAAGAAGAAGTTATGAAAAACCCAATCAATAATAAGTGTGAAATAAAATCAAATGGTTTGGTTTTAACTAGCCTTGTTACAATTTCATAACATTGCCTTAATATTTTTTAATCTAATTTTATATTAGAATTTATTTAAACATCATTTTTTTTTAATTATTTATTTTTTTAACAACTCAAAGCAGGAAGATTTTTTAAAAATAAACTTTTTCTATGAAGTGTTTTACATAATGTTTTCATAAAGCTTTTAAATAATATGTGCAACCAAATAAACAGCAGCCATACGCAATAGTATTTAATATATAAAAAAAATAAATAAATAGACCGTCTGAATCAAGTTTGTTTGTTTTTTCTATAAGAAGCTTAAGCCAAAGGCTCAAAAAACCCGGCCTAAAAACTGTCCGTGCAACATTAAACGCGGCTTACAGAAACTTATTGCTACTTTCATTGAATAGTGGCATCAGTTAACGCATTGTAATATGTGTGTGGTTGTTTTTTTTTTCTACCACTAAAATGATTCCGTTGTTAAATGTTGTGAATTGCAAACCTCAAAAACGAAAAATATCGGTGGTTTGGAGGCATATCTAATGTTTCTGCAATTTTTAAAACATGTTTTCAAATGTTGTTTTGCTGTCACCTTCAGCAGTGGCAGCATAACCAAATCGAACCAAATCTTGAAGAAGTTGTTGGCCTAATAACACGTTTATTAACACTCTTTACCAAGGGTACTTAGTTAGTCATTTTGTTTGCGAATTTTACAAGCCTCCAGAAAATCAATGAACCTATATTGTTTCCTTTTTCTTATGTTTGATGTTTTTAATCTTTTTAGCTGGGAAGAAGTAAGAAATTTAAGAAATTAAATTAAATCACTTGTCCCTTTACTGCCTATTTATTATATAAAGAGTGGTAAAATGTATATTTTTTCATTAAACAAAATTTTGTTCGAACATCTCCTTGTCTCGTCTGGACCGCTCATGTTTGTGTTTTGTTCTTGTTCAGGCATTGTTGTCAGAAAAAATATTTGCTTAACGTCAAAATCTGCCATCAAACGCAATTTTTCACGTCAAAAACAACATTAATTCTCAAGGTGGTAATGGTTTAAAGGGGGCTTATTTATTTATATTTTTTTGTATGAAATTTGACATTTAAAACCGTCAAGTGAAACTTTAGTCGTAAAGAGAATATTACTTGACTAGCTTTGGACACTATCATAAAAATATACTATAAATGGACGAAACATGAAATCAAGTGAAAATTTTTTACAGTTATTTTTCCGGTTAATTTTGATGACGTAATATTGTCAAATTGATTTTAATCAGCTGGGCTCTTAATATTACCTGGTTGAATGTGCCTTGGTGTACCCTGTTCTTGTCTAAACAAATTTTTGAATCGTCAAGACCAGGGCACACTCAGCCAGGTAATGTTAAGAGCCCAGCTGATTAAAATCAATTTGACATTTTCACGTTATGAAAAATTAATTTTATATGGAATTTTTATGTTTTCTGACATTCTACCGTTCAAACACAAAAAGGAAATGCAGATGGCGAATTTTTTGAATTCGCCTTGGGTTTACCTTGTTTAATGTGTATTGGTCAAGACGTAAAATAAAGTTTAAAATTTTGAAATTTTAAATTAGTTTTTATCAAGGTGCAGGATAATTCACATTCGACACAGCCAAACATACGGCTTTTAGTTGCATTAGCTTCCATAAACTTTTTTAATGTTTTCGCACTTTAAGCTAAAAATTTCTATTTCAGTATGTTACTAATGTCAAATGCCTATAAAATGTACATACATATATATTTTTCCTGTTTTTGATTATTTAATAAATAAATTGAATAGTTGTTGCTACCATTAAAATGACTTTTTTTGTATGCAAACTAAGAGTGTAAACACAATTAAAACGACAGACGCTGGTTAAATAATAATAAATCGAACAAGTTTAAACTAAATGATATTTAAAATTTTAAATTAAAAAATGTTTTAAAATAATTTTTCTTTATTTGGCTTTTGAGTTTATTTTTAAAATTGTAATAGCTTAGAATGGATATTTTTATTTGTATTAAGTAATTTCGATAAAATCCAAGTGTAATGCATTTTTAAAACCAGCTACTCTTCTTTTTACACGCAGTAAATTGAGTGTAAATATTTTTTATTCAACTCACACTTTTACTTAAATTTAAATACTGGAATTTTATTCACATTCTATATTGCTGAGACTGAACTTAATCCACATACAACCCTATGTTCTTTTATTCTCATTCTAATCGCATTTACTACTAATTACCTTTATTATATTCTTGCATTTTAATTTTGCTTCGATCACCTATCCGCTTAATTTTAAGGTATACTTTTTATCATCCTGTTGTTTGATAAACAAAATTTCTTTCAATATTTTTCTATTCAGTTTCATACATTAAGTCATTCGAAATTATTTATTTAAGTGGAAAGAGTGGAGTGAAGCCCCCTTTGCTCCTAAAAAAAATCCCCGGAACTAGCTTACCGTCTGTAAAGTCTCCACCTTAAAGGCGGTGGCACATAGAATCCGTCGTACTTCAAGCGTTGCCTTTTTTAACTGACATTAACGTAGCAACGCAAGAGGTTAGCACATAGAATCCTTTATAAACGGATGTTAAATCAGCTGATTTTTAAAAATTTTGTGGCCGCGTGCAAAAACAACTAATCATGGCGCAATAATGTATCAGGTGGTGGTGATTTTACAACAACAAAATTTGGTGAATATAATTATTGTTTTTGTTATAGTTTTCGTTGGCTCAACTGTCAATAAAAGAAATGTAAAAGTAAACAACTTTGACTGCCCAGCAGTGTGACCATATTAGCTTTTTTGGAGCTAAATTTAGCTTTATTTTTCTTCGTTTAGCCCGAAATATTTACATTTAGCCCTTAGCTTTTTTTTAAGCTTTTTTCAAAATTGAATTTAGCTTTTTTAAATAGTTTTTGGAGCTAGATAAAAGGTTAAAAATTTGTCGTATTATATTTTTTGGTATATACATATCTCAATTATTGTGAAAGGTATCACGCTCCAAATTTTCTTCGAATTTACAACAATACAGTTTCCGAACCATTGTTTTGTTTAATAATTTACTTCTAGCGACATTTAAAAAACGTGAAACAGCACAAGAATTCAATAAAAAAAAAAGAATTTGTTTTCCCAAAACAAATATGTACTTTTAAATGCGGCAATTTTAAAGGAAAATCCAAATGCGACACAAACATTTTTTTCGTTTTTTGGTTAAATTAAAAAATCTTTTAATATATTGCTCAAAAATTTAAAAACACTTATGTCTTTCGTGAAAACAAATTATTATGTTAATATTTTTATTTAATAAGAATTTTAAAGTGTATTTTGGTGTAAAAATCAAATCAAACAGGACCGAAATAATTTTTCAAGAAAAAAGCAGGCACAATGAAACATCGTAGGATCAAGTAAAGCTCACCATTTTGATAGTATTAAACTATTTTTGCTGAAAATCATATTCTTTGTAAATTTTGTTTTTTTAGCAGGACGGTAATTTTTTTAATTTAAATAAAAACGGTTTTTAACGATAATTATTATTTTAATAGATAGGTTTCATGTGTTTGTATTCATGAAAAAAGTTTGTAAATGAATAACAAAGTTTTACGTGTTTTTGTAAAAAAATTAACGAATTGGATGTGAGTATTTATATATAAAACAAAAACAAATTTAGTTGTTTGTTTTTTTTTTAAATATACATATATCTTACAAATTAATTTTTTTTACCAAAACAGCCAGCAAATTAACACCTTCTTCTAAAAACTTTTTTAAAAAGCTCTTGTATATGCATATGTGTATGAACACATATTTTTTTTCTTCTTACTTAAGGTATGGGTTTACCAAGTTTTTGTAAATAAAATCAAAATTTAAAAAAAAAATATTCTTTTTAATAAATATTTTTAGCACACAAACGTTTCGTTCATATTATGAGAAATGTCTAAATAACAAAGAAATTTTTTAAAAAACTAAATTAAAAATTTAGCTTTATTTTTTGGCTTTAATTTTAGTTTTTAGCTCTTTTTAGCTGTTTTTTAAACGTGATGTAGCTTTAACTTTACTTGAAAATCTGGTCACACTGCTGCCCAGCCTCAATTTATGCATGAAAAAAGTAGATCAACTGTGTTCATAACACCACCTGGTACACATAATTTCACCATGCAACTAATGAAAATTAAGGTTATGAACCAGCTGGTAGTTGTCAAAGTACTTGACGTACGCTAAAAGTTGCCCAACTTTAGTACATTGCGTTGAAGGAGACGTACTGAATGTGACATTGTTCATAATTAAACATGTTTTTCAACTTAGCTGTCAGTTAAAAAAGCGAAGTATGACATACGACGGATTCTATGTGCCACCGCCTTAAATGTGTATAAAGTAGCGGTCATCATAGTCACTGAGTTTAGGAGGAAAAAAATTGATAAATTTTACCTTTAAAAAATTGGTTGTGTTTTACTTATTTCTCGGTCAGTAATAACATGATCTACTGATTATATTAAGAGATTATCTCAGGAATATATCTGATTGGTTTGACACCAAAATCGGCTATGTAGGGATTGACTTGGCTCCTAGAAATGACATGGGTAAGTCGACTTTTCTTTCTATATGGATCCAGAATACATGTATATGCCTTATAGTGTCGAAAATGGATTTGTCGAAATTGCAAACTAATATATACCCTTTTTTAGGAGAAAGTAGGAAAGCCATAGTTGGTCACACCCAAATAACACATACCACCACAATTTATTGTCTATTACATTCACAAAAACTTTATGTAGGTTAGGGAAGCTGCTAGAATTGGAAGTAAGTATATGGAACCTTTTTTTAAATATTGTACGGACCGGGAAAAGGACTACAGTAGGAGGTAGGGTTAATTAAGGATCGAACCTAAAAAATTGGGCTTCATAATTTCTGTTAAAAACAAGTGAGAACGCTATATTCGGCTGTGCCGAATCTAATATACTCTCCAAAACGTGTAGGGGTTTTTACCCTAATTTTTCCAAATTTTGTATGACAATTGGATGGAGATAAAGGTTAGTATGTTCTAGGGAAGTGCTTGTTAAGAAAAATGAGTAAGGGTCAGTCCTACATTTGACCTTTCCACGGGCACCTTGGAAGCTGTAGGGGGAGATTTGATAAAATTTCCCAAAGTTTGTATGGGAGACCCCTTAGGCAATGGAAATAGGAGGTAAGAATGTTCTAGAAATATGTTTGGGAAAGGAAACTAATGGGATAGGTCCTACACTGTATTTTTCTCTAAGGCCTACTTTGGGAAGGTTTTGACAGTTTTTACGTCATTTTGTTCTAGAAATATGTTTGGGAGCAAACAGGGGGTATGCGATACATTTTATTCCTCTAAAGGCGACTCCGGGAAGTTGTGTGGGTTTCAGAGGACATGAAAATTTAAACATGTATGTTCATAAGTACAAAGTACTTTAAGCTTATATCACATTTTGTTTGGAAATTCTTTGTGAAGCGTTTAAAGCTACTGTATGCAAAGAAATAATATGTTTTTTAAATTTAAAAAAAAAAATATAAATTAATGAAATTTGTATAAATATTTCTGTCTCTATTTATTTCATCTTAAGTTTATAATTTGTCTACTACCTTAGGAGTTTATTTTTATTTTATATTAATATTTAAACCGTTTTAAAAAACTTCATCCAAAAACCTTAATGTCATTTTGTGACATTTAATTTGTTTCTTTTTTTTTTGGATTTTAGCAGAAAACTTGTTATAATTGGTTTTTGAGTATCTGTCTTCTTTGGGTTTTAATTTTTTTAATAAAAGGGCAAAAGTTTTTTATGTTTCTTCTCTGGCATGCAACTTTATTTTAGTGGTTTATTTATCTTGTTTTTTCAGTTTGACCATGACCTAATTTATTAAAATGACCTAAAAAAATGTAAACACAAACATTTAAAATAAATCAAATATTCTATAAAAAGAAAAGTTTATTATATAAATGATTAATTGATTCGTTAGGTCTTACAACGTTTTTTAAGTTTTTTAATGTTTTCTTTTTTTAATTGTAGAGGAAATGAAAAAGTTAATTTTTTTAATTTTTTTTTTTTAAGCCGTTTTTATTTCAACTTAATAATTTTATCATTCTTTAATAATTAAATAAAACTGTTTTTATTAAAAATTTTTAAAATTACTCCTTAACTTCTGATTTACCCACACAGAAACACTTTTACTTTTCATTATTTGAAATATTAGGTTCATTCGTTTACTTTTCCAGTAAAGTAACGTAACGCCAGATTGCATATATCTTTTTCAGGGGAAAGCTTATGTTTTTTTTGCAATTACAGTTTAAATGAAAGAAGAGACTTTTCTTTAATAACTTGTATACATATAAATATATATATAACCCTAAAAGGGTTGCCATACAAAATTTGAAAAAAATAGTGTAAAAACCCCTACAACTTCCCCAGAGTCGCCTCTAGAGGAATTAAATGTATCACACACCCCCATTAGTTTTTCCTTCCAAACATATTCCTAGAACGTACTATTACCTAATGGGGTTGCCATACAAAATTTACAAAAATGATGTAAAAATGTCCACAACTTCCTCAGAAACGGCGTAAGAGCAATAAAGTGTACGACCGACATCCCTTAGTTTCTCCTCCCAAACATATTTAAATTAAAAAAAAATAAATACAACTTCCCCGGAGTCACCCCTAGAGGTAGTGTATAGCAGACCCAAAAATATTACTAGAAGTTTTTTGCCCCCTATCTCCATCACCTAAGGGGGAAACCATGCAAAGTTTACAAAAATTATGTAAAAATGCCCCAACGCCATCAGTTTCCCTCCTAAACATATTCCTAGAACGTACGTACCATCACCTACTAATGGGGTTACCATACGAAATTCACAAAAAATAAGTAAAAATGCCCACAACCTCCTCAGAGTCGGTCTTAGAGAAATAAAGTGTACGACCGACCTCCATTTGTTTTCCTTCCCAAACTTATTCCTAGAACATGCTTGAACTCTATATTCACGCCCTTAAGGGGTTGCCATACAAAATTAAAAAAAATAAAGGTAAAAACCTCTACAATTTCCCCGGAGTCGCCCCTGGAGGAAAAAAATTTATCACAGACCCCCATTAATTTTAAAAAATTAGAGTAAGTCCCTACAAAATTTAAAAAAAATTTGGCTAAAAACTTCCTACAGCTGCCCTAATCACCCTAAAAGGGATAAAATATGACACCGACCGCTATTTTAAAATTAAAAATATTTCATAAATAAAAAAACGAATAAAAATAAAAAAGTTTTGGAGTTTGGAAAGTCCAATGTGAAGGGTATCTAAGATTCGGCACAGCCGAATATAGCGCTCTTACTTGTTTTTGTTTAAAAACTTGTCGAATATTTATATTTAAAAGAAAATATGACGTCAGCTGCTTATTTACTTTTGTTTTTATATTTTTTTTTTCTAACGGTTTTTTTATTTTGAATAATTATAAATAAAACAGGTTATATACCAATACAATAAATACTTTTGAAAAGAAATTATTAAAGATTTCAAAAAATAGATTCGTAATTACTTATTTAAACTTTTCTTTTATTTTATAATCATTTCTTTGTTTTTCTTTAAGCTCATATTTTGACACAACTATCATATATTTATCATTAATGGATAATGTTTTTTTTAAACCAGCTACGATTTTAACGCCACCCATTTTGATGTTCGGTACTACTGGTGATTGACTGTTAATCTTTTATTTATATCTTACAAATAACTGGCCCTATGTGAAACACAGGTATCTGACAATGCTGACCCTCAGGATTTTCACATACCTGAGTACCACCCCCCTTTCACTCTTTTCTCTTCATTGGAGCATTGCGGTGTATATTCGATCAGACGTTGTGAAACAGTTTTAGCAACCATCCGACAGGTCTGATGCAAAATTTTGCTGTCTTTGGGCTAAATTCTATATCAGGTATCACACTTTGTACTTCAAAATCCTTAATAGAACCCCAAACACGGAAAGGACAAAACACTACGAACGGTCTTGACTCCCTTTCTGATTCCGTGACCAGAAACCTTAAAGAATGTCCGAACAGTGAAATCGTTGATGTTAGCAATTTTAATGTTCTAAGTCCTTTTTTGGCTTCGCCATTCCGGCCATACAACTCCAGAAGGCCGCCATGCTGAGTTATTCGCCGCGTACAATCACCTTGTGCAATTAGTGAACGAACTAACACACACCTTGTATATTGAAGGGCAGCAAAATATGTAATACCCTCGACCTTTTTCTTACTTCGCACCCTGAAAAGTACAAAGTAGATGTTCTTGCAACCCTCAGAAACTCGGACCATTGCACCATTTCCATTTCTTTTTCGCAATGCTTATACTACAGCCCTGAAGCTTTAAGCTTTTATTAACAAAAAGGTTCGTTGGACAAACCTAAACGATTTTTTCTAGCAATTTACCTGAAAGGTTTTTTTCTTAGTCAATAATGTCAGTATCATGGCCAAAATGGTTGAAAGTATTATTTTACTTGAAATAAAATCCTTTATTCCGGTAAAAAGATTTTCAGCAGACCTGGGCAGAAATCATGGTTTAATTAGGCTTGCAAAACTGCAGTCAGGCCCAAAGGGAAAACATTCAGTATTTCGCATGCGAGATCTTCGTGTGTCAAAGTACTCAGACGCGAGAAGGTTCTATATGCACGCTGGTTCTTTAATCTTTCAGGAAATGACACATTAGCCACTGAACCGGTTGATAAACCTAACCTTTTGGCCGGATTATTTGCAGGTAATTCACATTTTCCAGAAAGCAACCAACCACTGCCCAAGCTTAAAAGAGTGTCTGGAAGTATGTCCGACATTTTTTTCAAGCTCGTATAGTTAAGGGGATTTTATTGAATATCAAAATTGGTAAGTCTCCTGGGTCGGATGATATACCAGCACAGGTCTTAAAACGATACTCTTTGACATTGGCGCGTCCATTAGCAAACCTTTTTAACAGAGTATACCGTGCCGTAGTATTCCATATATGCTGGAAAGTAACAGATCCCCAAAATGGAAAGGCGGAAAACCCCGAAAACTACCGCCCAATAGCTTTTTGTTTTGCACTCTTTAAAGTCATAAAGAGTATGGTTAAATATAATCTGTTAATTATTAAGAGTCCAACGCTTTATTAAGCGATTGCCAGTACGGCTTTCGTAGAGGACGTTCTACGGGAGACCTACTGGCCTTTTTAGTAGAAAAATGGTGTCTTTCCATTCATCATTTTTGCGAAAGTAAAGTGGTGGCTCTTGATATTTTCAATGCGTTTGATAGTCTGACATTGTGCGCTTCTATATTTTATTTTAATTTTTTTGAGTTATGTTAAGCTTTCTCATAGATCGCACATTTCGTGTTGTTATAGATGGGATCTCTTTCAACGAGTTCGAAAATAATTCAGGGATACCGCAAGGCTCTGTCCTCCCTCCTACTCTATTTCTTATCTTTTTTAACGAACTTCTATGTCAAACTACTAATCCTATATATTCCTTTGCAGACGACAGTAGCATATGCCATTCATACTCGTTTGACTATAGGTATAGTTCTTTGGGGACGTACGAGAAAAGTCTTCTGGCACATAAACGCATAGTGGACCATGCTGCATCGTTTGTATTACTGGATGGTATATATAAACGATGCTCTGGGCATAAAAATCCTGTCCGATGTCCTTTTGACGGAACACGTTTTTTTCTTGCTTCGAAACAAGGATCAAAGTGCCTTAGTTTTTTTTAACAGTGTAGAAATTACTGTACACCACCTGATCTTCTTAAAATTTATACCGCTAATTTCGACCGAAAATGAAATAATATAACTCGTATGTACTGGAAGGAGCTCAAAAGTCTATTTTGAAGCTACTTGAACGTGTACAGGCGCGGGCGAAGGTACTCATCGGTGACGTTAGGATATATAACAGTGGAATGTGCTCTGAAGAAATCAGGGAAGTTGTTTCCGAAACTCGAGTCTTTATGCGAGATATGCGTCCTTAAAAAAGAAGACACACCCATTTGTGGTCGACTGGCCAGTGAATCGCACCATGCATTACAGGGAGAAAACTTATGTGGAATAAGCTCCCTAAAGATGTATTTTCTCTCACAGTTAATATAGAATAATTAAATCAAATGCCCACAAACACCACTCCCTCTATCCTCCTTCCCATAACCTATTTTTCTGATACCAACACAAAAAAAACCAAGAAGTAGTGTTACAATAGAATTTTTCTGAATTTATAAAGATTTTAAGTTAGGAATTCGAAAGTAATGGCTATTAATCCAGATTAAGGTCGGATATCAAACTAAGTAAACAAAAATCACTTTTTCGGTTCCCTGCCTTTTTTTGGTTAATGGTTTTAAAAACCAGCTACATATCTCGGAAACTTTTACAGCTATTCATACATTAAAACTAGGTACGTAACATTTGTACAACAATTTTTGTACTTAAGAAAAGTATTGTATCGAAGCACAAAGATACTTTTTTAAAATATACTTAATGTTCTGTCAAACTCCTAATGCATGCGTTATTTAGTAAATGTCACTTAAAATAGTTGTTGTTTACAACTTTAAAAAAAAAATAAATTTGTCAAAGATAAATATTTTATAAAGCAATAAAGAATGCACGGTAAAATGTTTATGTATTATTTTTACTAAAATAAACATTTAGTTCTTAAATTGGATTAACAGGATTTAAAGGGCCAGTGTATAGTCAGCTTGCAAACATGTTTCCTCTCGCAATAAATAAAAAAAAACTAATTTATTTAATAGACAAAAAATTTAGTTGCCATAATAAATCAGCCTTTTGTGTTGATTTAAATTTGTTTAAACTTATTTTTTTCTTCTAATTAAACCCTTTTTCATATTTTTGATATAAGAGTTTATTGTTTTGTTGAACTCTTTTATTTCTGGTTATAATTTTGTTAGCTATCATTGAAAAGGTATTTGTTTTTTAAAATAGTTAATTTCTGTTATTCTTGTTTAAATTATTTAATGATTTTATAACTTGTTAAAAATAATGGTAATGATGATTAGACTTCTTACTTTTTGTTTTATATTTATTTGTATACCGATGTTTTATTTATTTTTTGTTCACACAAGTGTTTAATATTTTAATATCCTATTGTTTTCTGTATCTATTTCAATTTTATCGTAATTTTGAAACCCGATATTTTTATTAAATCTGCGTTCGAACTGCCTGCGTTCACGTTTTAATTGTATCTGTTTGTATAATACCTGCTGATGTTTTCAGTCAGGTACTACTTAACACAAAAAAAAACCGATACAACAACAGCGTTAAAATAAAAAAAATCACACTCAGCACATTTTGTCTTGTTTTAAGTGCCGGCAGTTTGTGACTCAATGTTTTACTCGTTTGATTAAAAAATATCAACCAACTTGTTTCTTTAACTTCTTTTTTTTTCAAACAAAAATTATGATTTAATACACTTCGACTCAACATCATCATCTATTTGAATAAACAAAAGCATGCAATTGAGCGTAACGAAGGTGTTTATTTGTTTGTTGTAAAGTAAGAGAAATATGTAGACATGTGTGTGCGTATGCATGTGCATGTCCATGTAAATATTAAAAGACTTAAGAGGGAAGCAGAATAAATTGTAATTAAAGACTTAGAAAACGAACTTTTTAATATACATAGCGCTTCTAGTTCCAATAGTGGCACAGTTTTTAATATTATTTTTTTCTAGAACAAAAAGTATTTATTGAGAACAAATATTTATATTTTCTTTTATAAGATTAAGCAGTTACTTCTCTGTGAAAAAATTTAGCAATTTTTCCGCCGCTAATTTAACTCATAAGATTTTGTTATTAACATAAACTTCAAGATTTTAAAAAAGTATAGCATAATAGAAAAAAGTTTAAAAACATAATCACCTCTATCGTAAATAGGAAGTAAAATTTATATTTCTTTGAAAATAGTTGTAAACTTTACATGAAATTTTTGTTTCCTTTGCACAGCTGTTTAAGCTATCAATTCCAAGTGAATGCAATTTAAAGAATTATAAATGTTTTTTAAAAATAGATTTTGTAATAAAATAATAAACTGTTAGGAAATTAAAGAAAATCCAATTGTTCGTCGTGGTTTTGGAGATGCTTTAATCCTTTGGGGTTACCCGTTTTTTTTTTTGTGAGTCCATTTAAATATGAATTTTGGCTTCAGAACTATAAGAATTACAGGTTAAAGATATCTGCATTGCAGTTTATTATAAAAAAGCTTAAAGATGTTCTGCCATCAGCGTGATTTTTTAAATCACTTTTATTTTAAACAGTGATGGTAATCGCTGTTCGTTATTTTTTACATACAAATATGTTAGTTCAAAATACATAAGCTTATTAAATCTTAAAACTTAACGTAAGGTTTAACTATTTAAAGTTGTTGGTGTAACCAGACCACTTTTACACTTTTTAAGCAACATATCGTCGTTGTAAAGCTATTGTGTTCTCTCGAACATACAATTCCTATACTTATTGAATACAATAACCTAACAATGATGATATAATAATGGCCCTTAAAGTAACAACACTTCAATTAGTAGCTGCAACTCAGAACATTTTTCGTTTTTTCCACGAACCACAATGCAATTTATATATAAGGTGTTTACAGATTGAATGAATTATGTTGGTGGCAAAAATTAACCTAGTCTGGTAACAAACTCGGAATAAATAGTTACTTTACAAAAAATCCCAAAAATATTTCCTTGCAAAACATATCAAAGTAACTATTCAGCGGTAACAGTTTTTAGTTTTAACTTAAAACTTATTTTAGTCGAAAATAAAGTAAAAACCAATGCTTCTTGTTACAAATCAATTGAGTAATATTTAGACATTTTCTAAACGATCTAAATCCCCAATAACCTTTTTTGTTTTAAAGAGAAAAATTTATTAACATAAAACCATTATAGAAACTAGTCTCAGTATAAAACTACATGACTAAATTGTATAGACTTTTATTTAAAGAGTGGGTCATTAAAGATTTGGATTTTACATTAAAAAAAATCCCAATAAAATTTTTTTTACAAGTCGTTGTTTTTTTTTAAGATGGTTAAGCCTTGCCTTGAAACACAATATCGTGTTCATGACGACCAAAAGGACTCCATTTGATTAACTACATTTTCTAAAACGATTTTTATGCTTCCTGTTAAAATTAGGTTTGTTTCTTCGATAAGGAAATAACCTTTAATCTTAAAAGAGAGTTTTTGATTAAATATGTTTACTTTCGATCAAGCGATCTTTATTTTAAATGGCAAACCAAAGATACCTCGAATGCTCCTGCAGTTTTGAATGTTTTCGATAAGAGAAGTGCCACAAAGTTTCAGATCCTTAAGATGATGACAAGGCTCTGTAAGAGGATGTTCGCGCACACTCTCGATAATAGCACAAATATTTTTTAGCTGAAATCACTGTACTGTATAATAGGCAATAGGAAAAGAACCCAAATAAACTTTGAAGAAGGACGGACAGTCCTAAGGGACTAAGTGTTAAGACAGGCAAAGACTAAAATTTGTCTTTTCTTCAGAAAAATTAAAACCGCGTATTATGAGGAGCGTCGTTACGTGGGTAGGACAATTCTGTATGTTTTTAAATCTATTTTTTTTAGGAGAGCCAAAAAAATTATTTTAGGTTTTACTATTAATCAGATATTCAAATGCAATTTTTTTTATAATAATTTCCACCAAATATCCTTTAAAAATTGGATCCTTTAAGTGAAGCACTCTCCCTTATTAAAAGGCGAGATAAGGCTTTTTATTTTGTAATTTTTGTATTTTGTTTTAAAAAATAAATATTTTAGTTTAACAAATGGAAACTAAAGAATTTATCATAGAAGATTATTTGGAGTTATCATCGTCATCGTCTGAAAAAAACGCAAAATTTGTTAAATTTGTGTTTAATTTTTAAGCATTAAAATGTTAAACTATCTATGGTTAGGGGGCCATATATTGCTTTTCTCTTGGTTTTTTTCTAAATAGGGACCTTTTTAGTTTTTAAAGTCTTCCTCAGTTTTAGGAATGGACCTAAAATTACTTTCTAAGCCGACTAAAGCGCGTTTGTCCATCCGTCTGTGTGCCTATGTTTTCTTATAATCGAAATACAGGCTGGAGATACTTGATTTTTTTTTAAATTAAAAAAATAATTATCTATTGTTACAATAAATTATAAAATAGTTAGATTTTTTATTCAAAAATTAACAAGCGATATTAAATCGCTCAAATTATTTTGAAGTTTTTTTTTTGTTTAATATTATTATATTATTACATTATTCCACTAACTTAGGCATCTACCAGTTCACCAATTTAATACAAATCATGGAGTACTCGTTCTTCATGGTATATTTCGGGGAAAACTAGGATTTTGTTGTAATTTTACTGTCAAAGCAAATAATTTTCTTGTTTATTTAGCAGTAAGGATATTCCGCTTCGATTTTCATTTTTTTTCAAATTAAAAAAATGCTGAAAGGAGACCAGTCGCCAAATCGCCGCATTTGATTCGAATTGAAATTAAAAATTCTTATTAGAATTCCCATATTAAAAGCATTAACTCGACCGATTGAGTAAATTTCGATTCGAATCAAGTGCGACGATTTGGCCCCAGGTTTTTGAATTTTATTTCTTTAGTTGATAACATTAAAAACTTTTATATCTTATATATTTTTATTAAAGAAACACAAGCAAACATTCTTGTATTTTATTTAACTATAAAAAAACATTTTTTTCTTATCTACCCACGACTGAACTAATCAAAACCTGAGTTAAAATGAGGCAAAATTATTTGTTTTGCCAAAATTTTGTGAACATAACAGTTAAAGTTGCCTTTCAAGCGTCAGAATAGGCAAATGGATATACATATAATCGTCTAAGAATAAAAAATAAAATAAAAATTAAAATCGGAAGTCAGTTTATTTGCCAAAATGAAACTTTTTGCATTTTTACACTTTTTTGCTTTATTTTTGGGAAATGAGTCTAGAAATATGAAATTAAGGGCTATTAACCCTGATTGAGGCCACTAAGTGGTCAGAAAATAGTTTTTATATTCCTTTTTTACGTTTTGGTATTTTTAAGACAATTACGGACAATTGACCTGTATTAAGTTGCAGAATAATCAGGAATGACAATTTCGATGAGCTTATATAGAAAGGTCGTATCTGGATTTTTTTACTTAAGCGAGAAAAAAAAACTAAGATTTTTAAAATTTTGCATATAAAAAAGTTTGAATTAAATTTTGATAAAAAGAGGCAACATATTTTATTTTTAATCAAAAAAAAAAAAAAAAAACAACTTCTGATAAGCTTGGCATTAATTTGCCAGAATAAGCAAAAAAGCAATTGTTAATTGTATGTGAATGTTTTTGAAATTTTCAATTTATTTTAACGTTTTAAAAAAATCAAGTTACAGTGGCTGGTAACAAAAAAATTTTTTGTATTTACAATTTTTATTGTTGGTGTCAATTAAAAAAAAATTAATTGGTATCAATATGACAATTATTTGGTTGTAATTTTTTTCTGTGTATCCCTTGAAATTAGTAATATAACATAATTAAAACTACAACCAAAAAGGAGAAGTCCCGTTCTTTTCTTACTAGAAAACCACGTAGTAACGGTGGTATAATGGACATCAATGGACAGAAAGTGTAATAATCGAATCCTCTTAAAGCTGCAACATAACTGTTGCCTTGCCGTAAGCGGCGCCATTAGGACCACTCCGACGAGGGCATTAGATATAACTTTGAATATCCAGCAGGTTAAAAATCTAGCCATCAACGAATTTTGGAGACCCTACACTAATACCACATCAACAGTTGTGGTTGGACAGTGCCCTTTGGTAGATGCAAGAACCGACATGTTATTATAAGAATGGGGTTAGGGAGCAGGGAAGAATGGGACTGGGCATCCCTGTTGAAAACTCGGTTACCAAGGTATATTTCCGCCTTCCGGACTACAATACAGTACTACAGGTGGAGGTCCGAGCAATGACGAAATGTTTTTCTGGCTCAGGACTTAAGAAAGCCAAATGGTATGAACATCTGAACGAATAGCTAAGGGTCAGTAAGAGCAGTTATGCCTAGGACAGTGCTGCAGTGTAAGGAAATGATTACTCAGAATATGGCCAAGTACTTACGAATTATATGGGTGCCGGGGCATTTTGAGGTGATCCATAACAAGCCAGCGACTAGGTCTAGAAAACAGCCAGTTGACCTGGGAACCCTTCTTTGCAATAAAGGCTGAGTTCAATAAGGGAGCGGAAACTGCTCGCAGGGCGCTGTGGAACAATGAAGCAGTTGGTAGAATGACAAGAATTCTCTGGGGCGACCTCAAAGAGAATAGGACTAGGAAGATTCTGAGACTGGGGAAACCTGAATTAGGTCTCTCAAATTCACAAGCGCACCTCTATCTGATGGAAGTTGCGGAGAATGATGATTTCAGGGCATACAAAGAGGACATCGAATTAATTGAGCATTTTCTGTTAAACAGCCCGTCTTCTACACTGGACAGAGCCCGATGTTTTATGACTAATGGTGTACCAAATGAGGATCACCTGAATTGTGTTAAATTAAAAGTACTGAGAGAATTCGTCTGCATCATCGAATTTCTGTGAACTTTTCCCCCAATTTTTTATTGCTGGGAGCACACAACAAGCCGATGAACTTGCGGCCTTTCTTTGAAGGTCTCCTCCTTTCAAACTAAACTAACCTAGGTGGCGCACCCGTTATTATTGCTAAAAACGCCAGTTGTACACACATATGTTGTGTGTTTTGAATATATTGGGGCATATATGTATATGGACAAATAAAAATAATAAATACGAAGTACACTTGTATTTTTTTATACTTCAAGTTGTTCTTTGGTTCTTAAAACCAATTTTTAAAATGTTTATTTTAAAAACGCAACCATGATTCATACGAAAATGTAGAAAAAGAAACAAAAACCATAATAGTACTTCAAGACAATATTAAACACTTTTAAACATGGTTGTATGCAAACCACGTTTTTACCTTACAATATCCGTCAATGAATCTTTTTTTAATTTTTTTGTAAAGAACAAAAAACCGCGAAAAAATGTGTTTTTTTATTTATATTTTCTTTAAATACATAAAGACAAACATTTGCATAATTTTTTTAATTTCAATCAACGAAACAGTCAAACTCCAGTATGTTCTTTTAAACACAGACTATAAAAGGAAGATGAAGAAGTAAGAGTGGTTTTTGGTTAAGTGCTTGCCAATTGCTTAAGAAAGATTCAATTAAGAATTATTAATTTACGATTCACAAGGTAAACAATGTCATTGCATTGTACGTAGAGAGTTTAAACAAAATAAATTAATTTACGTATGGGAAATTCCATTGTGATGGGTCCAACAATTTTATTCAAATTTATTATGTTTTTACATTTAAAAATATGTAAAAAATTATTTTTAAAAAGTTAATGGTTTCCAAGAATGATAAGATCATTTACATTTAGTAATAGGTAGACAATTAAAGAATACCTTATAAATTTAAGCTTTAAAGAGTTTTTACTTTGAAATTATAATCGGTTAGTGTTCAAAAGAACGCGCACAACTTTTCCATACTCTTAATTGTATATATTTTATTGGTCCTTATAGATAGGAAAGTCGATTTAGCAATGTCAGTCTGTCCATCTATCCGTGTTATGGATAAACGAAATATCTGCAAAAAAATCGCTTTTGAAATCCAGTAAAAGCGTCCGATAGCTGACCGAGGAGTCGCCTTTAGAGAAATAAAATGTATCACAGACCACCATTAGTTTTCCCTCCCAAACATAGTCCTTAAATATATTTACCCCATATCCCCATCACCTAAGGGGGTTGCCTTACAAAACTTACAAAAATGATGTAAAAAATGCCCAAAATTTCCCTAGAGTCGGCCTTACAAAAATAAAGTGTACGACCGACCCCTATTAGTTTCCCCTTCCAAACATATTTCCTTAACATACTTACCCCCTATCTCTATCGCCTAAGGGGTCTCCCATACAAAGTTTGGGAAATTTTAATAAATTACCCCCCTACAGCTTCCAGGGTGGATAGGTCAAATGTACGACTGACCCCAACTTATTTTTTCTTGCAAATATTTTCCTAGAACATACTTATTCCCAATCTTCACCCTCTAAGGGGGTTGCCATACAAAATTTTAACAAATTAGGGTAAAAACCCCTACACGTTGTAAAGGATATCTAAGATTCGGCACAACCGGATATAGCGCCATTACTTGTTTTTCCATCTTCTAATTCTTTTTTATTAAAAATTGAAATATTAATTTATTTTTTTCTAACTGGGAGCGTTTTATATGGAATTGCCCAAAATTTTAAAAAAAAACTTACAACATTTTGTCAATAATGCTATATATTATAAAAGAAATAAAAAACAACAAAATAAACGCCAGATAAATAAAGCATTGAAAGTTCAATTACCTTTAATAATGTCTAAATTATGTTAAAACTACTTACACATAAAGAAAATGTGTTAAAACCACTTAAATGATCTTTAACAATTTTCATTATTGTGCTAACTCAAAAGTTGTGAAAAAAATAAATATTAGGGAAACTCATAAAATATCTATAGCGGTATGCTCATCAAGCTAGCGAAAAAGTTCATTTTCAAATAAAGCAACCGGTTTTTATTATTGTATATTATACTACTACCGTTCAAAGAGTACTGATGATGAAATTACGTTGCTGGCTTCGAAAATTCATTCTACTCGGCGGGTATCGGTAGAAAAACTTGCTTTTTCAAATAACGTTAACGGAAAATATTAATTTTTTCCAATAAAAAGAAATTAATGAATAAACTTAAGCCAGGGGGCAATTGCGGCATTCGATTCGAATCGAAATTTTATTCAATCGATCGAGTTGTCAGTGCTTTTAATATAGGAATTCTTATAAGAATTTTAAAATTTCGGTTCGAATCGAATCGAATGCGACGATTTGGCCCCAGGCTAACGTGGAGGCCAATCAACATCACCATTTCTTGAAATAACTTGCGGTGGAAAGAGGTCTCGCAGTAATTCCATTGAAATCCTGGCTGTATGTGATGTCTTCTTGATATCCAAGGCATGCAGTTGTGTTTTATCAAAATGGCGGCAAAACAAAGTAGTATACCTTGCCAGTGGACACCCTGTATAAAAAAATAAAAACTTTTTGAAGGCCTTTTTTTTATTAAATTTAAAATTATTTATTTTATTTACGTTTGATTTAAATTGATTAAAAATTGAAGCGCGTATTGCCTAATTATAAAAAAAAACTATTTTTTAATATTTCCTGGTTTTAAGAATTTGTTATTCCAGTAAATAGTTACTATTGATTGTTGTTTAATAAGATCATACTATTTCATTTATACAACAAAAAAAGCACGTATTGACTTACAAAGTGAAACAGACTTCATAATCTATGACTTATTTATGTATGTGCCGTTCATGTTGTGTCCTCATTTTACACTTGTAATCACTGCAAAATACGTTAACACATTTGATCTTTGATATCTTTCTTAAGAGAAAAGTGACAAATTTAGTTTTTATTAATTTTAATTTAATTTTGTGTGGTACTGTGTACACGTACTTATAGGCACATAAATAATATGATAAATAATAAACTCAAAAACTACCTGTTTGTTAATTAAAATTTTTTATTTATAACCTTGATATTGAACCGAACTTTTATTTTAGGCACAAGCTTGTAGCATTTAATGATTAACGCTACTCACACATTTCACATACTTAAGAAATCAATCAACTATTAGTTGAGTTAAAAAATGTAGATAAGGGTCTGTTTCACGAAATGCAAACAACGAAATCTTTTCGTTAAACACAAAAAATTATTGATTTTTTTGACAATGTTCGATTCAAACCTAACCGGGACTTTAACTGCTGGTTTGTATAACCCTGCAGAAATAAACCACATTTTTAAAATTAAAAAAAAATGTATCAAAAGTTTTTTTTAAAAGTATATTATTTTGAAAACAAAGAAATTCTTACTTACACGGCATTCAGACTATGTTACTTGTAACACGTTACTGTAACATGTTACATTTTTTTGAGGGCGTAGAGAAGGCAGAGACGTTACAAAAGTAACACGATTTCTGTTTTTCATGTTACTTTTTGACGTTTTCGTTTCTTCTTTTATTTTTCTTTATTATCTTTCGTATATGCCGTTATAATGACATTCAAAACCATGGTACAATTACCTTACAAGGTATTATATACTACCTTGTAAGGTAATTGTACCATGGTCAAAACATTCAAGAAGAAGAATAAACAACGAAACCAAAACAAAAAATAAAAAAAGACAAGTTTGTAGTTACATAATGTAAATCCTTGAAGTTACTTTAAAACTAAATAGTCTGAATGCCGTGTTATTCTTTAAAGTTGATTTTTTTTTCCTTTTTAGTCAAGAGTAACAGAACTATCGAAAATTATAAATTTAAAGTTGCCTACAAAAGAGAATATAAAATTCTAACCATGAATCCAAGAGCGCACAAAAATAATTTTAAATAAAAAAAAAACTAATAATAGAAATACCCTGTAGAAGGTTTGAGATCGACAGTTTTAACAGTTTCGAATTATTTTGTATCAAGAGTTTTAATAAAAATTCATCAATTGTATGGGGGATTCTGATTTTCCAACATGCTGGCATTGTCTCACAATTACTAACAGAGGTTGGCATTTATCTGATTTGTATTTAATACATAATTGCCGACATTAAAAAAAACATTAAACAATATAAGATCCATTCTCTTTCATTGATTCAAAAATTATACGAGGGTTGCATTTTATATTTCGGGATTAGAGAACAAAAACAAATATTAATCATCAAAAATCACTTTATTGTTTTTTAAAATTTCCCCATGAAGATCTATACACTTTTGAATGCGTTTAAACCAATTGTCGAAGCCCTCTTGCCACTCGGATTGAGGTATCTCCAAAACATGCATTTTGAATACAGCAAACGCTTCTTCAGTTGTCAAAAAACGTTGACCTCTAAGTTTTTTTTTAACTACGGGAATAAAGAAAAGTCATTCGGTCCCAAGTCAGGACTATAACGCGGATGACTCATCAAATCGATGTTTTGGGTAATCGACACGATCTTTTTTTGAGCTATTGACAAATTGTATGGAATCCAACGCGAACAAATTTTTTTGACAGTCAAATGTTTATACAATATTGAATGTATGCTGGTCCCACTAATGCCTAAGGTTGTCTCAATCTCAAGATAGGTCACATGACGATCTTCTAATATCAGTTTACACACAGCATTAATGGTTTTCGGAACAACAACTGTTTTTGGACGACCTTTACGGAATTCGTCTTGGAGTGAATTACGACCACGAGTAAATTCACCATACCACCGATAAACACTGGTCCTTGATGGAGCTTCATCGCCAAAAACAGAATTAAGTTCATCCATGCACTGTTGCTGAGTTAATTCACGTCGAAAGTTGCAAAAAATAATCGCAAGAAAATGTTTACGATTTAATTTCGTTTTTGGGTCGAGTTAAATCTTTTAAGTTACTGTAAACAACACAAATAGCGCTCGTATGTCAAAACGTTTTGAGTACGTATAACTTAGAAAATGTTAAACTTTACGATAGAGCTGTCAGTTGTCAAATTGCAACACTAGTATTGCCAAATCCCGAACCATATAGGGCAGCCCTCGTAAACAAACAAAGTAGAATGCCTTGCCGGCAGACATAAAAATTTTTAGTTTTTAAGGGGGCGGACGAGCCTGCTACTATCAACTAATTACTTCTTGTAGAAAAATTGCAGTTGATAGCTGTTAAAAGTTCCGAGATAAAGGATATCGAAAATTTCTTCAAAATATTCTATTTGTGTATGGGCTAGCGCTCCCCCTGCCCCTATCCAACTTTTTGTAGTTGGTTTCAAGCCGTTAGATGTTATAGTTTCTTATACTAAGCATATAATTAATTACACAAAATTATGCCACTGTAGGGGGAACACCACTTTTCCTGCTTCAATAAAAAAAAAATATGTAACTTAGGCAGCCGCTTTTTAAGAATATGTGTAAAAAAGGGGTTATTTTAGTTTTTTGCTTATATCTCGGTCCGTTGCCAACCGATCTTGCTGATTTTAAATAGCGTCCTGCCTGGAAATATTTCCGATAGTTCGACACCAAAAGGTTTTCCGTCCGACGGGCAAACGGACATGATTTCTCTATTTATAAGGATTCAGAATATGCATATATACTAGACATCTGCATGACTATATTCATTTAATTGCCTATACACAACAAAAACAATATTCATTCAAACATTTTTCATTCTATGGGAGATAAATAAAGTTAAGCCAGTAACAACACAAGAAAGAATGTATTGTGTGTTACACTCAATGATACAAGAAGAACACATTCATTTTACAGTTTTCGTTTTGAATGTGTATAAAACACACTTGAAAATACAAAAACATAGCATAGTCTCATTACAGTTAGAGTTTTTATAAAAACATTCAGGTGTTTTTTCGAGTTAATGAATGTTTAACAACAACAATAACGACAAATTTGCAAACACAAATGAATAATAATTTTTTACACCAATCATACAGCAATATTCACACATTCTATTCAGTATTTATTTACATATATGAATGTATGGGTAATATTTTGTTTTCGGCTGAAGTTGTTTTTTATTTGCTTTTGCTTGTGGGTTCATTCATTTAGTTTGTTTAACATTGAATGAAAAACACTATGTTGTTGAAAAACAAACGAATGTATTTAAACGGCATTTGGGTGTAGTCAAGCAGACCTCTAATATATACTTCATGAAGACGCAATTACAAACGCAATAACAAACTTATATGTATCCCTATCACTATGTTAAGGGTATAATAACGTTCAAATCATGTTAAAACATTTTTAATATATGTTTACGTAAAATGCATGAATGTATGCATGTGTAAAAAGTAAAAAACCTTTTCTGGCAAAAGCTAAGTTTTATTAATATTCAAAAGGTTTTTAATTAAGGCCACTATTGTATGTTTGAACAAGAAATTAACAAAAGCACTATGAATTATTTTACTACAGCTATATAATAATATACTATTTTTGTTAATTTAAACAAAAACATCTTAATTTAAAAAAAAAAACCCAAAATAAAAATAATTTGGTTTGCTGCATTTACATTGTTTAAAAAAAATCCAAAAGTTGCAAAGAGCTAACAAAAGTTATTTATAACAATATTAAAAAACATAATAGAGTTACATATTAAAAAAATTGCAAAGTTAATTTCAATGATCCTCAATAAATAAAAAAATATAAAAAAAAAACAAAAAAAAATTTAAAGAATTAAGCAATCAAGTTTGTGTCTTAAGTCTTTTGTTTCAAACCATTGTTGCTGTTTACAATTTACCATTGTTTAATATAGTGTGTTATGGATATTTACATGCCTAAATATGTATGGATGTAAATATATATTAACATATACATGTGTTTAATCGTGTCTTAAATGTTAATTCAATGTTATTCTGTTTTTAAATTTTTAGTAAACTTAAAAGTCAAACACGTGAACGTGATTTTGAACTACACGAGACCTCAACAGAAAGCAAAAGTTTAAAACAACAATTAACCGCCTTGAAAATAAGCCGAGATCAGGCCATACAAGAAAATGTGTAAGTTTAAGTGTCTGTTTGCTTCATTTGTATTCATAGACTATTTTATAGGAAATAAATGCAAATCAAGTTTATTTTGTAAAATATTAATTTAATTTTTAAATAAATTTACAGGCGTTTAACTAATGATTTGGCTGACAGTCAAGCTGAAATAATAATTTTGAAAAAACAACTTAAAGATTCTGAAAAGGAAATTGAACGTTTGAAACAACAGTTACAAAAATATGTAGAGGAAGTGAAAAAAGCTGAGGACTTACTCATGAAAAAGGTATAAAATTTTTAGTTTAATACAAGAAAAAATTTGCCAATTAACAGCCTTCGGTTTATCTCTTTATAGTAATTTTTTCAATTTCAATAAATATTTTTGAAAAAAATATTTTAAAGTTTTAAAAATACTTTTTTTTTAAAGGAAAAAGAACGCGAAGAAATGCTTGATCATTATAAAAGTTTATCACATGATGCTGTTATGTTGGAGGGCAATAATTTAAGTTTGGAAAACGAAGCTACCGAATACAAGTAAGTTTTATTAAAAAACAAAAGAATAAAAAATAGAAAAATCTAATTTCTAAGCTAAAAAGATTTCTTAAAAATTTAATGGTGATGGAAACAAATTACGTTAGAAAAAGCTTTCCTAAACAAAGAAAGAAGAACTAATTACATTCAGCGCTTAAAATGTTTGCTATAACATAGCAAACATGCTTTTAACGTCTTATGGGTGTTGTTATTATCCAACTGAGCCGCGTCAATAGAGTTTGTATTGCCTGTAGGGAAAGCAGGTTATAAATAATTTTACTTGCAAATAATTTGTTAATGCGTACATGTCCTCCTAAGGTAGCGAAATATTATCGAAAAAACAAATGTAACAAAATAACAAAAAAAAATTTTATAAATTTAAGAATATAAATAGCATTTTTAAACATTTATAACAGGTTTTCTTCTTGCGAATGTTTATATAAAATTGTTTTTATAATAGTTATTTTTATAATAGTTGGCAAATAGTTTTTAAAACTTTGATTTATAAAATATAAAGAAATTCTTAAACTTGTTACAACATGTTTGCTCCTCTCTTTCTTTCTCTCTCTCTCTCTCTCTCTCTTTCTATTTGTCTGTCTCTCTCTCTCTATTTTTCTTATTACCACAGTTCCTGTCATTGTTGTTGCTGTCTTAGAATCAAGGAAATACTCAAAATAGATGATAAATGATTATAAAAAACTCTTTACTATTTGTTTATGCTGTTTTAGTTAGTTTTAAGTGTTAAAGTTTAAAAAAACCCAAGTTCACAATGTTAAATTATTTTTATTTTTTTTTGTTAAACTAAGACGTCAAGTTTCTGAATTAGAAACTGAAATCGCAGCTCTTAAAAAAGAGCTTTGCTGCCGCAATACCATAATATCGGAATTGGAGGATAAAATTACCACATTAACTGCCAAAGCAACATGTTTAGAGCATAAATTGGAGGAAAGTTTAGATGAGCAACGTTTGCTGAAGACAGACTTAGCAGCACGTAGGGAACTATGTGATAAGTTGGATGTGGAAAAGGATAAATTAAATGCTGAATTGTATGAGTTAAATGATATTAAGAGAAAGGTAAGTAAAAGTAAAAAACTGAAACATATGTATACCCTACACCAACTAGGTGCTAAATGTGTTATGCGTTTGTCCAGATATTTGTAACGCGCAGATTTAAAATTCTATCGATTAAATCACAATAACCCCCAAAGCCGATTAATTAGTGCTTGTCTGTCTTTCCATCTGGTTGCCTATGAAAAACTTGTAACCAAATTAAATTATTTTGAACTGGCTGGTCCAAAAATTTAGATCCTTTGAGTTGCAAGTGTCACCAGGCAAGAAGGAACAAAATCCTGGTTATAAAAGTAAGTAATTCTTGGCAAATTGTTGCCCGAACATTTTTTAAGGTACCTTCGCAATTTTTTGCTAAATTCAATCTTAGGCTTCAACATTTAAAATTTAAATACTTTTGCCAGATGTAGTATTTTTGTGTCTTTGACATGGTTGTTTAGAATAGACGTTGGTTTGATATTGGCATTCTGATAAAATATATATATGTAAAATATATTATTTATTTATTATACTTTACAAATTAATTTGTAAACTATAAATAAAGGCGCCGGGTGTCTAGACCAAATGCGCACGAAAACAAACATTATGTTCCACTCTTATTCATACATCTTTGATACCATGGCTCCGAAGGCTTTTTCTAATAGATTGTAAATTTATCGTGGTCGCGCAGTCAAAGATTTCCTCCAGTTTTCCATCAATTTTAGAGATTGGGCATTCAGTTAATATATGTGGCACAGATAATATAACATTACAGTGGGATTGTAGTAATGTTGCGTATTGAAAACGGCTTTTCCGACTCTAAGACGGCTCAGCATCACGCAATCACTTCTTGTAAAATTATCGTTGTATTTTGGTTTTGGTTGAGTAGGATGAAGTTGTCTTTGCAGACTTCGGAATTGATTGGAAATTACAATGGGAAAACATGGAGTGTCAGTTGTTCTAGGCAGGTTTTGTGCACTTTTGGCTGCTGTATCAGCGCATTCATTTCCTTCGATACCTATGTGGGATGGAATCCAAATAATTAATATATGCGGGCTCCCTTCGGGTAAATTTATAATATTATTGTAAATTCCATTATGATTTTTCGTTAAGGCTTTGGTTACGCTAAGGCTGTCCGTACAGATGATTGTTTTAACCTTCTTCAGGATAGCATATGAAATGGCTGCATTTATAGCACCTAATTCAGCACAAAAAACTCCTGTATTATCAGGTAACCTCGCTTTCTTAACAACTTTGAACTGTGTTTGGTCAGTTTCCTCAACGACTGAATATGTTGTGACCCCTTGATTAAATGAGCCATCTGTGTAAATTTTCAATTCTGGACGGAAGGAGTTAACTTTCTGCTGCAAGGCTATTTTAAAAATAAGTGGATTGATATTGTTTTTGTTGTGAATACTTAGGCTCGTGTCTGTCTTAACGTGGGGTGGTTTTAAAGAAATTTCCTTGGGCTTTTGCGGTAATGACATGTTATGATTTTTGATTAGCCTGATGATTTCTGTGATGGCAGAGGATGTGCTTGTGTTATGGTGTTGAAGGTGACCCCAAAAATTTTCATGGAGTGCGTCGGACCTAATTGTTATTGCTCTTGATGCCATGTTGACTGCACTTTTTTCCAATATGCATTTGAAGCCTTCGTAACCTGCTTCGATTTTTAGTTTTTCTAAAGGGGTTGATCTTAATAGCCCTGTCGCAGTTCTGTTACAGTTGTTTATGGCTGTATCTAAAATTTTTATATTTTTTCTTGAAGTCCATCCATAAATTGTAATGCCATGCATAAGTGTACCAATCACCAATGATTGACAAATCTTAAGCGCAGTATTAAAATGTGGTCCCTTGTTACGCGAACATATTAGTTTAAGAAGATTGTTTATTTTTCCCAGTTTAGATGATAAAAATTTAACATGAGTGTTCCACAATAGATTTTTTGTGAAGATAATGCCTAATACCTTAATCTGGTTAGCAATAGTAATATCTACGCTTCTGACTGTAACTGTTGTCGCTACACATTCCCTCTTTTTGCAAACATGAAGAACTTCTGCTTTCTCGACTGGTATAACAGCCCCTCTGTCGCTTGCCCATATGTTCATAGCCTCAGCTAATTTTTTTAAGCCCAAAGTAGTTTCGTAATGATTCCATGACGCTATCGCGAAGATGTTGTCTGCGTAAATACCAACATAATCTATTCCCGGGATATTCGCTATAGCCTTAGCCAGTGAGTTAGAGTACATCGTGAATAGGACCACAGACAAAGGTGACCCCTGTGGTATTCCATTGTCAAGAGAATAACTTTCTGAAAAAAAAACTATCCACTTTGACAGTAACTTTTCGATTACTCAAGAAAGATTTGATGAGTCTCAAAGTACTTTTAGGCATTCCCCAGTCGTTCATTTCTTGTATTACGAAAGTAGACACAACTCTGTCAAAAGCTTTCTCTATATCCTCTGAAATTACCAAACTATGATTGCGTTTCTTCAGGTTATTTCGTAGTACATCTTCCATCTGGTGGCAAATACTGTGGACACCGTGTCTGGGTATAAAAGCGTGTTGAATTTTAGAAAGATATATATCTGTTATTTTCCAGAATCTTTTTGCCAAAATTTTTTCAAAAATTTTGGAAAGAACTGGTAACAACGATATTGGACGGTATCCTTCTAGGCGACCAGAATCCTTGCCAGGTTTAGGAATTGGTGCCAAAACTGCAGTTTTCCAATCTTGGGGGAAGACTCCCTTAGCTGATATATTGTTATATAAATCGCATAAACGTCGTTTAACGTTAGTTGGAAGGTTCTTTACCATTAAATACGTTATTTTGTCGCGTGCTGGTGTTGAACCTTTCAACGATTTCATAATTTCGTCGAGTTCGGAAACGTCTATTTTACCAGCTAAGAAAGTGTGTGTTTCTTCTGCTTGTATTATTTGTTCAAAATTTATATTTGCTTTTGATGCCACAACATTAGGGTTAAATGCACTATCGGAGCTTATTGAGGTCCAATATTCAGCAAACTTCTCTGCAATGGTCTGAGGATGTGAAAAGTTATTATTATTGATAACTATCGGAGGAAAAGTTTCTATTTTATCAGATCTTAAATTTTTTACTTTCTTCCATAAATAACGAACGTCCATATGTGGGTTTAGAGAGTTCAAAAAATGTTCCCAAGTGCGTTTTTTTGCAGCTTTACATTCTCTTTTGACTTTGGCACATATTTTTCTGTACTCTAAACTGTTGGCCTGGTTGCGACATCTTTTGAACTCTTTCCAAGCTATTTGCCTCAATCTGATTAACTTTGCAATAATGGAATTAAACCAAACAGGATTATTTTTTACTCTGGGCATTTTGTTAAGGGTATGCATTCGTTTGCTGATTTCCTAATAATACGTTTAATTTGTGCCGCTTCTTTATTAATATTTGATGAAATTGGGAACTGGTTACTAATTTGAGATACTTTCTCTCCAAATAGTATTCAATTTGCATTGATATCATTAAATCGGGGCGAGAAGCGTTTCTTAATATTTTCTGTGTTATTTGTAATATTTATAGGAAAATGGTCACTTACATCAGGCATAGGTAGGCAATTCCATGTTAGTGTGGGAGCTAAGTCAACGCTGGCCATTGTTACATCTACAGTGGTAAGGGTGCTCCTAGTGTTAAGTAGGGTTGGTGACCCGTTGTTCAAAATCACCAAACCCTTGTCGTCTGCAAAGTTTTCCCAAATTCTGCCACTTCTAGAGGTTGTGTTTGATCCCCATAGCGTATTTTGTGAATTTAGATCTCCCATAAGCAAGTGATGGGCATTACTAGCAGGAAATATATTTGCTACCATAATTGGGGTCAATTTTAAGTCGCATTCTTTGTATACATTTGTTATATGGATTTCTACGTTTGTTTTAATTGTTATTTTTTGAAAAAGAAGATCGCCTGTCGATGTAATGTGCTGTTTTACGTTGATGTTGTTTTTAACAAGCAGATTTTGCGTAGTTGTAGTCCTTATTATGATGAAAAGCTTTATAGCCAGGCATATGCAATAGGTGTAAGTTTTTATTTATAACATGTGTCTCTTGTAAGGCTATTATATTTGGCTTATATTTAGCTATAAGAAGTTCGAGCGCGTATTTGTGAGTTGTAAATCCTTGTATGTTCCACTGTAATAAATTAAGTTCGATATTCATTAAAAAAGTAGCTTATTTTTTGCCAGTTGTTTTGGCTTTTTTCTTTAATTTTCTTAAAGTTTTTGGCGTCATTATGACATTCATTTCCGGAAAATTTGTGTATAATTGAGTTGTTGGTGATTGATTTGCATTAATATTTATATTTGTTTCGGGTGGGGTATTCAAACCTAGACCCTCGTTTATTTCGTCGATGATTGTTTCTTCAGACAAGTTTTCATCCATAGGAAAAATAAAATCTGGTTCAACTTCATCACTAAAAATTGAATCACTTGAGGAGCATTTGTCTTTGGTTGTGTTGAAATCGTAAGTTGTGTTGGGTGTTTCTTTTTGAGTATTTAAATCTTAATATTTGGGTGCTTCCTGATTTTCTTGAGTAAAAGTTGTTGTTGTTGTTGTTGTTTGCATTTTAGATGAATTAATGTTGGTTTCTGTTAAAGAGTATGGTGTGGAAGAAATTATTATTTTGTTTTTGAGAAGAGTTTCTGTAGTTTCTGGTATTTCATTTTGTACTTTATTTTCTTGATTTGTATGTTTTGTTGGTAACGGAATATTTTCTGTAGAATTTTTGCTTAATATTTGTGCGTATGTTTGTGTGTTTTTTGCATACTTGTTTGTGGGTTTTAATGTGTTAAGTGTTGGGTTATCGTTGTAAATTTTCCAGGCTTCGCAATTTGTGCATCTTTTGAAATTCTTATATAATTTACTGATTTATGCTTCCAGAATGTTGGGCAGTTTGGATCGTTTGATGGGTGGGACTCTGCTTGACAATTTACGCAGTACTGACGTGTGCAAGGGCTATGTGGTGTGGGTGTTCCACATTCTTTAGATATTTCAATGTTACGACAATTTTTTTTTGTATGACCTAGCTTCTGGCAGTTTTGACACTTCATTGGGTTAGGTATGTACTCATCAACAGGAACCCGTTCCCATCCGAGTTTAAGCGATTCTGGACGATATATGAGATCGAATGTTATAACAGCTGAACCTGTTGATTTAAATTCTTTTCCGTCAAGCTTTGTAATTTTGCGTACTTCCACAACTTTCTGGGATTTGAGAGATTCAAGTAGTTCTTCTTCAGTAATGTTAATAATTTTTTTTGAGAATATACGTCCTTGGATGGTGTTCAATGCTTTGTGTAGGGTGATTTTTACAGGAATAATATCTATATAGTTAGCCTTAAGATAAAGTTCAGCTATTTTCTTATTCAGAACTTTAATAAGGAGATCACCACTTTTCATTTCCGTGACTTCTAAACGTTCTTTACTAATGAAATTCAGACCGCGCTCAACTTGAAAGACGTTGTATGATGCAAGAGACGGAACTGTATTTTCTGGTTTAGTTGATATAGCAGAGGCTACTAAATATCTTGGTAGATGTTGTTCGTTACAAGCAACTTCTGGTAAAGGTATAAAATCATCTGGTCGTAGACGTTTGTTTTTATTTGTCTTGTTCTTTTCGGTCAGGGAATCGAGGTCCCTGAAACGATTGTAATTTGGGGGGTGAGCCCCATTCATAATGCCGAAATTAAAAATTAACCGTTTGTTTTAAAATGTCTCAGTACGCGAGGAGAAAAAAAAGAAAAAAAACGATAATAAAAGAAACTTGCGAAAGCAAAAAATTTAAAAATAAAAAACGCTAACAGCGAATTAATTCACACACACTATCAGAGCAAAACCGACACGATGTTAACACGGCGAAAGCCCGACCGCGACTGATGTAAAATATATATTTTTCAACAAAGTCCAAAGGAACCGTTTTTAAAAAAATTGTAACTTGGCGTTACAAAGAAGGATTATTTTTTTAACAATTTTTATGCCGCTACGAATCATCATTACGCCCGAAAACCTTTGGAAATGCTTATTTGGTTTATAACTTGTTAAGGTTTAAAGCAACAGTTTGTTAAAACAAAAACTAGTGGCAACGATACCACTTGCGTTATATTTTAAATTGGCCGCTTTTAAAAGAGGACCCGGACCCGTACCGTTACACCTGGCCTGTATATACATAGTTCGTATTATTAGATGGTGTTTTATCCTTAGCCGAATACAAGGTCCCTCCCATTTTCCTTGTAATTGTTATCACTACTAGTTCTAGCCGAATAAAAAGCCTCTCACATTTTTCTTCTAAAGGTTGTCGTTAGCAACACTACATAGATCTTATTTTGTCGGAATCGTATACAATGTCTCTTGAGTTTACCTCGTTTTACGCTGCAATCTTAACCATGTAGTTAGTTACTTTATTATATTGAAGACGGCGACTGCATGCATTTTATAAATGGTACAATTTTAAATTTGTTGAATATATTTAAGATCGTAAAATATTTTGGCGATTTTTGCCTGTTTGTCATTGAAAAATTCATTTGATACTTTTTTTTAAAGTGTGCAATCGGCTTGATTTTAAAAGTTTATCAATACATAAAAAGCTTAATTCGTTTTTAGAGAGTGTCATAATTCAAAAGAGATTAAAATCTATGCTGATGTGGTGATAAATTATAATTTTGTAATGTTTCAGTATAAACAAAATATTTAGCAAATCAAAACTAAAAACAAAAGGCAGAAAGCTTTTGGAACAGATCAATATATCATTTTAAATATTTTTAATATTTTTTTTTTTTACGTTTTTGTGTTTAATTTATAGTAAATTCAAATCGTTTTAATGATTTTGCCGCTAGGGTTGAATAAAATAGAAACTCGATAGGCAGCACTGTTTTACACTCTTATGTTTTTTCTCTCAGTTTTCTCATTTGCCGCCTACTTAAATACTAATAAGTTTAATCTGGAAACATCTACAACGGTGGTCATGTTGCCGTGTAGCTGTGATGCCGTCAATATAATTTTTGCATGTATTTTAATTTTGGAAGAATGAAGTCAGTAGCCTGATATGGTCTAAAGCAACACAGTTACACGTTTCTTATTTTTTCGTTTTTTACAAATTCTTTATTTTTCAAAACCGATTACAATGACATGTATAAATTATTTAACAATAAACTTCCTAAAACATTTGCAGGTTTAATGTGATCTGCTAATCCTACCTTTTCGGAATTATTGATTTTTATAGTAAAAGTTTTATCCGTCCTGCTTATAACCAGATATAGTGGACCTATATGGTTGTTGTAATGGCTTTAGACGTTGAAACCATAATGACTTAAGGCGTATCATTGCTGACAGACGAATTTCACCTAACTGTATATTTTCCAATAATTTCTGAAGGCTTTTCTCTTCAGAGTCTTGAAACTCCACCAATAAGGCAGATTTAAAAGTTTCATACATGTCCTGTGCTGGAGGGTTCTCAATTATGTAACTCACAGCATTGAGGATATCACTTTCTACCGCTCCAGCCAATGCGTTGCATCTTGAGAAATACCCGAATTAAAAAATCTTTCTATTTGGCTTAATCAAAGTTTTGGATTTAAGTTTTGATCAGACCAAGTCTGAGGTAACGTTATGGATAGAAGAAAAGAAGAAATTTAGAGAAGGATAAGAAAGCAAGAAAGAACAGAAGAACGAAGCAGACTTACCAGGGTCTCTGGTGGGAATCGAACTTACCAATAATCTACCGGGGCACATAATAAGCCCTTAATAAACCTTTTTGATTTTTATGAATATGAGCGTTAAATTTTTAGTTTTATCTCAATTAAATTTTGCATAGAAATAAAATTTTTAGCGAGTATTCTCAGTGCCCAATTTTATGTGACCAATTTTCTATTCACCATAACTGGAATAAAGGCTTTTCTTCAAATAGGTTCTAGTGTTGAGATGTAGTTACACATGCTTAAGTCTTTTTTTTAATAATAATTGTTCAACCAAGCTTAAGAAGTTGATTAACAAATTCGAGTCCCATAGTAATTGTTAACCTCAAAATCGTGTTAATTCCCATTAATGTCTTATGAATGTCAATGTCAATCCTGGTGTGGGGTAAAGTATGGTCGGTCGTGCTGAATTGATTTTAACTTTATTAATTTTATTCTATAACTTTCTGAAATTATTCACTTTTGCAGTTGGAAGCCGAAAATGAAAAAATTCATTTGGAAATTGAAAAAACTGAAAAGGGTAAAAAGGTTTCCGCTGAAGCCTTAGAAGAATTATTAGCTAAAACTCGTCGTGATTTAGAAGAACAAATCAATGTTGATAGTAAATTAAGTCAAGAACTAATACGTTTAAGGCAAAAAAATGAAGAGTTGTTGGTAAGTTTAAGAAAAAAAAAATGTGATTTTAAAATATCTTTTTATTTTGTAGAACGATTTAGAACAAGAGAAACAGAAACGTGAGCAACATCAAATCTTAGCCCGTGAATATCAAGTACAAAATCAAGAGTTACGTCATAATCTAACTGATGATCGTTTTCGTCAAGCACGCTCACGCGAACAGAGCCCACGTTTTCCAACACAAACTTTATAGTTAATTTGTTTGTTTTTTTTAAATTGACTTATAAACATTTTAATTATTGATTGTATTATTATTTTAAATTTGCCTTTTACATGTAAAACAAAAAAAAACACATTCCAAGAAAAAAAGTAACAAAATAAATAAGTTATTTAAGTAACGAAAATATTTCAAAATATAAAAAGGACTTCTTTTGAAGGAAACGTTTGTATTAGGTTTTAGATTATTTGTTTTTTGTATTATAATAGTTTGTTAGCATTCCCATATATGTGTCCATCATGCAAGAACATTGTCTGAATGTTGGCATTTCAACGGTATATAAATGTGGTGTGATATCTTCACTATTGGACTGCACTAGAGAATTGCATTCTGTTTGATATTCTTTATAGAAGGGTTGCTTTGTGGTAGTCGATTCCGTGAAATTTTGACTGAATACTCTTTCAATAGGGTTAAGATTTTTATCTTTGGATATGATAGTCTCTCTGGTCTCATGATATTGTTGAGCTTAAATGTTATTTTAAAAATGATAATTGTTGCTAACATTTTATTAAAGATAGCTTAAAAATAAAAGAATTAAAAACTTTCTAAATGTCTTACCTATTTTATCCTGTCCCTGGATATAAGTTCTTGCTGAATCTGTTTGTATGTTAATAAAATCTTTGTGTCCAAAACTAACAACTGAAGTAGTTCTTTGAGACTCTAAATCTTGGGAAACCAACTCTGAACTTTTGGCTACACAAGAAGGCTTTAAGATACTCTTTAGTGGCAATAAAACAGGATGCCCATTGTCATCCTGACTATTAAAATTATAGGAAAACTGATTTTCCAAACAATTTTCGAATTCAGAATTTAAAAATTTAGAATCTTGAGCGATATATGTATCGTTGTCAGCTAAGAAGTTTTTAGTTTCAAGCCTTTCATATTTGGAGGGACCTTGATCATGCTCAAACTGTTGCGCTGTTGCTAAATAACTTAAATATTCCTTACAATCTACATATTTTTGATAAGTTTCTGAGATTTCCTTATACTGAGGATCAGTTTTAAATTTATAAGAATATGTTTCGTTTTGTAGCAACCTTTTAAGGGGTTCTTCCATATTAGCAAGCTCTAACTTCTGGGGTTGCATGAAATCAGTTCTGGGTGTAATTTCTTTAGAATTTTTAACTGAACTTTCTCCTAAAGATGCCCAATATTGAAGTTGATCTGTTTCCGATTTCTCCTGGGCTTGAATTAAACTTTTGCAGGAATTCGTCATAAAATCAGTACTGGATCTAACTTCTTTAACGGCCTGCAGGTCTCTTGTCTTTATCTGCTGATTAAGGAGATGCTCACTTGAGTCTTGTGTAGATTCCAGATTTTTAAATTGATCTAAACAATCTTCAACATAAAGATCTTTTTCCGATATCTTCTCGGTTTGCGTAAAACTTACATTAGAACTTAGTAAAAACTCAGTTCTTGATCTAACTGCTCTAGCAGTCTGTGAGTCTTTAGCCTTTATCTGCTGACTTAAATGTGAATCACTTGAGGCTGGTGTAGACTCTGAATCTTCAAACTGTGTTTCTTGTGTTGATTTACTCTCCAAAACTTGGACTGGACTTTCTTTTAAACCTGCCCTATGTTCCGATCTAACCTCGGGTTCGGTGAAACTTTTGCGGGAGCTAAAATCAGTTCTGGATGTAACTTCTTTAGGAGCTTGTGCATCTTGAGCCCTTATTTTCTGATTAAACTGAGGCTCACTTGAATTTGGTGTAGACTCCGGATCTTTAAATTGTGTATCTTGTATTGAGTTTTTCTCTAAAATCTCAACTGGACTTTTTTCTAAAGACGTCCTGTGTTCTTGAAGATTTTTTTCCGATTTCTCTTTGGTTTTCGTTAAATTTTTTCCGGGACTTAGTATGAAACTAGTTCTGGATATAACTTCCTTAGAAGGTTGTGAGCTCTTAGCCTTTATCTGCTGACTTAACTGGGGATCACTTAAATCTGAGCCTGGGATATCAGAATCTTTAAACTGTGTTGATTTTTTGTCTTCTATCCTAATTGAACTTCCTTCTAAAGATGTCCTATGTTGAAGTATATCTATTTCCGGTTTCTCCTGGGTTTGGATTAAACTTTTAAAGGAACTCGGTGTTACTTCTTTAAGAGCCTGGGAGTGTTCACCCTTCATCTGCTGACTTAATTTTGACTCACTCGAATCTGATTTAAGGTCTGGATCTTTAAATTGTGTTTCTTGTGTTGACTTTTTGTCTAAAACCTCAACTGAATTTCCTGCACAAGATGTTCTTTGTTGAAGTAGATTTATTTTCGATTCATCCTGTGTTTGCTTTAAGCTTTTGAAGGAGCATAATTTTGTTATTAAATCATTGGCAGCTCTGGTTGCAGAACTTAAGTCTCCACTATCCAATCCCGATTGTTGAAAGATTCTTAAAAAGTTTTTCAAATAATATAAAGCGGTTTCTGTATTGTTTATTTCATTATCGGGTTGTTGTTGCATCTCTTTTAGCGACACCTCTTTCATCCCTTTTTTAAAAACGGAATTTTCTGAGGATTTTTCATTTTTTCTTAAGCCAGCTGCATGTGTTTCACTTGGCTCCTGTTTCAAATTATATTCAGTTTGACTCGATCTATCTGCATGATTTTGCAGATAATAATTAATTTGACTAGATATTTTCGTAGGAAATCCGAGATTTTGTTCCATTGGTTGTTTGAAATCTGTATAAAATGAAGAGTTTGATTTATGATATTTTTCATTATAATCGGTTTGCTCCATATCTTTGGGCTTAGCCTCTTGAATTGAGATTTTTGAAAAGACTTCCTCTTTGATAACTGCTCTTGGAAGTGTTAGATTTTCTTCTTTTGTGTAGCTTTCTGAAAAACCTTTAACAATGGACATATTTTTTGAAACTCCTTTTTCTTTAATTTGATATTCAAAAGGATCAATTGCCAAACGTTTTTTTCTTTCAACTTCCTCCAAATATTGTCTAAGCTTTTGAATCTTTTCTTCATAACTCAAAGTTTCATTGTCGTTCTTTGCCGGTTTATGACTTAAGTATTCTATTGATGTTGTCTCAACTTTCTGATCATTTCCATTATCTTTATATCTTAACTGCTTAGCTAAGGACTGATTTCTTGTATCATTGGGATCTGCATTAGTTTCACATTTAGCTTGATTTTCAAATTCGGAAACTTTGTAGGTTTTTGTTTCAAAGCTGGGATTTCTTTCAACTTTTTGCTCCTTTAAAAAATTATAATTCATTAAATACATTTCTTCAGAACTATGTTCTTTGGCTTGCTGGTATTCTTGATCAATGCTTTTGCCTTCTTTAGACTCTTTACCGTAAACTGATCTGAAATTGTTTTTATGTACGTTACCATTTTCGGGGTATCTTCGTTGGTCCCCAGCAAACACGCAGCTTGAATTGTTACTACTTTGTCTTTTATCCTGAAATAGCGTAAGGATTTCATCTTCATATTCTTCTGTAGCATTTACCAAGCCATTCTTGCTCGAATGCTTAAATGATCTTATATTTTCTGCAGAATCCTGCCTGCTCCTGAAAAGTTTCTGTTCTTTATTGTCAGCCAAAGTCGTATCTAAGTAGTTTCCTTCGCCTAAATAGTTTTTATAAACACTTTTATTTATATCCTCAATTGTTGGCCGTTTTTCTTTTCTAAAATCTTTTCTATTTAAGTCTGTATATAAAGATCCACGATCTTTAAAATCTTTTTGTTCATTAAGCTCTTCTAGTGCATCGGATTTTTGTTTATATTCTTTGGCATCTTTTCTTATGTCTTTAAATTTAAAGTTTTCTTCTCCTTTCCCATATGCATAGGAAGCATCTATTACTTTTACAGCTGGTACTTTTTCCTGAACTAAATATGAACTAGCATTTTCAGGTACTTCTACCCTATACTGTTGCGAAACTTGTTCTAGTTGTTCGCTAGAGGTTTGCTGTGGCGTTACTGGATAATTCAAGTCTTTACTTTGTGGTCTAATATTTTTAATAAAATCTGCCTCTTCGCTTTCTTGTTGAGGAAAAGCAAAGGGAGCTGGTTTTAAAATCTGTAAATTTTTAGCTTCTTGTTCTCTTTTATATATATTAAAGTATTCTTGATATTTCTTTTCCTTTTCTTGTTGTTTCGTTTTCATCACTTGTTCATTTTCTTGTTCTGCTTGGGAAAGAACAGGAGAAGTGTGTAAAATACTTTTGGTTTTTTGTTCTATTTTATATTTATTTAAGTATTCCTTTGCCCTTTCTTGTCGTTTAGTTTCTCTTTCAGCTTTAAATTGTTCTTCTTTCACCATTGTTTTCTCTATGTTTTCTCGGGGCTTCAGTGCTTTATAGTCACGTATCTTCATTTGCCCAAGCATGCGCAAGGTTTCAAAAGAGTACTCAGTATCATTAGGATCATAATAAGTTTGCATATTTTTATTTTTAGTTTGGTTTTTTCCTACAATTCCTTCACCTAATTTCGATTCTCTTCTTACTTTATCAGAAGTTGGTGTCGAAGAGTCCGCAGAGATCTTTTTTTCTTTAGATTTGATATTATTTCTGTAAGTTATTTTATCTACAAAGCGATCTAAATTACTTATAAAATTAAGAACATTTTCCTCGCTTAAAAGTTTTTTAACTAATTCAAGTTTGTTGGCGATTTTTGGGTTGGCATCTCTTGATTTACTGCGTTGTCGTTTCTTTGAGCGTTCTTTAAGCTTTTCCGATTCTCTCTTTTTAGTTTCGTTGTACTCATCATAAGACTCTTTACTTTTATGCGATTTAGATTTTTTCTTTGACTTTGAATTAGAGCGAGGTCCTGGCGAGTCTTCTCTTTCAGCTGGCCGACAAAAGAAATTTCGAGTATCGAGATCGGTGTTTTGACGTCTATAATTAGACTTTGCTTCTGTATGTTTACAACGAATTCCACATTGTCTATTATAATTGTCATTTGCGCAATCATAATAAAACTCATCACAGCAATGGTTATGTTCACGGTTTTCTACTATTCCCGCCACCTGGTTACTTTGAAGATGACAACATAGAGCACATTTTGTTGCCTGGGCTTTATTCGATTGCTGACAATGCGGCTGAACTGTTATATCATAACAGCAATTGACAATTGGATTCTGTTGTACAGCAAATTTAGAGTCGAATACTAATGCATCATCTTTGTTAGCTTTTGCTGTTTTCAATATATTTTTATTGACACTGCAAACTAAATTATGATCGCCTACAGCTCCCTCATCTTGGTAATCTGCTGGCACGTTGCTGCCCTTATCCTCATGTAAACTGTTGCAATCACATTGATGTCCTAAAGTAAAAGGTTTTTTGGCCATTTCATTTTGCTTTAGTCTATCGTTCCAAGAACTTTTTTTGGTCAAGTGTGTTGCCCAAGTTGTCTCATTTTTGTGATGATTCTTTTGCTCCATTTTGCGTTTTACTTCTAGAAAACGATTACACTGTGGCTGCAACTTTATTATTTCATGCTTTAAAGTACTTTCAAACTTTTGGTTAGAATAAGAATTTTTGTCAACAACTTGTTGTTGTTTTTGGTTGTCTGCAGCAAAAGTGTGCCACGAAACTTTACTTTGTGGTCTTTCCTCTTGAGAATCCTTATTTTGTTTTTCAGATGCCAAATAATATTTCTTTTTTACCAATGAACTCTTTTTTTGCAAGAAACCTTTAGAGGTTTCTTTTATTTCAATATTTTCTTGTTTTTCTATAACTATGCTATTTTCTGCAAGAGAAATTTGTATGATAGTTGGTTAAGTTCAAAGTAAAAGTTTTGCTTAAACTTACTAATAATCCGTTTAAGTTTCTCAGAGTTGAAGCCCATTAATTTTAAAATTTCGTTAGTATTTTTTAACAAAAAAAAAAAACACGTATTCAAAATAAATTTTTACAAAATAAAAAAAATTTATTGATTTCTTAAATGTTCGAAATGTTTTTAAATAAAAATTCAATTGGGAATGTGTGTATTAAAAACAGGGTTAACCCAAAATACACATATAAATGTGATTATATAATAGTTCTATTTCTTGATTTTTTTGGTAGAGTTCGGCAAAATTCAATTAAATAAAAATTATATTCCCAATACACAAAAGAACAGCAACAGAATAAAACCGAACGTATGTCTTGACGTCATGACAAACTTCAAACTCAATATATAAAAAAACCAGTATTAAAATATCGGATTTTGGCATTTGTCTATACATGAATATGTCTCATCAACGTTTTTTTTAACTTTGCATTTTCGATTCTTCTAAACAATATTTATTTGTTTTTTCGAACAGCTGATTGTCGGACATTTTTTCTAATGTAAACTAAGAAAAGTTCAGATAGTTGATATCTAATCGTTGAGTACAGTCGTAAAATAGCTCTAGTGAGGTCATTATTTTTTAAGGACAACCAGGCTGGACCTTTTTATCACACTTCAAGAAATTTGCGTCTCACTCTTGATTGTGGAGAATTGTTTGGCGTCACAAAGCTGTACTGTGATACAGTTATTGGAGGTTTCTATGATTGTCTGCAAGCCAAATACATATATTTTGAATATATGGAGGAGAATAACTAAACTCAAATATAAATACACTGCGTACAAAACATTTAACAAAAGCCGTCACAGCTTCCTATTCAAAGGCATAGGTCGACTGCTTTCGCTTCTCTGGATCAACGTGGGACACCCTGGCACATTGGTTATGTACCTCTGCCATTCAACATTAAAGTAAAAAAAAATAATCGTTGAGTACGAGAAGGCTTTTTCGGAAATCTATACACACTATTTCAGCCATAACTTATCCTCGGTCCAACAAATTATAATTTTTTTAATCACGTTAGCTTTAAACATACATCAGATGTTATATATTTTAAATCATTAGTTTTATCCTGTTATTTCGGTCAAAAGGGAAAGCGAAAAAAGTTCGTTAAAAAATAATTAACACTTTTCGAAAAAATAACAAAAAATCTAAATATTCATCATCACACAATTTCAAAAGCCATTAAACAGTAAAGGAAGACTTATGCATTGACTGAAAACCTGCATCTGGACGAAAAAAAAAGGTCTAACAGATATTTGAAAGCCAACGAAGTCGAGCAACTCTTTCAAAGGGCACCGAACAGTTTTATCAGAAAAGCAGCTAGTAAAGTTAAGTGCTTTAATTTTTTACGCGCAGAGCGAAAGCTAACGATGGGTTGAAGTCGTTTAAACCTTAGAAAGTTCCAGATCTCAAAGAACTTTAAGGTAATTAAGAGCAAAAAAAATTGATGTTAATTTGGATTAAAAAAAATATGCATGTTGTGTGATGGATGATGAAAGTTTCGACTTTTCAGCACTTCCGGGTTAAGACTTTTATGTGGCTGATGAGCGAGGTAAAACTCTCCCAGAAGTTTCTTGTGTGGCAAGAAAATGGAAGTCGTGGAAAAAAATGCGTTTTAAGAACTTTCTCTATTTTATTTCTTTCACAAGCAATCCTAATAGTTCGACCCTTTACAAAAATTAGAACTTATAACAAAATGACAAAACTAACACTAAGTTAAAAAATAGGACTTAGATTTTAATTTAAATTTAACCCACCACTATGCAACTTTTTAAAATTCAACAACCTATTTTTCTTTAATACAAATTTTAGTTTTCCACAGTTTGTAACGGAAAATGCTTTTTACTCGGGGTAATCTATGAAGGAAGTATAACACAATTGGCTTTGTTTTTGGTTTGAGTGCCCCTGATAAACAATGGCGGATGTCTTCGCTAAGTTAAAGTTTATTAGGAAACTCTCCAATTGTTGTATTCGCTAATTCCACTGACTAATAATAATTATTATGTAATACTCAGGGCGTATATAAAGCGCCTTGAGGTATGCTGTGCCTTTTTATATTTTTAACCAGCAGTGCCTATGTTCTGTAACTTTGGTGAGAACTTCTCGCATCGAAAAGTTATAAAACAAAATTTCCAATCGTTTCTCGACATGTGAGAAAAAAGTGTTTCTGTAACTATTGGCGAGAAATACCTAAAATGTATACGTCATAACGTTAGAACTGTCAGAAAGGTGAGAAAAAGTAAACAAAACCACGAAAAAAGAAGAAGAAAACCATATATAAATTGGGCGCCAGATATAATAAAAAATAAAAAAAAATTAAAGAAATTTACATATTTAAACCAAAAAATTTAAATAAATAAAAAAACTTGATGAAAAAATTACAAAAGATGTATAGTGTAGCTTAAGTGACGGCGGAGTTGACATAAACTCCACTAATTGTTCTTTTTGCTGCTTCGAAACTCTCATGTTTTTCTAAAACTCACAAAATTTAAATAATTTTTCTAATAACAGAAAACATTTACACTTACCTTTTCTATATTTTTATTACTCATTTTATATATTTTAATACTTTTTTCTTTAAATGTTGTTATCTCACGTTTTTTTTTTTTGTTTGTTAGTCTTTTTGACAGTTTAAAGTAAAACCTTCTCGCTTTAAAACTTTACAGAAACACTATTTCTCGCATGAAAAGTTACAGAAACAGTCTGGTGAGAAAAGTCAGCTGTTTGTGTCGATTTTTATACATTTTGTTTCATTTTGCCTGTTTTAAGTGAAAAGTTTCTCGAGGTGAGTTACAGAAAATGGGCTTGATTTCTTCAATCTTAACTTTTTATTTTCGTTATAAAAAATATATAAATTAAAAAAAAAACACATTAAATTAGCAACAAAAACCCGAAAATAAAAGATTTTAAATAAAGTTACAAAATTCTAACTACATTTTTTTTCTCAAACAAGGTTAAGAAAATTCATCATAGGCTAGTTGGCTAGGCAGTTTTTACTGGAAAGGATACAGCTCACTTGGGTCCGCTTAATTCGGTCCCTTTGTGTTACCTGGAAAGGCAGATAGAAAAGGTATAGATAGAAGGAAAGAAAAACTTTAGAGAAGGATAAGAAAAAAGTAGAATGAAACAGATCTACCTAGGTTTCTGGTGGGAATTGAACCCAGGACCCCTAGACTGTTAGACTCGTGCACTTACCACTGATCTACCAGGGCACTAAAAAATTCAATATAGAAAATTTTAAAATATATTATTATTCTTTTTCCGCACATAATTAAATGAAAAAATTTAATTGTATTACTTTCAGACATACAAAAATTAAATCATTTTAAATTTTTCTTCCCGAGTCGATTAATCTCTCCCAACATTTAGTTCAACAAACTTTTACAACAATAATTACAATCCAATTTTAAAATATACCTTGTAAGGTAATTGTACCATGATAACGGCAATGATAACTAAACACAGCTTTCGTTCTGTGAATAGAGGCATAGCTGCCAGATAATTTTGGTCCAATATCGTCAAATCTTTGGAAAAATATCGTCAAAGCAAGGTTTAAAAATCGTCAACACTAAAATTTATGATTTTGATTACTATTTTACTTAATAATAATTAAAAAAAAGGGAAACAAAGTGCTTCCAGGTAGTTTCATCAAAAGTAGTAACAGAAAAGGCAAAAATTCATTCAAATCAAAACAAACTAGCATTGAAAAAACGTAAATATTTAAGAAATTTTTTACAGATTTTCAAGTTTAGTCCTAAAGATTAATTTTTATGTTTAGAACTATTTTATATGAAACAAATAATTGTTTTTTAAGGAAATCATTTTTAGGGATCCCATTTTTAATCCCTGTTATAATATGAAGTATTCTAAATTAAAACATTTAAACATTTTTATATAAACAAGCAATGGCTAATATGGAAAGGCTAAAAATGTTTTTTTACCGAACACATAAGATATACTTATTTAGTGTATATAAATACAAATAGTATATTTTAGGTGTGCCTCTAAAAACTTTCATTTCGTACCAATCTTCCGAGATTTAAATAGCAACCTGTGATTAAATTATCGAAAAACTTACAGAAAATTCACAAACATTTTTTCTCTGAAAACGCTACTTATTCATAATATTATATAAAATTTTAAAATCATACTTATGTATAACGAAATTTTAAGGTTCTGGCTAAACCTTTATAAAAATCGTCATATATAGGGCAAAAATCGTCCAATCGTCAAAAGCCATTTTTGTGGCCAAAAAAGGTCGAAATGACGATAAATCGTTAAGTCTGGCATCTATGAATACAGGCTGTTTTGACATTTACACGTATATACGTGTACCCTGGACATTTCTTTGCTAGAGATTTGTTCAAGAACAAAGAACGCGCGACAATACAAAATACGAAATTAATTATTAAATAAATATTAAACAAATAAAAAAATAATATTACTGTGAAACGGAAAAACAAAACAGGTGCTACAAACGAAAAAAATATATAAAAGTATTAAATAAAACTCAAAAAAAAACCTACCGCAAACAAAACTAGATTGTATACGGAAGCATCTCATTGTTCCTCACATAATCAGCCCACCAGCACTTAGGGCCACCATCAACAAACGTAAGAAAAATTTAATAACGCTCTTAATATACGTTGGAAATTATTTTGCTACAAATAGGCATATTATGAAAATCACGTTGGTTCAAATGGCTTGTGATTTTAAGTTATATATTTAGTTTATTGCAAAATTCAAAATAACCCTACAAGAAATTAGTGACCGAAACTAACACTGAAACATTTTTTTTCGGTCATTTGTGACCAATATTTCAATCACATCTGAAGGTGCGAGAGAGATACAAGATCACAACAAGTACACAAAGTTTCGGTAATTTTTTTCACATCGCCCTTAAGAAAATAATGACCGAAAGACCGGTCATCTGTGTCGGTCAAATGACTGTCACTGTTCTGGTAGGGAAGGTTAAATTTATAACCAAGTGATTCTAAATCAGCTGGCATTTATCTGAACCGTTAAAAATCACAAAAATTTAAACAAGTTTTGAGTGGCTGATACACATTTGCTTAAATAATTTTCTTATTCAAAATCGTAAAGTAATAAATGCCCACTATTTTAGAAAAAGTAAGTCTAATTCTAAGACTGCAACATAAAAACAAGGTAAGATAGAAACAAAAGTTGTGTTCAATAACCTTCCAGTAATTTCTAGCAACGAGAGAGTAAAAAGAAATATTAGGTGTGTTCATTTACAGAAAATTATCAATAATTTTCGATAATTATTACTAGTAAGTGTTCACGTACACAAAAAATTAGCAGCTAGAGAGCCAAAAAACAGCGTAATATGTTTAGAAACAAAAATGTTTCTGATAATTTCTACCCTCAACCTTTTAAGAGAAACCTGCTTCGAAAATATCACCAAAATCTACAGCTTTATGAAAGTAACCAAGCTAAAAACCTAACATCCCTATTTCTGCAGCAACTGACAAAAAAAAAACAAAAATAAAATGTAACAACAACCTTGTACATACGAAACAGAGCCGATAGCCACTGTAGCTAGTGCTCCTTTCTTTAAATTTTAAGCTTAGAATTAATTTTCTTAGGTTAAATAAACTAATAATAATAATATTTTATACTTATTTAATGTTTTATACATATTTAATATTTATAATATTTCTGGTACTTGCCCTAGCTAGGATTTGAACCTGGAACTTACCAAACTGCCACATCAGTGCACTACCATTTAGGCTACCGAGACACTTTGTTTTTAAATGTAAAAATTAGTTCAAAAACACCAAGTTTTTTCTGCTTGATTTTTGAAGTAATCCGAATAAACTTGATTAAAAAAAACCTAAGTTCAGATCGTACTTAAAAATTTTAAGTACGGTGGTGTATAATATTAAAAATAAATTTCTTAATTTTAGAATGTAATTTTTCCTTCTGTGTACAATACGAGGAAAGACCGAGAGACGATAGTTTTTTATGCCCAAATTTTGTTTATACGTTTTAAAAGAAAATCGTTTTTGCACCAAATCATTACTTGCAACAAACAGAAAATAATGCAAAGCGTATGTAATCGTATGTAAGGTCGGTAAACCAGCTGAATCAACACCAAAGTTAAACATCAATGGCGCAGAGGTAATGATTCGTATTTGGTGGGAATGAAAGAGTTCAATTCAATATCAGCTAATTAAGTCTAGCCGGACCATCACAGAGACTAAACTAAATGCAACTTAATTGTTTAAAACAAAAATTGGCTGAAAATCACCCAGAAAATCGTAACGACAATGCTCGGCCGCACAGTACAATAATTGTTTAAAACAATTTAGAAGTTTTATCCTGCCCTACTTGTTGTTTTGAATAGATGCCTTTCGCACTCTCAGAAATATGTTTTGCTTCAGCACAGGGTATTTAAAATCAGCCCCCCTGTTCTGTAACTGGCGAGAAGTTTTCGCAGCGAGAAAATTTTTTTTATTGTCATAGTCTTCCGATTATTAACAGTGTGACTTAGATAATACATAAACTCTCATTATACAGCGTTAAGAGTTAAAATAATTAGGTTTATCGTGTTCATCCTATCTTTTACAAGGCGACTATAAACTTTTCGATGCGAGAAGTTCTCACTAAAGTTACAGAACACAGGCACAGGTTCATTCATTCTCGACTAAAGATGATGGGAATTTCTCCAAGTATATAGGAAAAAGGTACAGCTAATTGAAGTCAATACCTTAAATCTAAAAATTAAAAAAAATCACATTTTTAAGCTATACATCAAATAAATTTAAAAAATTGCAGGGATCGTGCAAATAATTTGTGTTGTTAAAGTTAATCGAGTTATAATAAATCCTTAATCGATTATGTATTTGACTAAAATCAAAATTTCAAAATCGATAAATTATTTGATCGAACAAAATCAAATCCTCATTAAATAGATACTCGTAATACTTTAAATTTTCATTTTCTATTAAAAGATAATCGATTTTTTTATATAAAATAATCTTATATTTAGGGCCGTTTTACATTAGTTTCCCATATAATAATCCAAATAAGTCCCTGTATTAAAAATAAGGGAAAACCAGGGTACACTAATTCAGGTAGTATCGGGGCGAAATCTAAAAATTTTCCCTCTGCATTTTCTGTGGAAACAAATTTAAAATTAATACAAAATTAATGAATCTGATATTCACTTTCTTAAATATATTTATTTGTACGTCGTGACGAGACAAATTTATGTCTAGACAAATGTCAAAATTAAAAAAAACCAGTATTTTTATACTGTTTTTTTATATACTGAGTTTGACTTGCTTTGTCAAGACGGGGCTCTTGATATTACCTATGTTAGTGTATAGACAAAAGAAAGAAAATACCAATATTGCCATATTTCCAAGCTAAAAATCACGAATATGACTAAAATGTCGCTTAACTCGATTGCTTACATTCAGAGCACACTAAACAAGGTAGTATCAAGGCGAACTCAAAAAATTCGCCCTCTGCATTTCCGTTTTGTGTTTGAACGGTAGAATGTTAAAAAAATTAAAAATTTCATACAAAATTGAATATTTGTAACGTGAAAATGTCATATCTGATAATGCGAATTAATTTTAAATCGAATATTGGGCCTGTTCGGATATATATCACTGCGCTGCATCATGACTTTAAGATGCACTGATTTACCTCGAAAATGGGTTTTTAATAAAAAAAAATAACTAAAACTGTAGCATTATTAATGTTTTTCAAAACTTTTTTTTTGTTTTTGTAAAAGTTTGTGCTCATGATGCAGTGCAGTGATGCATTTTCGAACAGGCCCATTTTCGATTCAGATTTTTTTAGAAAAATAAAATAAGAAAAAGGTTATGTCAGTCGTCGTTTACATTTGCACGTGTAAAACCAAAAAACAAAAACCAATTCGCCCAATAACAATTTTAAATGTCCTACGCAACTACGTATGAATTGCAAAAGTTATACAAAGTGTGAAATAATACATCTCGTCTTAAAGCAGCATGATTTTTTTTACCATTCTGCAGTCCAAATTTACTAAAGTTATGGGGTATTTAAATAAATGAACAAAAATGCACCAACGTTATTTTTACTTTACGCAAGGATACGTGCCTCCCAATTCTTATTAACAACCATACGGTGCCTCAACGAATTGAGACGAAATATCTTGGCATTCACCTGGATCGCCGCCTCACATGGAAGTCACATATATGTAGATGTGAAGTTAACCCAAATGAAACTTAAAACGACCCAAATCCACTGGCTTATTGGTAGAAACTCTGCGCTACGTCTTGATTGTAAACTCTTACTCTACAACTCAATTTTGCAACCAATTTGGTACTACGGGATACAATTATGGGGAACTGCTTCTGCCTCCAACATTGAAAAAATTTAACGCCATCAAAATAAAATCCTAAAAATTATACTCTGGTGCTCCTTGGTACATTAAAAACAGCAACATCCACAAAAATCTACAAGTTTTACTAGTTAAAAGCAAAATCCTAAATTATGTGGACAAGTATTTAAAAAAGCTGGAAACACATCCAAATCCGCTCGCTAGAAACATTTTGCAACGTAGTGGACACACTCGTCTGAAAAGAAATGATACTATTGCGCTTAGATAAAGGTTGGTTTTCGTGGTAGTTTGCTACACGCAAACTGTCAAGTAGAGTCTAAATGTTAGTCTGGCTGGACTAATATTATTAATTTAGTTTTGAGCTGAATACTAATTGTTAGTTCGCCAAAGTCGAAGATTCAATAATAAAACAATATGAAAAAAAAATTAGTTAAAGAAATGTTTTTGATAAAGATAACAAGATTTTTTTAAAGACATTGTTATTCAATTCAAAATACTCAAATAGTAAATAAATGAATTCCAATAAACAAAATGGCGATCAAACTTTAATTAAACAAACTAAAATTTACAATGTAATTACAAAAAGATTTTATAAAATAATACCATCGAATTGATACTTTTTCTTAAAAATAATAAGGTTGTAATCCCATATTCATTATTGGCTTCTAAATTTATTTGAGATATGTATATAAACAAATTTTTGTGAAAATTCCTTTCGATAAAATATAGGGGTGGTTAGACTTTAATCTGCAAACAGTTTAAGAAAACAAAGAAAAAATTATGTAAAAAACCTTTTCCCTTATTAATTATAAAAAAAATACATTTAAAACATTTAAAGAAAATAATTATATACATACATATGTTAGTTATATTTTCCTTAACTTGATATTTTTTAATAACCTTGATAATTTACAAATATGTTCTTTTGACATTTAAACAATTTTTTTATATTTTATACAATTGGAGTTTTCTTTTAAGGTTTCTATTGATTAAAAGCGGGTTTCTTAGCCAATAAGGAGACATGTAGACAATGTATAGGTATATTTTATTACATATACATACATTATAATTTTTATTTATAATTCTGTTACTATTTTTAAGTTTTCTTTATACAAAATATTAGAACATTGCATTACAAAACAAAAGCAAAATTGATTATTACAAGCTATTTCTGTAATTTATTTACTTTTTTATTATTGTTGTTTTATTATTATTATTATTATTATTATCATTTTTTTTTTTTTTATTATTATTATTATTTTCATTATTTTTATGTTGTTGTTCTTTTTATTTTTATTATTATTATTGCTGTTGATTTTTTATTATTATTATTGCTATTTTTTTACCATACACTTATAGAATTTTTGTTTTTTTGTAAAAACACATTTCAATAAAAAATTTCTCTTAGAATTTGGAAAGGTTTATGTTTAATTTATTTTTTGTCTCGTTTCAGCAACACGCGGATTTTGAAAAAATTTTAAATTCTCTGACATATCATTTCGATTGTAAATTAGAAACTTAAACACTTCATATCGTAAGAATTATAATGGAAAGATTCAGTAGAGAGTATAACACCCCGGAGGAAGAAGCTGTGTATGTAGTTGTAAAGGACTTTACTCAGGAGGAGCTTAACGAGATTCGTTTGCTAGCAAACTCACCAAGTGAAGTCAAGAGCCATGCCACTGCCTTTGATGATGTTGCTAATATTAATCACAGATACACAGATACACTAATCGACATGAATGATCTGTGTAACCAGATAAAAATGATCATCCCAGACTTCATGGTTGATTTATGCGGAGACAAACCATCTGCCTCTTTAAGATTTGCTACTGATTTTATTTACAAAATTAGCCCGGAATCCCGCAAAATTATGAAGGCTGGCGGTGACAAGCGATGGAAGTACCGGTTTGTTGGCAGGACATCCGATGAGGAATACACCTTCGGATGTTTAATTGTTTCCACTTTTAAGAACTTGCCACCACCAAGTAAGCCTCCAAAGGTGAGTGACAAGCAATTGGAATTGACTATTAAGCAGGCAGGTATCATTGCCACGTTGATAATGTCTGATCTTGTAGAAGTGAGCATATATAGCAGAGGTAATATTATTCTTACACCATTAGCTGCAGTCTTATTCAACAAGGACGATATGGCAAAAATATGTAAAGAATTAAACCCTGAGTGGGATGAGATCGATAAAAAACCATTAGTGCATGTGACACTTGCAGTGATTCAAAGTTGTCAAAGTGGTGGAGAACTTTTGCCGTACTCACAGGCTCATATAGCATATTGTGCAGCAACTCATACCACAAAGAACATGAGGAATCGTAGAGCTGCCGACAATATAGTTGCTAATACCCTCAAACAATATTCGGCTGCCAATAAAGTATTTAATAAGGAACACTTCCAAGTGTTTGATAAATATGCTAAAATGGTAGCTTGTCAAGATTTTATCCAAGAATTAAATGATATATTTGAAAATGTTCAGAAACTGAAAAGAACACAAATGAACGATGAGTTTATGGTGACCTCACTAGCAAGTGGGGTAGATAAGTTAAAGTTGGATGATAATCCTGATCCTGATGGCACCCTAGCATCAGGGACTGGTGAGCCTAGTGGTTCAAAGAGCAAGGAATAGGATGCTGTGAATAGTGCCCAGGATATAAGAAGTGAAGTAGCAAGTCAAATTGCTAGTGATAAGAACTTGGATGCAACTCTTGCATACTATAATAAAATTAGAGATAAGTTATTAGTTTTAGGTGTTAGAGTTAAAAGTGGTGAAATGCGAAGATCTATAATGAGAACTGAAGCTTTTACCAATACATCTGTAGAAGGTAATAATATTAATAAGATAATAAGAGGTAATGTAGTTACTAAAAATAAAATAGATATAACTTTAACTAAAAGCAACAGATTAGTGCTAAGTTTTATAGTAATGTTAAATAAGGTGCATAACTTAGATCAGTTTATAAACAGATTCTAAGAAAGTAATTAATTAGTGTGTTCAATCTGTAGAATATCAGTGAATTAAATGGTAGGACACTTTCTATAGGTTTAAGAATTTTTTTGAATCTATTTTGTAATTAATATCCTGGGCATGGAAATAAGACCTAATATAAAGAGCTTTTTATTTTCATTAATTTAGCATTATTTTTTGACCTATTATATTATATGCTTTTTTTTTTAAATTAAGTTTTTGATTATTTCTCTAAATAGATTTTTAGACAAATGTTTTTCTCATTAAACTCGAAATTAAACTTGGCTCACTCAATACGATAACTAAGTGAACTTCATAAAATAATAGTTTTATTTGGATGCTTATTGCGATATTTAAAATTTGTAATATGTAAAATTTAAGCTTAATTCTGTAAAAAGACCCATGTTTTTCTCATTTAACTTGGAATACAATTTGGCTCACTGAAAACGATACGTAAAGGTCATAAAATTAAAATATTTTTAAGATGTTTATTACGGTGCCCCGGTAGGTCAGTGGTAAGTGCACGAGTCTACCAGTCTGGGGGTTGTGGGTTCGATTCCCACCAGAGACCCTGGTAAGTCTGCTTCATTCTTCTGTTCTTTCTTTCTTATCGATCCTTCTCAAAATTTCTTCTTTCCTTCCATCTTAACCTATTCCATCTACCTCTCCAGGTAACACAAAGGGACCGAATTAAGCGGACCCAAGTGAGCTGTATCCTTTCCTTCAACGGCTGCATGTTCTACCCAACCTATTACGATGTTCGACATCTGAGGTTTTTTTTAAATTCGATTAAACTTTTTAAGCTAAAAAGTATGTTTTTGAAATTCTTGGTAAAAATTTTAAAAAGGTATCAATAAAATAAATTTAAAAATTCCCTGTCTTACTAAAAAGCATTCTGGAACAATTGCTTGTAATAAACAAAAATACTAATAATAAATACGTGTCTAGTAAACAACTTGCTGCCAGCGGTTTTATTCATGCAAATTATTATTCGTTTTCTACAAAAAAAAATATTAGATTTGAATCTTTATTTTCCTGAAATTTATTTTTGTTAATTTTTTTTTTGCGAAAGCCTTATTTTAATCCTTTTTTTTTTTTGTTCCTGTACGTTTCTCTGTTTCGTGGTGTTGTTTATAATCTATTTTATAAAACTACCCAAAGAGTAAAGAACAGACCTAATAAGAAAAAAAACATAACCTATGAGCAAGGTGAATTTAAGCAAAAGGTGACCTCGTTAGCACAGCTTATTTTTTGTTTGTTTTTTGTTATTTGTGCGCTCAGTAAAAAAACTGTTTTTATTTACATTTCTTGTATTGGCTTTCTATTTCTACTTACACACGAACAATTTTCAAGTCTAATGTTGTGAAATCATGATCGTTCTTACAATATGTTGTTTTAGTTGTATCTCCTATGCGGGCAGCTTGGTAAATTCACCCTGCCTTTAAGCAAAACGAACAATATTGATACTGAAGTTTTTAGTTGGATTATTTACAATGATGCCATATTGATATTTTTTATGGTAAATGCTTTATAAAGGCTTAATACAAAGTTCCCGCTAAAAGCAATAATTTTGCGTTGGATTTGCGCGAACTTGTGCTGTTAAGAAGGTTGTATAATACTTTGTAGCAGAATATCACTCTTTCTGCTGTTTTGAAGTCAATTTCCTTTTTTTTTTTACAAAATATTGTTCAATCGTTTACTAAAAATTTTTTTAATATATTTAACTGAACTGCGTTTGTTTACATAAAATATTAACAGAAGAACACAAATGAGCGTACAATAACAGTTATTTTACTGAATATATTAAGGCTTTTACTGGACAAACAACAGTAACAAAGTAACAAAATCAAACTTTATTAGCTACATTTTTGTACAATTTGCCTAAATATAGAAAAAAAACTAAGTTACAAATTTTTACAATTTGTTGTTACCGTACTTTTTGCTAAAAAATTTTTCCTGAGAGTAACTTATTTCTCTAAATTACTTAGTACATTTTTGGTTACCGCCGGACTTATTGTAAAAGTAAAAAATTGTTTTTCAGTTCAAAAAATACTATGACTTTACAGCACTGGTATAATATGCCTTATTATCGCTTGTAGCAGGCTGCCTGTCATTAGCCTTTAAAACAGTATTTTTAATTTAAAAAAAAATCTGGCAACAAAACATCAATCATAACTTATTAATTATTCAATTATTTTTTATTTTCTTGCAAACAAGCAATCATTGCCTAATATTAAAAATTGCCAAAGTTTCCAGTATGGTTGGTCACCTTTAAAACCGAAAACCGCACAAGCAAACGCAAGGTTGTATTTATAAGCTTATAAAAATAGTTATTAAGACATTTTTATTCGTTTCTTAAATTATTTAATTAAAAATGATTGAACTTTAAATTAATTATTATTTCAAACGAAATTTTCATCCAGGAGACATTATTTAAGGAAGGAAAAAGACATATTTTTCAAGGACAATTTTGCATAAATTTTTTTAACAAATAATTTTTAATAAATTTCGTTAAAAAAAAAATTAAATTAAACGCGCATTTTTTTAAATGTTTATTTTTATATTTATTTAACATTTTTGATTTACATAATGTTTATAAGACAGATTTTGTATGAAACATTTGTTTTATATGTAAACCTTTTATAAAGTTCTAGTTCGTTTATGAATAGGGCCCAAAGAATATTAAAATAAATTTTTATGAATAAAACTTTAAATACTCTTTTTATTTATAAATATTTTTTTAATTAAAAGAAAAAATTGGCAATAACTTATATTTTGATAAATAAGTTTAATATTTTTTTATTAAAGCATTTAGTAAAAAAAATCTATTATTTCATTAAATAAATTGTTTTAAGTTTTTTTTTTTCAAAATATTAGTTTGACATTTAGACAATTTTGATAAATTCTTAAATTACAAAAAACAAAATTATAAGAATTTTGCATTTAATACTCCATTTACAGAAAAATTTGTTTGTGTCTTTGAACCCAGAAAACTTTAATTTACCAAATATTTGTATTGAAATTATATTTTTTTTTGTAAGCAGCAATATTTTCTTTTAAGCCCTTGCTTCTAAGATCATATCACTTTTTTATTTATTTATTTTTTTTTTATCACAAAAAGCATTTTTTTAGATTTTAATATTATTTAGACTTGAGTTTTTAACTCTAAATAATTAATTAAATATTATTATTTTAAAATGTTTATGTATAGTTATATTAATAATTAAAAATAAACAAATACTTAGACACATAGACACACACATTTACATAGATAAGTTTTAAGAAAGATATAAGTTTTGTTTTTAAATACTATTTTGTTTAAGAAATATGGCAATCAAAAATATAATTTTTTTTCGTTTCTTTTACACTAAACTCTATTTAAATGTTTTGAATTTATATATGTATGTTTACTTTTAAGATTGATTATATAAGTGTAAGTATGTGTAACGTATATACCCTACAGATAAAATAACTAGTATGTGTTGCAAATATACTAGTTGCTTTTAACTTCAAACTAGTTGCATATCTAACCTTTTTTTTATACATCGAACTATCGATTTTAACATTAGGTTGTCATAGGAGCCCAACTAGTTTAGCTTCATATAGTTATATACTAGTTTAAATACTAGTTTTTATCTGCATTTTATTTTTTATTGCACTTATTATTCAGGGCAGTCGATGTTTAAAATATTTTTTGACCTTTTTTAATTGGCGCAAATTTATCACTTTTACAACAGTCCTGTAGTGCGATTCAGTAGCTTATTTTAACGATATTCGCATCTTGAAAATAAGTTCACAATAAATACAACGATTTTGCGATTCAGTTAAGTTTTTTTAACTATATTGTTAGTCAGCTATGATGGTTAAGTAAACAGCAAAACATTTTAGCGATTTTTACAATCGTTATACTTATTAATTTAACGACAATAATTTTTGCGTTGCTAGTTTTATCGACAAAATATCATTTTGTATATTATATATTATCTTTACTATAATTTTACTTTGCGCTTTGTTAAAATTTATTTTACAACCATTTTTTTTTAATAAAATACTATAAAAATCAACTTGAATCACTTAACCGTAGCAACAAACGATTAAAGTAACGATCGTCAAATCGTTAAAAGTTACTGAATCGCATTACTGGTCGCAACTCTACCTCAACTTAAGCTGCAGGGTATAAACATGATGCAGTTATATAGGTAATTAGGTGATGATTTTTAAATGTTAAATTTAGGGACTGTAAATAATAATTATTTTTGAATTTTTTTTTTCGAAAAAAGCACGTACAAGAAAACATCAAAAAAATAAGTGAATTAAACCATATTGATGGTACTAAACTAGATTTTATGAAAATCAAGTCTTTAGAATTTTTGATTTTGAATTTATCTTGAAAATTAATACATAATTGTTTTTTAGATTTTTATTTTCTTGTTAAGAAATAACTTTTTATTGATTTTTATTTATTTTTTTTTTTTTTTTTTGCGGAAAAACTTATATTTCAAATTTATGTAAAATCGAAAAAATAACGATAATAAATTTAAGAAAAAAATATATAATTCCCCTTATTGCGAATGTCAACGCCGACACAATTGACGTCGACTTGAAAATTAAATACAGTCAAATTACATAGTAATGGTATTTATTTCGTCAAAAATATCTTTAGCATGAAGACATTAGCACATACCTGCAAAAAATACTGATTTTGGGTCACGTTGACGATGGCAAATTAAATTAAGTTAGAATTGTGCGTCGATGTCGAAAACGACTTTCACAATAAGGGAGAATAACTATTTCTGCCAAAACACAAAAATCAAAAAATAGTAGATTTTTTGTACAAGAAATAATAAATTTTTTGTGACAAAACTTATAAAAATACAAAAAAAAATAATTATTATTTTTTTGAGTTATTTTTTTCGCTTATTACGGTCCCTGGCTAAAATTTATCTAATGCAATTACCTATTGTATGTACACCAAGTGTATTAATATGCATGTATGTTTATGTGTGCAATATTTAACAAAAACAAAATTTAAATTATAACAATTAAATTTCAAAGAAAACCACACACTTATAAAAAAATAAATTTGTATATAAAAATAAAATTAGAAAATAAAACAAACACTCTAGACATTTTAAACTTTTTTTGCAAAACAACATGTTAAAATTGCTTTTCAATTCCTCCCCGTTTTAAAGTGCGTGAAACATTTAATGCAAGAAAAAAGCAAGCTTAACACCTAAAGCTATATTAACTCATGTTTGTGTAAACATTTGCTTGCCTTTCACATTCGCAATTTTTAGAACAAAATTTGGCAACAAAAAACACTTTTGCACTCCTTAAAAATTTCTTCTAAAACATTTAACTAACCAGAGGGTGATCTACATACATATTTCTGTATTTAATTAAATGTGTTTACTGTTTTTGTTTATTAGTATTAATAATATTTTTAGTTAGTTTATTAGCTCCTTCAGTAATTTTGTTATCACCACTAATGTCACTCTCACCCCCAGCTGTTTCTGTTGCAGTACCACTTTGTTTAGGGCGTCCTGTTGCTGTTGTTTTTGTTAACTTTCCTTGAGTTGTTTTGCTGGTCGCAGTTCCACCTGCACTTATGAATTTACCAGTTTTTGAATCAGTTGTTTTAGCATTAGAAAATAAAACAAACACTCTAGACATTTTAAACTTTTTTTGCAAAACAACATGTTAAAATTGCTTTTCAATTCCTCCCCGTTTTAAAGTGCGTGAAACATTTAATGCAAGAAAAAAGCAAGCTTAACACCTAAAGCTATATTAACTCATGTTTGTGTAAACATTTGCTTGCCTTTCACATTCGCAATTTTTAGAACAAAATTTGGCAACAAAAAACACTTTTGCACTCCTTAAAAATTTCTTCTAAAACATTTAACTAACCAGAGGGTGATCTACATACATATTTCTGTATTTAATTAAATGTGTTTACTGTTTTTGTTTATTAGTATTAATAATATTTTTAGTTAGTTTATTAGCTCCTTCAGTAATTTTGTTATCACCACTAATGTCACTCTCACCCCCAGCTGTTTCTGTTGCAGTACCACTTTGTTTAGGGCGTCCTGTTGCTGTTGTTTTTGTTAACTTTCCTTGAGTTGTTTTGCTGGTCGCAGTTCCACCTGCACTTATGAATTTACCAGTTTTTGAATCAGTTGTTTTAGCATTAGATTGTTGCGTAGTGGTTTGATTTATAGATTTTGAAGCAGTTTCTTGTGTTGCTGCAATATGAAAAAATAAGTAAGAGCGCTATATTATACCCTTTATTATATATTATATAGTTTTCAAAGCACAAATATTACAAGTAGATTACTTTGGGGGGAGTTCGAAGCAGATTGCTATCATAGCTTTCAAAATTAAAACCTCGCAAAATTTTAACAACTTTACGGGCGTTACTTTTTCAAGGGCTTCTCTCTAACAAATGTTAAAAAAAAGCAATAGCGCTTTATTCGGCTGTGCCGAATCTTATATGCCTTTCACAACGTGTAGGGGTTCTTACCCTAATGTTTTTCAATTTTTTTATGGCAGGGGGGTGAAGATGGAAAAATAAGCTGTCGTCAGTCCTACATTTGACCTACCCACAGGCACTCTAGAAGTTGTAGGGAGGGATTTATTACAATTTCCCAAACTTTGCATGGGAGCCCCCTTTGGCGATGGAGATAAGAGGTAAATATGTTTTAGAAATATTTATAGGAGGGAAAACTAAAAAGAGGTCGGTCCCACACTTTATTTTTCTCAGGCCTGCTTTGGGGAAGTTGTGAGCCTTTTTACATAATTTTTGTAAATTTTGTATGGCAACCCCCTTAGGTGATGGAGATAGGGGGTAAGTATATTCTATGAATATGTTTGGAAGGAAAAACTAATAGGGGCCTGTGATATATTTTATTCCTCTAAGTTGTAAAGGTTTTTATGTACAAAATATATCTCGGTCAGCTATCGTGCGATTTTGCTGGATTTGATCGCAGATAATTCTGATAGTTTGATACCAACTACGTAACTATGCGACATCGGGGGGCTTTAAAAAGTTTATTTCAAAAATAATAAAAATTCCATGTAGAAGGTTTAAGGTTGATAGCTCACAGTTTCCAAAACATTTCGTGTCAGAAATTAAATAAAAAATTTTTCATTTGTATGGTGGCTTTCGCTACGCCTGCTTCAACAGAACTAATTTTTATCGAGGATGTAGGCATTGCTGTACAATGACTATTCGTAGAACATTTTAAGTCGAAAACAATTGATAGTTTTTGAAATATAACGCATCAAAACTTGCTACAAAATGGTTTGTTTGTATGGGGACTACTCTTCCCCCTGTTCATGTTCAACAGCAGGCGGTCGGCTCGCTTCATAAACACGTTCTTAAACTAGCCCACCTAAAGCCATATTTCCAGCGCCAGTTTCAGGACCAAATGAATAAGCCCAATCATATTACCCATCTTTAACCGATTACCGAAACCTTAAGAAATAAAAGCAATAACCAATCAATCCTTTTGATGTCCACATTCGGCTTAAATGCCAGACACGATTTTTAACTTTAAACGCAAAAATGTTTATTTAAGGTCTGCCGTGAAGCAAAAAACTTAACACTTGCCTTTCAATTCCTTTGCAAAGCCAGGTGGCCAGATTTTAGAGAATTGTCAGCATCTGATCGATTTTTCATAATATACTCTAGGAAAACTTTCGATCAACAGTGCTGTAGTGTAGTGGGACTATTTTACAGCAGAGGCACTTAGGGCTCGTAGATTGACAGTCTAAAAAATTTAGTGGCGCGACTTTGTACTCGTGTCGCTGAAACTGAACATTAGTGACAAAGTTATCTCAAACGCAAACAAAGGCGACATTTTGAACAAAATGTTTTTATACTTGTTTTAAATACGCTTTGTTAAACTAAATGTATTTTTTTTATAATCATTTTTTCTCTATTTGAATTTTATATCGTATTTTTTGAAAAAGAAATATTTTTTCTGTTCTGTTTCAACTTTTTTCAATTATTATAATAAAAAACAATTATTTTATTTGAAATCGCATCCACTGTTATTATTTAACCCAAAAGGATATTAAGTAATTGATCCAACACGACATAATATTGGTCAGCCAGCGGCCACCGTTTGCTTGGGGAATCCATCAGAGTAAGAGTTGCAGTAGCGAAAAAAAGAATATCATAAAAAATTTGGCGTACAAAGTTTATCCAAACTACGTACATGTCTAGAAAAACTCAACATAACCCAACCAAAGCTCTCTAGATCAATACGAGAATGTAAGAAAGATCATCGGTGATGCTGCAGTAAAGGTATCTTTACACGGTAATACAAAGTACTTAGATTTTGTAGAATCAAAATATTATGAAATTCTCTCCGTGTTTAAAAAAAGAGAATAAAAATCTGTTCTAACTATTTTTCATGTTTACACGGATGAGGTTGGTAAAATCAAAATCGGTTGTTTCTTGCCACATTCCTTTTGGGGTAACGCCACATGGTTAAGGTTCAACAATATTAACAAAAACAACATGAAAAAAATCTGCTTTTAATTTGATTGTTTGTGTATTGTTTCATTAAGTGTAGCCACCTTCATTAGATGCTGTAAGTGCTGCCAATCTTTCACACCTCTGATGTGATGAGAATACACAAGTTTCTAAAATGGTTTAGAAAATAAACATTTACCGAACACTTGTCAAATTTTGCATCCATATTCTCTCCTACCCAATACATTATGCTTTTACATGATGAGATTTTGTATTATCCCACAACATTTTTTGACATATCGTAATATATGTATTACCGTGTAAAGGTACCTTAAGTTATATTAGATACAGTGGATATCTGATAGTATGCACATGACAACTATTAACACTAGAAAATAGATAAAACCCCAGTTGATCTATTTCAGAACCCGCATTAATAAATTCATGCTCCAGGCCAACTTCAGCTTCTTTGACAGGGATATTAAGCGAAGTGCTCGCAAAGTTAAGCAAAATTGACTTCTCTCTTGCAAAAGAAGAAGAAAAACGGAACAGACAGAATACGAAACTTGTACAGAATGATAAGAAAACTCCCTAATGAAAACATTACCTATTTAAAACTGCTACTGCTGAAAACTATTACTGGAACCTCATCAATCGAAGAATAGTGAACGTGCGCTAATTCTGTGTAAATGTGCTAAGCATGGGAAGAGGAATTACATATCTACAACCGCACCTACATTAAGAGAAATTGTGGTCGCCATAAACGCCCTAAAATTAAACAAAGCCTATATACAAGTGCCACCCTGATACAGAATGTGATAAAAAGACTAAAGGTAAGTACAAACTTTGCAACATGTTTATGCAACCAGAAAAAATCAAAATCTTTTGATATACTCAAAGCCTTAGGTTAGGTTAGGTAGAACAGGCAGCCGTTGAAGGAAAGGATACAGCTGACTTGGGTCCGCTTAATTCGGTCCCTTTGTGTTACCTGGAGAGGTTGAGATAGAAGGAAAGAAGAAATTAAGAGAAGGATGAGAAAGAAAGAACAGAAAATGAAGCAAACTTACCAGGGTCTCTGGTGGGAATCGAACCCACAGCCCCCAGACTGGTAGACTCGTGCACTTACCACTGACCTACCGGGGCACCCTACTCAAAGCCTTGATTGTAACACAAAATGAACCCATAAATACGAATTCCTAGTATGCAACCAGAAACGAAACATGCTTGATTGCATAAACATGTTTCAGTGTGTTTGTAGCATATGGGACAATTATAAACTTTCCAAAAAAGCTAAAAGGGGGCTAATCATTTACTTATCGAACAAATGTGATCTCACGGAGTAACTGTATGGGGATCGCACTTCTGAGTAGACGAACAAGGTAATTGCAAATATTATCAACAGAAGACTTTCTGACTCCCTCAGCCGTGCTATAAAGAAACGAAAACTGTCGTATACTTCGCAAGAACTCCGAAAGTGATAAGATCTCAGTTGAAGCTCTTAAACATGGAACTGGATATTGCTTTGAGGAACGCAACGAATAACACCAGAGGAATAACATTGGGACTTGCCGCCCTTCTAGGCTGAAGGCCTAAAAAAATATACCGTTTGTCCGACATGGCAAAAATTTTCACAACTAAAGAAAAGAGGCATGTCTCAGAGTAAGCACTAGCAAAGCAAGTGTTATGAGAGTAAACCCAACATGCTACAGACCGTTCTATATCCGAAATACCTAACTCAACAAGGTGGGTAGTATAATAATAAAAACTAAAGGCACGACTGACGAAGTCTCAAACCACAACACGATGCAGAAATCAACATCAAATGGGTGTGAAACTTCAAATATGGCTGCTAGGAAAGTGCATATCTTGCAAGTTTTTATCAACTAATGCATGCGACAAATTTCAAAATGTTTCTAGTCTGACATGATATCAAACAAACTACTCTGGGCACGAACTCAACAAACCCAAATTGGTTTAGAAATTCGCAAAATAAAAAGGCGATGAATTAGCCAGGCGTTGCCAAGATTTCTCGCCGTTTTCAGTTGAAATGCTATTGATTGGAACCCGCAAGGCAACAGGAGAGATAGGCCCGTCCACACGTGACGTAGACAGCTAGAAATAGAAGCTTTTGGTGCAGAATATGTTGGAATCAAATTAGAACCTTGCAACAAGCAGGAATTGCTGGAAAAAATTTGTTGAGTTCCTATGATCCTTATAGAAACAACAGGAACTAATATATTTTTTGTATAAACAACAACTACCAATAATCTTACCATCTGAAACTGAGGCAAGGTGCCAAAGTTCGGAACGAGGGATAGAGAGAAAACTATAAATACCACTATTTTATAAGAAGATGGAATTTCTAGAGGAATCGATGGTTGCCAATGGTTGTTCGTTTTCGGACCATCATAAGATTAATTTTGAAAAAGCATAAGACTTGTTCTATCTTGAGGCGGATTTTAATTGAGGTTGGAATAGAAGGGATTCAATCAAATACTAAAATAAATTCGAGAGTGGAAGGAATCACTTATACTTTAGGTCACAGGTAAAAGTCAGCTTGCCCGTCCTTCTTGAGAGAAAAGAGCAACCAAAATTTAGACCAAGGTCCTTAGGTTTATAGTTAGGAGGCAGTTTAGTAAAGCGAAGGTTATCCGAGAGATTTTAAAAGTAAAAGGGTTTTGCAGTTAAAGTAGATCAGCTCTTGAGATTTCAAGAGATATCTTCTGACGAAACGGGAACGGGATGTATTTATAGAATATATGGTTCGCAGACTGACTCTAACTTGAAGACCATAGACCATCTTATGGAAATACACTTTTCGGGCAGTAAGGATATAAAGGATTCAATAGTGATAGATAGTCCAGAAATTGACCTAAGATTATTGAACTCCAAACAGGAGATAGAGGAGAAATTAGTGTCAAACGAAAAAACCTACAAGCCCTCAGGTTTGGATCAGATAATATTCGTTATTGTATAAAACGTTACAAATAAATTTTTCCCAAAGTTGAAGATTGTGTTTTAAGTTATTATACCCTTACATAAGTAATAAGGGTATATATAAGTTTGTCATTCCGTTTGTAATTTCTTTATTATCCATTTGGGACCCCATAAAGTATATATATATTCTGGATCCTTATAGATAGGGAAGCCGATTTAGCGTTGTCCGTCTGTCCGTGTTATGGTTGAAATCAACTTTCTGAAGCCCCCCGATATCGCATAGACCCGTAAGTTGTATCAAACTGTCAGAGATAGTCGCGAGAAAATCGGGTTTCAGCAAAATCGCCCGATAAATGGCCGAGATATAAGCAAAAAAACCAAGACTACCTTCTTTTTTTCAGTCTACACCAACAACAAAGAACATATTTATGTATGTAATAATAAAAAAAACAACAAAAATAGAAAAAAACAGAATCAGTCATGTTGATATTATTAAACCACATCAAAAACGAAAATTTTATTAGTATGTATTAGTATTCATACATATAACAGGGTTGCCATACAAAGCTTAATTTAATAATTTTTAAAATCACTCCTACGGTTTCCAGGGTACTCCTTTAAAGGTAAAATGTAAGACCGACCCGAATAATTTTATCCATCCAAACATTTTTGTGGAACATACTTACCCTCTATCTCCAGCCCCTAACATAGTTGTAATACAAAATTTTTAAAAAATAAGGTAAAAACCGCTACAACTTCTCCGGAGTCGCCCCTAGAAAAAAATGTATCACAGACCCCCAGTTTTTCCTCCCCAACGTATTCCTAGAGTATACTTACCCCCTATCATGACGCCCTAAGGGGGTTGTTATACAAAATTTACAAAAATGATATGAAAATGCCTACAACTTCATCAGAGTTTGCCTTAGAGCAATAAAGTGTACGACCGACCCCCATTAGTTTCCCCTCAAAACATATTCCTAGAATACACTTACCCCCTATCTCCACCCTCTAAGTGGGTTGCCATACAAAATTTGTAAAAATTAGGATAAAAACCCCTACAACTTCCCCGTCACCCGTGGAGCGTTAAAAAAATGACACCGACCCCTATTTAAAAATTAGAAATATTTCATAAGTAAAAAAATGGTTAAAAATAAAAAAAGTTTGGGATTTCGAAAGGTCAATGTGAAGGGTGTATAAGATTCGGCACAGCCGAATATAGCGCTCTTACTTGTTTTTTGCTAGGATAGTTTAAGCATTCAAGCCTGGTAGGATAGTCTAAGCCTAGGAAGGAAAAAAAAAACGTTAGTAGTCGAATGAACACCCAACCATTTCTATTACCTATCCCTTAGCCGCTAATTCCCATGATGAATCCAGTTTTGTTTTCCATTTTACACTTTGAAGCATTATTAAGCTCCTTTCCAAAATGTAAATTAATAACGATCTCACAATTCCTTTCTCAAACTTTTGCAACTTTATTGGCATTTATGTCCGCAGTACCCCGGACACTAAAAATATCCATAATCTTACTTAGACCCCTCCTATAATCTTTCTACTAGCCCAGACCATCATATTCCTTTTTTAAGTTTCTACATTTATAGTGGGCGTTGTTAAGGTTCACTGTTATGAACTATCACAAGATTTTATCCTTACCTGCTGGTTTTAAAACTTTCCCATTAAATGTCGGGCTTCTAAAACTCTTGACCTTTATACTTCCCTGTAAAGAGAGCTATTTCCGTTAGTTTTGCGTCTTTTTTTTTGCCTTCCGAATCAATTTTTCTTAGTATACCATTGAAGAGGTGAAAACCCTACTATTTTGGTATCTTTCGGCCAATACTTAACCTAACTTCTTCTAGTCTACAATTTTCAACCCAACTCTAGCATTAAGGTTATTCAGTCGACTAGGGACTCTTTAACTTCTGAATCACTAAGAGCTAAAAATTTACTGATCTTTACAACATTTTCTAGGAGTGTTGAATATATATTTTACTTTATTTGTAATTACTGAATTTTGGATTTAAAAGTCAAAATTTTTTGTGGGCAAAACGTCAAAATCAAAAAAAAGCTAATTTAAAATTTTTGATAAATTAACAAAAGCCGTTTTCGTTTTAGGTAACGACATGTTTATTTAAAAAAATTAAATAGAACTTACTGCTTTCGTTGCCTTTTGTTTTCGTCAACAAACAACCACTTTTCAATTCTTTAGTGCCATCACCGTCACCACCGACTTCCTTACCGCATTTCAAATCCTCTCGCTGTTGTTGTTGTTGTTGCTGTTGTTTTGCTTTATTTTCCAAAGCCTTGTCCATATCCACCTTTAGCTGTTGATTATAGTTAATTTCACCTTCATGTTCATTAATGGTCTGCATAAAACCGGGTGTAGTTTCTGAAGTACTAGTGGGTGAATCTTTCTCTTCGGCAATGCGTGGTAACATTTCACCGGGTGCTGGTAAAGCAATACCGGACGGAGTACTTACCAGCGTAGATGTGCTTACAGAAGTTTGTGTGGAAGATGATGTCGACGACACCAACGAAGATGTATCACACACCAATGCTGCTTCCTCTAAGTTAATAGAAGGATCAAGGTGTAATTGGTGTTGCTCTAAAAGGCGACTACCACATGTGGTGGTGGTATTTGATAAGCCCTGCTGTTGCTGCTGCGGTTGGTATTGTGGGTGTGTTGATAGGGGCGGCAAGGCCGGCTGATTACTAATAGCATGTGCTGAAGATTGGGAGGTGTTTGTTGTAGTACTACTATTGGTACGCCATACTCCACCGATAACTCTTTGGGGCTGTTTTATGGGTGGCGAACAGCACAGCGGTGATATTAAAGTGCATTTTGTCTCTGCGCTACGTGGATGTAGACGATCAGGCGAAAGAGCACGTCGCAGAAGGGGTGAGGAAGGTTCTGAAGATTTTGTGCGCACAAAACCGGCCTTTTTAGTACCTGCTGTCTGAACTACAGGTAATGATCCCCCCGGGCTATACGATTGAGTAGTATTCGATGAACCTGGCTGATGGCCAATTAAGGGAAATGCCAGCGGCGATGGCGAACGTGTGGGTGAAGATGGTAGCGGCGATGGTGAAGGAGTTCTCGCCAAAGGCGACAATGGTATATGACCTACCGATTTGCGCCTGTTTGGTATAGAGGCTGGCGAATTGGTGAGCAAAGTTTTCACACCCGAGCTGGTTGAACAGACGGTTGTATTTCCTGCACAGCCAGTGTGTAGTTTGTGTTTTAATCCGTGTAAAGTGGAAGGTCTTTGATAAAGTTGTGGCACGCCAGTAGGAGAAACTTTAAAAAAGACATAAAAAGTTTAAAAAGAGAAGAATTTAAAATATTTTTAATTTTTCATTTACCTGGCATTGCACCCATTACACCCACCGGAGCACCACTTGTGGCAGCACCAGCCACTGAACCCGCTATGGGAAGCAGTACTGTATTTGATGTGCTAACAAAACCAACACCCGTGTTATTGCCAGCCGTAGAAACACTATTGTTGTTATTATTTTTATTACCACCGCCCCCAGTTGGTGTATTTGGCGAAGATGACGATGGAGAAGTTGATTGCGATGAGGTAGCGGCTGACTGACAACAGCTGCTACTGTGATATGATGAGTCCAAAGGTGATAAATTTCTGGCAAGCGTCTTACCCGCAGTCATGGCTGAGGGTGTGGTGGGTGAACTTATGCCGGCAGCAATCTTTTAAAAAATTAAAGATTTTTAAAACATATGTAGATTTTATTTTTAGGTTAAAAAAATATTTTTGTAGAAAAATAAAGCTTTTAAAGTTATTTTTTATTATATGAACTTTAGTCTTATTTTACTTTTCATACCTGTTGTATCTCAGCTGAAGCTCTCTTACTGCTAATGCGCCTGAAGAGAGAAGTTTTTCGCTTTTTGTCGTGTTCCTTTTTCGTTTGTTTCTTTTGACGGTTAACTCCCTTTTTAGCCAATTTACTTTGCATTAAATCACGTTTCCGTCCACCGCTTTGTATACTAGTGTGTTCCAAAGGAGTGGCTCTAAGCGTTACATGCTCACCACCGCTCAGTAACAACTGCAAAACTTGTGTATGGAATAAGCCTTGTACAGTTTCACCGTTAACGTGGGTTATTAAATCAGCTGGCCTAAGGCCAGCCTCAAAAGCAGGACTGCCTTCATCTACGGCCATTACCAAATGATGCATGGTATAGAAGTCTGTGTCGCCATAGTACACACGTATGGTGTGAACGGTAAAACCAAAACCTCTAGGACCTCGCCGTATAATAATTGGAGGTTTAAGATTAGTAACCAAAGGAGACAGCTCACGGCAGGGTGAAGTGTCACGAGAGGAGGCAGTACTTGAGCCGCCACCACCGCCGCCGCCCACAACACTACCAGGTGATTGTATGCCGGCGGTAATATTGCACAATTGTTGAGTTAGTTGGGAATTTTCATCTAAAAAATAAATTTTTTTATTAAATTTTAATAAATTTAAATAAAACTCCTGAAACTTACGCCCTGAAGACATTAGCGACAATCCTAAAGCTGAAGCTGATTTTACAATCGATGATCTAGAGCGATGATTTTTAACAGCTAACTGGCTATCAACGGACTTTTGATGCTGCAGAGCCAACGGTGATTGTTCACGGGTGTTTTCAGTTGATGATGAACCACCACTAATGGTCTCGTCCTCAATCGATATTGAAAATCTTGGCAAAATATCACGTGCACAAACACCTTTACGTTTACGTGCTATCTGAGGTGAAAAATCATCACTGTCCGTTTGTGAGGACTCGGGAGTACTGCGTGCTGTTGTTAAAGTTGCTAATTTTCGATGAATATCGGCAAGTCTACGATCGGTGGTAAGAGTTGAAGCAGAAGTTGTACTTGAGGTGGTAATTGAAGTCGTAGTCGAAGTCTTGATTGTTGTTGCGTTAGTAATTGAAGCAGTTGTTGTAGTAGACGCCAATGATTTTGAAGTTTTCGTGGCCAATTCTACAGGAGCATTGACCATGGCAGCTGGTGGTGTAGCTGGTGTGGTAATAATTGAAGCAGTACTGGGTGACATGCTATTTCTGTGATGGTATTCTGGTTGCAGGCTAGTATTTTGGTAGTTATTAGCATTAGTACCACCAGCGCTAGCTGCAGTTGTTCTTTGTAGAAAGTGATGTAAAATTCGCATTTCATTTTCATTGCCAATGGTCACATTGTGTAGTAGTTCCGGCAAATAATCAGCATCGGGAGTGGATGGAACTTTTAAGCAGCTAGTGGAGATCTAAAATAAAAATTCAAAATTTAAAAATTTTAAATAAATTGAAGTTCACAATTTAGGCACAAACTCACCTCGATTTTCCTTAGATGTGGTGTATTTAATACCTTATTCATTATTTGAGGTGTTATAATATTCTGTGGCGATGCCAAAGGTGCAGCTATCTTGCGGGAGTTATCCGCAGATTCTACAGTATTTCCAGGCGATAAAATGTTTTCAGTCACTTGTAATTTCATTTCGGACAACGTTGTAGTAGTGGTGGTTAGGGCGCTGTTTACCGTGGTGGTGGTGTTGGTAGCAGTATTTGAAGTAAAGGAGCTAACACTAGTAGTGGAGGCCACACGAGACCAAGAATAATGTTGTTTTCGATATTGTGGAGTATAAGAAGAAAAAGAACCTATAACGGGTGTGTCATCTGTATCATCAGTATCTTCCCCTCCCAAATCATGATTATAGCGATCCATACGAGCTGAACATGAAATGATATATAAATTTTTTTATTTTAACAAATGCTTGCTTGAACTTACTATCAAAATAACTCGTATCATCTTCGTTGGATAGTTGAGGCACGAATTCGGCTTTTTGCCTTAGCAGAGAGTTCCAATCCAAACCATCGAAATAGAAATGTTCCTTAACTTCTAAAGCACCCGTCTGTGTGCCCAAACGATCTCGTGGATTTTGCTGTAACAGCTGAGTTATAATATCTTTAGCCTCTGGTTGTACGGGCCAGTCATCATTATCCGGCCATTCAATATCATCGTTAACTGTATGAGCAAACAATTCTTCTGCTGTTTCCCCAAAAAATGGTACACATCCTATAAGAAATTCATATAAGATAATACCCATAGACCACCAGTCTACCGGTTTCCCATATCCTTGACGTAATATCACTTCGGGTGCTATGTATTCGGGGGTTCCATACACCTGTTGAAAGGGTAGAGAAAAATGGAGAAAAAATATGTTTCGTCAATAAGGATAAATATTAAAGTCAACAGGGTTCAGTCCTTTTTTTTCTGCGAACTGTTATGCACAAAAAAAGAGTCATACAAAGGCTTAAGTTGTTTTTATAAATGGTTTAAAAATCTTTTCGTAAAATATATTTTCTTTGTATGAAGTATCCCTTAACCAGACTAACTGCCTGCGGTGATACAGGATGTTTGGCAAGATTATCGGGATCTGAATTGGTATCCAAAAAATTAGAACCTTCTACTGATTGTTACTCTACATAACAGCTTGTCTGCGAATGCCGGACACTGGCGAAGGATGGTACAAAACTAGATTATAGGTTGATTGACCATTTCGGTAGCATTTCCCTCTCTACCTGCAAACTCTGCGTAGATGCATACACAGGCAGGCAAACTTGGACAAAAAGGTCAAAGAATAGACCCGAGTCAATCCACATGTCTTTTAGATTTTGCAAACGGAGGTTGGAAGACAACATGTCCGCTAAAACCGGTCACTGTCGATGTGGCACACATGTCAGTAGAATTTGACTGCCTTTCGATGACTGCTTTAAAAGCTACTAAGATGGGGAAGAGAAGTAAATTATCTAGCGCATTTAATGCTTCTGCCCACTACTATATGAAAAGACAGTTTGTCAGATGTGGCTAACATTAGCCAACAAATCGGTAATCCTTCATCAAGTATAGCGCTTGGTCGTAAAAAGGAACCAGAACAGGACGACTATTGTAGATCTCAACTTCTTAACTTATTTTTTTTCTGTCTTTTTCTCTCTCTTTTTCTTTTCTTCTCTCTTATTTTGTATTTTCCTTTTTTACTCCTCCTTTTTTTCTCTCAATTTGTTTTATCTCTTTTTTCCGTACCCCTCTTTCTCTCTTCCCCTATTTATGCGTTCTTCTCCTAATATCTCTCACTCACTCTCTTGTTCATCCTCCCTTTTTCTCTTCTTCACTCTCACTTTCTTCACCTAACTTTAGAACGCCCTAATTTAATAAACACATTTCGTTAAATATAGTATTTTGTACGAGTGATGTCAATTTTCCTGCTTCAAACTGACTGATTTTTTAAATATAAAATTTTTTGTTAAGGTGACTCCAACTTAAACTTGGAGGTGCCTGATATAAATTATTAAATCTATTTTTTTACAAAGAAATTGTATATTAGTCCATGTGTATAAAAAGGGCGAAAGTATTATATCTAGAGCTCGCAGATATTAGAAAACAAGATATACAAGAAACAAAATCACACAAAAATCTTAATTTCTAAAGCAAAACTTAAAACGTATTTTCACCTTAAACACTTACTTGCTTATCAGAAAATTGCCGCGTTTCCGAATCTATATAGCCCTCATATAAATTAGTGGCCAATGACATTAGGCCCATTTTCGATAAACCGAAATCCGTTAGCTTTATGTGTCCCAAAGCAGTGATCAATAGATTATCCGGTTTCAAATCACGATGGACTATGCCATAACTGTGTAGATATTCGACGGCCAATACGGTTTCGGCAAAATAAAATCGTGCCATATCAGCTGGAAGGGGACCAATGTTTTTGAGCAAAGTAGCACAATCACCACCCTCTACATACTCCATGACAAGACATAAATGTTTTTTCGTTTCGAATGAACAATACATGCTGACGACAAAGGGATTGTCAGCAAATGAAAGAATATCACGTTCAGCAAAAACTTGTTCGACTTGGTTGCGTAGAATGAGATTATTTTTATTGATTTTTTTCATGGCAAAACGTTGTCTTGTTGTTTTATGTTTTACCAAATAGACAGCACCGTAAGCACCGTTTGAGATCAACTTGACAATATCGAAATCTTGTTCATTAGGTATAGGTTGTGGTGCAGCTGACGCAGCAGAACTTGCAGGAGGCTGATTGGTGGGAGTTTCTATTGCTTGCTGTTCTTGACAGGTCGATAATTGTGTCTTAACTTGCTTGCTTATAGAAGCGGCAAAGGAGGGCATTTCAGCAGTGGCCACTGGAGTTTGTGGCGGTTGTTGAGGCATAGGAATGTGCGGTGTACTTGTGCCACTATTGGCTAAGAGATTCAGCTCATTATTTGGATTAAAGGTGGCTGAAACACAGGTAAGCGGGGAACCAAGCAAAAGTGAACACGGTGTTCCTGAGTCATTGACTAAACTTGTATTAACAGAAGAAGAGCCGCTTTTTGTATCACACACATCTCTAGTTTCTTTAGCTTCCTGTTGCATTTCCGCAATGGGATCACGATTTAAACCCAGTTTATGTATAATATATTGTGGTATGTCGGCCTTAATACCTTGTATGGCCTTAGCCTGACCCTCAGCAGCCACCAGCAGATGATAGAATTCCTCTGGATCAAATTCTAAACACTCTAGCAAACGCGCAGGTCTTGATATTATAAGCAGTAACTTTTTTATTACTCCTGCCAGTTCCACTGCTGCCTCGGGACTCTTTTCCTTCGTCTCTAATAGCAGACGTTCCAAATTCTCACTCATTTCATAGAAATATCGAGAGGTTATCAATTTTGCTTCAGATTTATTAAGGCAATCTCGTGCCATTTCCAAAACTTGATGGTGGACGAAACGTACAATAGGCTGAGAGTCACGGAAACTATTACAAGCCGCCGACTTATTTTCGTTAATGAAATGTTTTAAACGTTCTTCCATTTGTTGGGTGGCCTTGGGAAAACGTTCTTTATACAAAGTATTCATCATGGCGATTTCATTGTCTATAGCTGGACTACGAGACGGACTTGAGAGCGATCTTGATCTAGGCCTATGAAAGGGGGATACTCTACCACTATTATTGCTTGAATTATTGCTTTGAATACCAGCTGCTGTAGCGCCACTATTATGTAAATGTTGTTGGTTACTCGCCCCATTACCACTACAAGCAATGCTAACATCTGCACAACAATTTGGGCAAATTTTATGGTGGCCAGTAGAGGCCAGAGGTTGAGGTGGTATTGGCACAGACTGTTGTTTTTTAATTTGTTTGGGACTATTTTGTCCCGGGACGGTAGTTTTGTTCGTTGTTAAAGTTGCTGTTGTAAAGTTATTGACTAAAGCACAATGTTTATTGCAATGAGGACGATTTGTATGAGCTGCTGCTAGCGCTTGTTGTTGCTGCTGCATATGTTCAGCACAACATAAAATAATGGCATTCGGTTGACCCGGCTCTCCTGTTAGAATTGACAATTCCTCTTGACCTGAAATATTATACAATTGATGCAAAGCTTCCTGGCTGGAACATTGGCTCTGTTAATAAATAAATAAAAGGAACACCAACACAAATTTAAAAATCTAAAAACTTGTATAATAATATTTTAATATTTACCGATAAATTTGAACTTCCAGGAGTTGTTCCATATCCTGATGATGGCAATGAAGCTACCGACCATCTTCTACCGTCTCCACGGCATGTAGCTATACGTTTAATTGGCGCAAATGCGAATTGCATGGGTGAATTGATCCGCGGACTGTCGACAGGACTAGCCGAGTAAGGGGAATGAGATCTTGAGCTGGCTGCTGCTGCTGCAGCAACCGCTGCTGCACCTATGCCACCTGTTACCAAACTTAAACGATGATGAGCTACACCACTAGAGGACGCACCACTACCGCGCATTACTACACCATGCAAATGATGTTTGCCAATGCCGAGACCGGCACAACTGCCAGAACGAGTAATATTTAGAGTTCCTGCCGTTGGTGCAGTAATATTGGCGTTAGTTGTAGAAGATGATACAAAAGCATTGTTGCACGACGATGACGAAGGTGATTGTGTTAGTGCGTTTGAACCGGTAGACGTTTTGCAATTAGATGTATCTCTCTCACAAAATGAACTGCCCGTTAAACATGGTGCAGATTTGCCTAAAGAGGTATTACGCATTCGTACCAGATTTGAGGAATCTAAAATGATAAAACAAATATTGACATTGGGACTGCTTAAATCCATGGTGAAATTAATTATCAGGTGAACGCTTTGCAAAGGTAATTTTTGACTCTCTTACTTTTTTCTTTTTTTTTATATGGCGTTTGACAACACGGTGGAGACATAATTTGAACCGTATTGTCAAACTCCATATATAAACAAGAAAAATTAGCAAGGGCTTAAAAAATACTCTCCGCGATGCGTTCACCTGATAATTAATTTTACTATGGCTTAAACCTGTTTCATATTTTTGAAATTATAGACACATTACATAAAACAGCAAACTATTTTATTAAGAAATGAAAGAAAACACAAATTCCAATGTCAACCTCGTTTTTTTTGTTGATACCTCCCTACTTCTACAAAAAAGGCTCCGACGACCGAGTTCATGGCGGTATAGTCTGGTCAACATCTAGTCCATAGCATCATATGGCTATAGCTAAGCGATGAGATGTAAATTTGGAGGCCACATCTGCACCGAAACAGCTTTGAGGCAGCAGCCCACCCACCAAACTATGCACATGTAGGTTTATCAATAATTCAACAAAAAAAAAGTAACCGGATGAACTTTCTAATGACGAACCTTCTTGGCTTACGGAAAAGGACTTGATTTGGTCAGTTAAATGTACGTACACTCTATCAATCAAATAAATTAACACAACTAACATCTAAGTGCAGAAGGCTGCACATTGAGGTACTAGAAATAAATGAAATATAAATGAAGCAGAAAACAACGCACAGTGTGGTGTGGGTGGCCAAAAATGAAAGTAATATTTTTAATAATTTTAGAACTTGATTGATACAGTTTTATTGCATAGTTTTCAAATAACAATATTCAAAAATAAATTTAAAAATATGTTAATATATACAAAAGTTAGAGCTAATCAAAGTTGAATGTTTAAGGTGAATGTGAGGAATGCAAAGAAAAATGAAAAATAATGCAAATATTCTAAGGAGTTAAAATAATATAAATTGTCGATAAAGCCGGCAGTATTTGCATTTATATTATAGTGTGATATCACTAAAATATGGTAACGCACTTTTTTTTATCCATTTAGCTCTCATATGTGTTTCGCCGTTGTTCTGAATGTGAACCAAAAAATAGTAATAATTATTAACAACTTGCAAGTTTGCCTGGCAATTAAAAAAAACTATCAAAAACTATTTTTTTTATAATTTAGTATAATATTAATACAAGTATGTATATTATAAAAAAGTATGTGACATTTGCGAAACGTTGCGGAAATATGACTTTTTTCATTTTTTCAGTGTCATCATAGGTACAAATTAAAGAATTTTTCAATATTTGGCTCAAACATACTTCTTACAGAGCAGCCCATATGGAAATAATTAACTTTTTGGAAAAGAAATTCTAGACTAAAGTGGAAAACAAATAAAAGACTTAATTTTATTTTAGCAAATTTAAAACGTAAATGGGTAAACATAAAACGTAAATGGGTAAAGTGCTCCAGAAAGAAGGAGCTGTTTGAAAAAAAAAACAGTTCGTTGCTTAATTCATTTTTCAATATTAAAGAAGAACACATATTCAATGTAAATATATAATCTAATATTTATTTTCAACAATATATATGCAGATTCTCTTTGTTTTTAAAGACAATTTTGATCAGTAAAACAATAATTATTTCTAATTTTAAAAAACTGCTTAGAGAAACATGGACTTTATATGCTGAAATATAATTCTGCTATTTTATGCCTGTTACTGTTCACAAAATACTAGTGCATGGAGCAAAATTTATAATAAACTTTAGGATTCCAGTAGGAATGTTGTCTGAGGAAGCTATAGAAGCCTCTAATTAAGTTTTTAGAAAAATTTGTTTGAACCATACTCGAAAAAACAGTCGTGTGAATACTAATAAAGACATAATTTTTCAATCTGAACCAAATTTATCTATATACACAAAAGAAAATGGAAGTTATAATAAAAGGAGCAATGAAGAGATAAATAATTTCATTATAGAAGAAAATGCTGGATATAGTTAATAATAAATTAAATTTAAATAATAAAGGATATATGGGAAGGACATGAATCCTTGCACCGAAAACTTAGAAATTTAAAATTTTGTTATCTTTTATTAATTCAAATATTTGTGCCAAATTTCAACTCTTTACAATAACTTCTCCTATTTATGGCCGCTCTTTATATGAAAACACGACACTGTGCAACGTACTGCAAATGGTGATTTAGTAATAAGTATATTCTGTTATCCCAAACTTAGACGACCCACACTTAAGCGAAAGTTGAAATATATTTCAGCCGAAGAATTATAACATCCTTACTTGAGTGGCATGTGATTTTCAATAGAATTATTATTGCTCGATTAAATGCAAAGGCTCGTAACGTAACAATAGTTTAGTGATATGCTCTGACAGAAGATAGCGAGCTTGAAGTCAAAGAACATTTGAACAATTGTATCGACTTCCCTATGTATAGGGATCCTGAATATATGTACTTTATGGAGTCGCATTTGGATAATAAAGAAATTACAAACGGAATTGCAAACTGATATATACCCTTATCACTATGTAAAGGGTATAAAAAGCATAAAGCAAGTTTGGTGGTAAAAGTGGTAGGAATGAATTTTCTCTTACAATATCGACGACTGTTAGTATAACTCTTTACAATCGCCTAATTTATTTCTACAATTTAAAAAATGTTATGAACGACTACGCCAAAAGTCAAATAGCAAAGGTAAATTATTCGAATACAAACCTTCTTATATGTCAAAAATATTTAGAGGACTCACAAGGTATTCTATTTGTCCTATTGTTATAAATAAAATTTCACAATGGTTTAAAAACCTTTAACAACTATTGGACACTCGGCACAGGTGTTTATGGAGTTGTTGTGACAACTTAATAAGCATATTAAACAACGTAGTATTTTTTAGAACTATTTTTGTATGAAAGTTAACAAAACGATTGTAAAATTTTATAACAATATGACAATAGGACATAATAGAACACCTTGTGAATACCCTAATTGTAATTTTCAATTTTTTTTTTACTTTTAGAAACCGTTAAACTACTACTTACCATTACTTGAAGACCGCATTGAATATGCATGCTGCTGATATGATATCTTACGTAATAGAGCCCCATAACCTCTAGCTGGCAGGGAAACTGAACTGCCCGACAAACCACCTGAAGAGGATTTTGTTAAATTTAAATTTCGCAGCAACGATTGAGGTGACGATATAGATAAATCGTTTTTAGGCGAAGAGCCATACATTTCCAAACCAGTTGATAACTTTAGATTACCATGATGAGTATTATTACCACTGCCACTAGCATTACTATTATTACCACTACAGCTACCCATTTCCTGATCAGAATCGTCAAATATTAACACCCTAGCCGAATAACTAGATTGTGGTCGCATGCGTGTTAGAGAACTAGAATGAATATGTCGCTTGGCCACTGGACTATTTGAGGCTGAATTAGATTTATTTAATTTACTGCTGGCGCCACTATGATGAGGGCTAAGACTGGTATTACTGCTTTCATCATGTAAAACATTCGATGTTTCCGTGTCAGCTAAACCACTTACGTCTGTTAAACCTTCAGCGGTAGCTGAAGCATCCACAGCATGTTTTTGCGGCGTAGAAGTGGATATTTTGTTCATATTGACGGCCAAAGATGAAGCTGTAGTGGCTGTTGTAGTAGTGTTAGTGGTATTGCAACTTGAAGCCTTTCTTGACATTTTCCGTATATTTGCAATTTTGTAGTACTTTCCTTTACGGAAATTTTAATTGTTAAACAATTTCTAACATCTTAATTGGTTATATTTTTGTTACAAATTTTTAAAATTTGAATCAATTCCTTTATATTGCGTTTGAAGTATAATAAGTTAATAGTTTTTTATTAAATAATTATAAACTTCCAAAATTTTAAGCATTAAAATGGTATGATGGTGTTCGATCCATACATTGTTTAACTCTTTCATCAAACATAAATTTAACCTGCAAAAAGAAAATATAAAAAAAAATTTCATTGCATAAATATTCTTGTATTATCCAATTTTAACATCTTTTTTGCCTTTAAGTATTTATAAATAAAATGATTTTTATATATGTATCCAACATAAGGAACAGGGAAAAATACCCTCAACCATTATTCCGGGTGGAGATTTAACTCATGCTCCTTTTTTTTGTAATAATGGAGGTTGTTCTGCATTTCGATTACGATTCCTCATGCAAATACGCATTTACCGAAATAGAAATAATTTACTTTTCCAATTTTAATATTAAAAAGCACAAGATTTTAGTACAAAAAGATAAAAAAATTTAAATTTTACTTAGTATAAAAGTTATTTGTGGCCAAACAGTAAAGAAGAAGGCCGACGGAAAAAATTTCGTTTCGAATCGAAATGCAGAATAGGGGTGAATATTTGCTGACAGTAGAGATGAGCGATATTTCTGTACCTGTGATTTTATACCTGTGGCTTTAAAAGCACTGGTAACGACAGTGACATAAACTGTGAAGTAACTGTTACTGTGATGTAGTTACTTTGATACATAAATCACATTCCTGAGGTCGTTACGACAGAAAAACTACCTTTTAGTATGGGCGTTAATAAATACATTTGTACAGGCTTAATAGAATAATTTTGTTTTAAAAACCTTTAATTTTACTTATTTTGTTCAGGTTATCATTGATAACTAGTTACTCGATTGACTTTTGTTAGTTCATTTGTATGCAGGGATCGTGAATTTCGGGACAGCTCAAACAAAAATAACTAGGGCTTGTTCATCTCCAATATTACTTGCTTACTTACCAGGTAAGCAAAGGCTTTTCTGGGTGTTTACTGCAGTGTTAATACTTAAAATTTGGTATGTTATTTAAAGTTACATTTTTGGGTCTTCCTGTTAAGTAACTATTAACATACTTGTTTGTGAAAAATAATTAACAGTGATTACCGTCACTGTTTTAAACCCCGTTAACTGTTTACAGTATTCTTCAAAAATCACGGGATCGCTCATCTCTAGTTGACATTCAATTGATCGTTTGGGGCAGTGATGCCAAGTGTAAGGATTTTCCTTTTCAATTGTAAACTTTAAAATAAATATGTTATGCGATAAGTATAAAGTTGACTTAAATTTACTAATCCAAGAATGGTTAACCTTTGAATATACATAATTTTTAACATGAAAAGCAAATATTTTCTAAATAGGATGTTGAAGCATTTTGGTACAAAATCTGTACATCAACAAATTTAAATGACAATTTGATTTTTACAAATTTCGCAAAAATTTTCCTTAGGTTGAAACATGCAAATGCTGACAGCGAAAGGACTTTGATGTGCACACAAAAAAGAGAAATAAATTAAGTATTTAAATTCTATTTTCATCATTACATTTCAATTACAAGCAAATGTAATTAGTTTATAACTTTTAAATGCACGTCTGTTTATTTAAAAAAAAAAAAAATAAATAATTATACAGAATTGAATAAATATTTTTTTTTATATTTGTAAGTTTTTATGTTATTCTCTTGTTACACTTATGGTAATAATGTAAAACGAAGACTTTTTGTACACTTTGCTAACTTCCGACCTTAATCTGAGATAAAAATTAAGCAAAACTTTATATTTTTAGAAACAATATTTCAATATATGTTAAAAAGTACCAAAAATTTAAAAAAAATCCTTTTTGACCTTCTAAACAACTTGACCTCAATCTGGGTTAATAATCATTATGTCATTTTCAGGACTCATAATATTACAAATTGCAAAAGGTTCCAAAAATGTAAAAAGAACTTTTTGATCAATTACTTAATAGACTTGACCTTTATTTTGGCTTATGTTGTTAATTATATATTTGTAGCCTTATAATGGCAAAAAACTAAAAAAAGTACCAAATATATGAAGGATATTAGTTTTGTCCACTTAGTTGACTTCTGAGTTTTCCCGGCGTCCACAAGAATGCAAGAAAGTACCAAAGCAAAGTTTTTATCCTTTTTTTTACGCCTTTGGTTCCAAAGTTCTAAAAAAAGTACCAAAAACATATTCATATATTTTTGAGACCCTTCGAATGCCCGTTAAATTATGTTTTTATCTTAAAAAGCTACAAAAAATAGCTTTAAATACTTTTTCCATACCTGTTTTACATAATTTGAACTATGTTTTTACCTTATTTGGCCTAGAAGTTACAAAAAGGACCAATATGTAGTTCGTGCCCTTTTTCTTTCCCTTCGCGCCCAAAATTTTTAAAAAGTAAAAAAGATATATTCATACTTTGTCGAGAACTGTCGAACGCAATTCCAATTATATTTATTTGTATGGAGGTTACAAAAACCATCTAAAAAGTACAAATGTATAGTTTTTTTTATTTATTTTTTTAACCCTTTTTTACTCCTTAAGGTCCAAGTTTAAACAAAAAGTGGATGTCTTATTTTTTTGAGACCTGCCGAATGAAATTTGGATTATGTTTTGATATGTATTCGTTCAGAAGTTACAAAGTGGACCTAGGCACTATCAAAATTTAGTTTTCACCCTTTTTACCCTTAATCGTTCATAATTTCGAAAAAAAGTTCCAGGCACGGATCCTCTTATTTTTTTAACAAAATACAATACTTTTTAAATTTTGTTTCTATCGTTTACAGTTTAGAAAATATTAACATTTCGGTTTTCCTATGTTTGGCCCATTTTTATCCCCTTTAGTTTCGGATTTTCTGAAATCCCGTAGTTCAAATTTCAAGTCTATAGGCATCTATCTTTTAAAAATCTTTATTTAAAATTAAACTGACTTATTATTTACATTTATATGTATTTTTAAGCAAATCGAAATTTATTAAACAGACCTCGACCAACGGGCAACTTTTCATTTAATTTTTATTAATTATGTTCTTATGCTCTTATATTACGTTTTTTTATAAGAAAAAAAAATAAAATTCAAATCAAAATTTGTTGTCTTAATATTAAAAGGTTAATCACACAATAATCACACTAAACCACTAAACGTCTATTTTTAATTATCTAAGTGTGTCGCGTTTAATGTCATATGCTAAATGCATACCTTAGCCACTGTTGTCACCAAACTTACAATGTGACCATTTCGAAAAAAAAATATTTTGAAAGAAGCCAGGGAAGCGAAAGTCGCTATGCAAACAAAAAGTTTTTATGAAATTTTGGAAACGCTTTATCTCGAAAAGTGTAACGGGTATAGACTTAAGCTCCATACAAATGGTACCATTTTATAAAAAATTTTATACGATATATTTCAGGAAATGTTACAGCTATCGAAGCTACTCAGCGCTTTTACTTGTTTTGTTTATTGAACAACTTTCAGGGTTCTGGGATATTGGCGAATATTTGATTTTTTCTTCAACATCGTCTAAAGCAGCGGTCGGCACACTAAACCATTTACATGTTTTGATTTTGTTGATTGTTTGTTTTTTAGCGTAATTATTTGTCCCTTATGTCACTAGGGTGGCCATAGTTAAAAGTTTAAAATATAAAAGAATTGCATTAAAAAAGTTTTGGAATGTAATTTTAAAAATTAAGCCGCTTATTTTATAGTAAAATATATGCGAAATAATTTCGCCAAACTACTTAGTTTTGCAAAATCTCATAGATATTAAATGTATATTGACAATATTTTATGCGGATAAGACCTTTGACATGTTTATTACTTAGCTTACTTCTGATTTTACTTTAAACTACTTTTTATAACGAAAATTAAGACTCACAGATATTAGTTAAACCAATTAATGAATGTTATTTAAACATTTGTCCATTAAACATTTTGAAAATTCTAGCTGGTCACACTGGTCGCCTGGCACAAGAGACTACAAAACCTATTTTTTTTTATTCTTGCTCTCTTCAATGCTCAGAGAGCACGCGCACGCGTGTGCTATTTTGCAGATCCCTGGTCTAAAGCATTTATTAATTGCTTCTCTTTTAGAAGCCAAAAAAGGGAAAATTTGATATCAATGATTTTTAAGTAACTTCATTTGAGTAACTGCCCATCACCTGATATTCTCCAAGTGACAGAAATTCTTTTATGGTATAATCAATTTTTGTAAGGTAATTGTATCATGCTCGCTCTCTCTCTCTATCTTCCGTGTCTCCATTTAGTTACAAAATTACAGCCAACAGAAAAAGCTTCTTTTAAAAATAATGGTTTTGGGTTGTGACTGTTGCTGTATTTCTAAATGCAGTTTACTTTGCATAACGAAATTTCAAATTCCTTCTGACAGCAAAGCTAAAGGTTTTGAAAATGTCTTCTGCTCTCAAATGAGTGTTAATAGTTATATTAATTTATTGGAAACAGAGAACTTTGTTAAAATTGTAAGGGTTGTATAGAGGAAGAAGTTGGAATTTTGTAACGTAATTTGATTCAAACCGAAAGGCTTTTGTAAAGAATTAACGATTTGAACAGTTCGTAATAACGTAAATGTTAATTCCCAGAGTTGGATGGAATAATTTAAGAGAAGCTTCGTTGTTGCCTTATTTGAAGCTTTCATTGTTGCCTAATTTGAACTTTTAAAAAGCATGGTGGTAGCTTTGCGGTATTAGTCATACAAATATTAAAATTTCTATTCGATCAATTAATTTTCAAAAATCGTGCTACAAATAAATGCAAGTTTTACGAATTCAAAAAAAACTTTCACCTCGAATAAAATTACATATAATCACCTCTAAATTTTATTGAGATCGGTTAGTATCAGAGTACCCATTTAATTGGATTTGATTTTGTTTAAACAAATAGTAAAACGATTTTTATTTTTTGGCCAAATAATCGATTAACAACAACCTCAATTCATCGCGCAATCATTTTAATTTTTTTTAGTTTTTTTTTTTGCTCTTTAGCTTTTAGTTGGTACCGTGAAATAACTCCCAAATGAAATAACTCCCAATGAAAAAATGAAATAACTCCCAATTTTTTTCCATACAAATTGGGAGTTATTTCATAATGAAATAACTCCCAAATAAAATAACCCCCAATGAAATTTTGTTGGGAGTTATTTCATTTTTTCAAAGTGTTGGGAGTTATTTCATTTTTGTTGGGAGTTATTTCATTTTCTATCATTGGGAGTTATTTCATTTTTATTGGGAGCTATTTCATTTTTGTTGGGAGTTATTTCATTTTCTTGGGAGTTATTTCATTTTACTAAAAGCAAGTGTATATACCAGAGCATTTAAAAAATTTTAATCACGCTAGTATACAAGGTGACATTTATTTAAAAGTTTTGGGGTTTTAAAACCGTGGGTATATAGCCGGCCTTCGGCCGGGCGCAAGGAAAAAAACTCTAGTGGATTCGATCCGCCGGCTTCGCAATAGCCTTCGGCCGGGGAATATACTTTACACTGTAGTGCATCGGAAGTATTTGCAGCTTCATAACTAAAGTGTCATAAAATTCATGTTTTATTTGGCGAAGCTTTATATGGAAAGCAGTAGAGCTTAAAGCCCATTGCCCGGCCGAAGGCTACTTCGAAGCCGGCGGATCGAATGCACTGGAGTTTTTTTCCTTGCGCCCGGCCGAAGGCCGGCTATCTAAATAACTCCTTTTTGTTAAAAAAATTATTTAACCAAAAAGGTGCTTAAAGTCCACGCGCCTGTCCTAAAGCTGTAACGAAGCTGGCGGTTTGATCCACGAGAGTTTACTTATCCTGCGTCCAGACGGAGGCCGCCAGTCATTTGGTTTGTTTGTTTAGAAAATAATTTTACGTTAGTGATATTTAATTTATGGATACAAAAGGTGACAATGAATTGAAAATTTTGGGTTTAAAAATAAGTGGCATGTATAGCCGGCCTTCGGCCGGGCGCAAAGAAAAAAAACTCCATTGGATTCGATCCGCCGGCTTCGCAGTAGCCTTCGGCCGGGGAATATACTTTACACTGTAGTGCATCGGAAGTATTTGCAGCTTCATAACTAAAGTGTCATAAAATTCATGTTTTATTTGGCGAAGCTTTATATGGAAAGCAGTAGAGCTTAAAGTCCATTGCCCGGCCGAAGGCTACTGCGAAGCCGGCGGAATCGAATCCACTGGAGTTTTTTTTCCTTGCGCCCGGCCGAAGCCCGGCTATCTAAATAACTCCTTTTTATTAAAAAAATTATTTAACCAAAAAGGTGCCTCAAGTCCACGCGCCTGTCCTAAAGCTGTTACGAAGCCGGCGGTTCGATCCACGAGAGTTTACTTATCCTGCGTCCAGACGGAGGCCGGCAGTCATTTTGTTTGTTTGTTTAGAAAATAATTTTACGTTAGTGATATTTAATTTATGGATACAAAAGGTGACAATGAATTGAAAATTTTGGGTTTAAAAATAAGTGGCATATACAGCCGGCCTTTGGCCGGGCGCAAGGAAAAAAAACTCCAGTGGATTAGATCCGCCGGCTTTGCAGTAGCCTTCGGCCGGGGAATATACTTTAAACTGTAGTGCATCGGAAGTATTTGCAGCTTCATAACTAAAGTGTCATAAAATTCATGTTTTATTTGGCGAAGCTTTATATGGAAAGCAGTAGAGCTTAAAGTCCATTGCCCGGCCGAAGGCTACTGCGAAGCCGGCGGATCGAATGCACTGGAGTCTTTTTTCCTTGCGCCCGGCCGAAGGCCGGCTATCTAAATAACTCTTTTTTATTAAAAAATTATTTAAACAAAAAGGTGCCTCAAGTCCACGCGCCTGTCCTAAAGCTGTTACGAAGCCGGCGGTTCGATCCACGAGAGTTTACTTATCCTGCGTCCAGACGGAGGCCGGCAGTCATTTGGTTTGTTTGTTTAGAAAATAATTTTACGTTAGTGATATCTAATTTATGGATACAAAAGGTGACAATGAATTGAAAATTTTGGGTTTAAAAAAAGTGGCATATACAGCCGGCCTTTGGCCGGGCGCAAGGAAAAAAACTCCAGTGGATTAGATCCGCCGGCTTTGCAGTAGCCTTCGGCCGGGGAATATACTTTAAACTGTAGTGCATCGGAAGTATTTGCAGCTTCATAACTAAAGTGTCATAAAATTCATGTTTTATTTGGCGAAGCTTTATATGGAAAGCAGTAGAGCTTAAAGTCCATTGCCCGGCCGAAGGCTACTGCGAAGCCGGCGGATCGAATGCACTGGAGTTTTTTTTCCTTGCGCCCGGCCGAAGGCCAGCTATCTAAATAACTCTTTTTTATTAAAAAATTATTTAAACAAAAAGGTGCCTCAAGTCCACGCGCCTGTCCTAAAGCTGTAACGAAGCCGGCGGTTCGATCCAGTCCAGACGGAGGCCGGCAGTCATTTGGTTTGTTTGTTTAGAAAATAATTTTACGTTAGTGATATCTAATTTATGGATACAAAAGGTGACAATGAATTGAAAATTTTGGGTTTAAAAAAAAGTGGCATATATAGCCGGCCTTTGGCCGGGCGCAAGGAAAAAAAAACTCCAGTGGATTAGATCCGCCGGCTTCGCAGTAGCCTTCGGCCGGGGAGTATACTTTAAACTGTAGTACATCGGAAGTGTTTGCAGCTTCATAACTAAAGTGTTATAAAATTCATGTTTTATTTGGCGAAGCTTTATATGGAAAGCAGTAGAGCTTAAAGTCCATTGCCCGGCCGAAGGCTACTGCGAAGCCGGCGGTTCGAATCCACTGGATTTTTCTTTCCTTGCGCCCGACCGAAGGCCGGCTATCTAAATAACTCTTTTTTATTAAAAAACTATTTAAACAAAAAGGTGCCTCAAGTCCACGCGCCTGTCCTAAAGATGTAACGAAGCCTGCGGTTCGATCCACGAGAGTTAACTTATCCTGCGTCCAGACGGAGGCCGGCAGTCATTTGGTTTGTTTGTTTAGGAAATAATTTTACGTTAGGGATATCTAATTTATGGATACAAAAGGTTTTTGCATTATATATATGTATTTTAATTGGGAGTTATTTCATTATTGTTGGGAGTTATTTCATTTCCGTTGGAACTTATTTCATAAAACAATTATTTTTTTTGTAATTGGGAGTTATTTCATTTTTGTTGGGAGTTATTTCATTTCGGAGTTATTTCACTTTTTTGTGACTTTTATGAAATAACTCCCAAACATTGGGAGTTATTTCACTTTTACCGTTGGGAGTTATTTCATTTTTTTCGATTGGGAGTTATTTCATTTTCGTTGGGAGTTATTTCATTTGGGAGTTATTTCATTTTTTCCATTGGGAGTTATTTCATTTGGGAGTTATTTCACGGTACCCTTTTAGTTGCGGTGGTTTTTAAATTTTTAACTTTGTTTTGAAAAGATTTTATAATATAAATTTATTCAAAGTGTGACCGTTATTAGCTGTAACGTTTATATGTATTTGAGACTTTATGAATTTCGCACTGAAAGCATGTAACATTCAGTAAATTTCTGCAAGGGAAACATAAAATTTGACGTTTAGTCTAACACATTATTAAACACCTCGTTTAAGATTTCTGATCGAGTGTTCAATTTTAGTTAGTTCTTAAAAACTTATTAACTTAATTCTCACTCACAAAGAAGAGACAATCCCGTTTGCCTTTTTTAAAAGCATGGAAGTTAAATAGATGTTGTTAACAGCAAGCACTACTGCCGTTCTGTGAAAAATTGATGTGTGTGAAGTTAGAGTTCCGCAAGTTAGCTCCGTTTTTCAACTTTACCTAATCAAGAAGGTAAGATAACATTAGTCTTACTCATTTCCTGGTTATTTAACAAAAAATAACATATTTTAGTGCAATTAACGTGTTTTGCTGAAAAATTAAATATGTAAACTTAGCAGACAAGGGATCACAAATGTTAATAATAAACAAATATAAAGCAAAAAGAAATTAAATAAAGAAAAAAAATTTAGAAAGTGTGCTCGAGTCACGCCCTTTGGGGCCGATAACGGTGGCTTCAGAGATTCATGCACTAAAGGTCCCATATTCAGAATATGTACCAGATCTGAGATATATGTATGACTTTGAAAATTGGTATTTTTTATATGCATATGAGATACATAAAAATTTGAAAAAAAAAACAGTAATTTTTAGAAATCAATCTTTTATTCTAGGGGTTACTAAATCAATTTTTTGTGTATGAACATTGGCCTGGCCTTAAACATGTTTGTTCTATAACTTTTGTTTGTTGTATACAGGTTTCTTAACTTTAAACATTATATTTTTATACCCTTCACATAGTGATAAGGGTATATATCAGTTTGTCATTCCGTTTGTAATTTCTTTATTATCCATTTGCGACCCCATAAAGTACATATATTCTAGATCCCTATAGATAGGGAAGTTGATATAGCCATGTCCGTCTGTCCGTCTGTTAAAATCAACTTTCCGCAGTCAAATAAAAAGATACAGAAAAGCTTTTGGTGTCAAACTGTTAGAAATATCCCGCAGACAATCCCTATTTAAAATCAGCAAAATCAGCGAAAAAATAACCCATTTTTTCCAGGACAAAATTCGTGAATATATCCCTATATATTTCAGTAAGTATAGTCATTCTTGCCACAAAACGGATCTAAATAAAAGAACATTTTTTTTCAGATAGGATCAGGGGAAGTGGTAGTTTGGGGAAATATTTTTTGCGCTATATCTCGGAAACTATAACAGCTATCGACTTAAAATGTTCTACAAAAAGTAGTTGTACAATAAGACCTGCACTTTTTTGGGTGGGGGCAGAAAAGGGGTAGCTCCCATACATATTAACAATTTTTATTTAATTTTCTATACGCTATATCTCGGAAACTGTAACAGATATTGAAATTTAATGTTCTACAAAAAGTAATTGAACAACAAAACCTACGCTTTGAAGAAAACATTTTTTGGGTGCGCGGGGGGGAGGATATGAGGAAGCTCCCATACAAATTAACAATTTTTGTAAAATTTCCGATACGCTATATTTTGGAAACTGTAACCGATATCGAAATCAAATGTTCTGCAAAAATTAATTAGATAACAAAACCTACGCTTTGAAGAAAAAATTTTTTGGGTGGGGTGTGAATATGGAATAGCTCCTATACAAATTAACAATTTTTGCAAAATTTTCGATACGCTGCATCTCTGAAACTATAACAGAACTCGACTTTAAATGTTCTACAAAAAGGTGTACACTTTGAAGAACAAATTTTTTTTTTGTGGGGCCAGGTAAAGGAGTAACTCTTATACAAATTAACAATTTTTATGAAATTTTCGATTCGCTACATCTGGGAAACTATTACAGCTATCGACTTCGAATGTTATGCACAAAGTAATAATCAAATAATTAATAAATTTTGAAAAAAAAAGTTGGAGCGGAGCAGGGGGGACTGACTAAAACATCCCATAAAAATTAACAACTTTTATTAACCTTTTAATACGAATAATGTTGAAAACTTTTAAAACTCTCGACCTCAAACCTTTTTCATCTATTTCTATTATTCATACGAACGTTAAAATTTTGTAAAGTTTTCTATGGACTTTAAAGCTCGCACAAGGTATTTTTATTATATTTTTGCAGTACAAAATAAATCGGCTGGGTATATTAAAAGACCAATGTGAAGGGTATATAAGATTCGGCACACCCGAATATAGCGCTCTTACTTGTTTTAACATCAATTTTAATATTTGCTCTTAAACTTACCTTTTTAAAGGCAAAAGCACTTGTAACACCAAATATGCACTTGCACTGTAATTTCGCTCTTATAAATTACCCTCAAGCCACTGTTCAAACATCAGAAATCCGCTTCTATTACCCCCAAAGCAGCTACCAAAATAGCATTTTATAATTATTTTTGGCTTCCCTTTTGTTGTTTTTTTTTTCATTAAGTTTTATTTACTTTTTTGCGAGACAATCTCTGATAAATTCAACAAATATAAATAATTTGCGGTTGTAATTATCATGTGAGTTTATTTAGGCTGCCAATGGAATGAAATACAAATAAAAGATGCTACAATAATAACAACAGTGATTACGCCTTTAGCTAAAACTTTTAACTAAATAGTATGTAGCTATAAGTTTTTATTTTTTATTTTAAGGAGGTCTTAAAGAGATTTTTGTAATTTTTTGTATTTAAGAAAGATATTCTAAATAAAATTATTTAGTTGTTAGAAAGATGTACAAATAATTTGCAAATGTCAACATATTTCTATTCAGGTATGTTCGCATATTAGTGGGGTCTTTATATGTATGAAATAATTTCTTTTAGTAACTCTTCATATAATGTTTGTTTTTACGTAAAAATAGGTTTTTGAAAAAAGTTAATGAGAGTTCGTTGGGGAAAGTGTGTATGTGCCACGGCTAACGACTTGCAATTAAGGTTTAATTATACGTGACATAACCATATACACAGAAAACAGCTGTTCGAACCAAACTTTTGGGCAACACTGTATTTTATTAAAGGTGTCTTACAATTACGCCATAACCATATCCATAGAAACCAATTGAATTTTGGTTTTATGGCAACGGTTATGGTTACGGCATTATGTTATGGCACGTATAATTTAAGCTTTAACCCTGAGAAATCGAAATGTATATTATAAGTAGGAAATGCTCTCAAATAGATTGTGAAATAAACATTTTTTTAGTAATTCCAAAACCGACGTTGTAGATTTAGCAAGAAACTTAAGAGTAACATGTAACAGTAGTTTAACGTGGCCTTTTCACATTACTAAAGCATGTGGAAAGAACTACTTCAAAAACTATGGTATATGGAATCAACTTCTAAATATTTTGCAAAATACTAGCAATGCCATAAGGTTTAACCAGTTACCAGAATATGAATCATAGATTTTGACTACCTTTAATTTATAATTTAGTATAAATTTATGTTTATTTTATTATATCTAGATTTGGTTTATGCAATTGTTTGAATATTTTGTTTTCTATGTTTGACTTATCTGATTCTAACACTGTTATTTATTAGACATGGATAGTGTATTGTTGTAGTAGAAAATCAATTAAAGAAATAACAAAAATTAAGTAAAAAACGCATGCCACATCGCCTTTCAAAGTGAGCACGTGATTTCTAAATAATACTTTGAACAGTAAACGTGATTTATAAATCACTGTTATTTAAAACAGTGACGATGATATCTGTTAGTTATTTTTCCACAAACAAATATGTTACTTAAGAAAACTTGTTATAATAAAAGTAACAACACTGCAGTTAACAGTTGCTACAGGAACACCCAAAAATTTAACTTTGCATTACATATCAAATTTATATTAACAACTAGATTTGGGTCGATTGGTAACTTCAGTTCATTTTTTCTACTAACCACATTGTAATTTATATAGGGTTTGGAAATTAAACAAACGAGGTGGTTGGCAAAAATTAGCCATGTCTAGTAAGAACAGAGCAGCAATATCCAAAAATATTCCTTTTAACATATCAAATTAATAGTGACAGAATCGCGGTAACAGTTTTTTAAACCACAAAAATATCGCTCATCTCTAGTGTGCATTAGACACCGTATACCGGCGAATATAAAGTATGTATTGTTGAAAGGAACGGATCTCCATAACTTTTCACAAGCTGTAACCCATCCTAATATACGTGTACCCTAAACACAAACAGCACTTGCTTAACGAAAAATCAAAATTAACAAAATTAAATAATTGATTTTAGACTCTTTAGATCAACATAGTAATTTTATCAAAAGAAAACAAACGCCTCTACAGTTTTTTTTTATAAAAGGAACGAAAATACTTTTACATTTTTTGAGGTTTCGACCATTAAATGAATCTTATCTTCTCATATTTGCTTTAATTAATTTATTAAAGTTAAAAAAAAAAACGAAAATGAAAACTTTTTATAAGAATGACCCATATAATTTCTCAAGTTGTAGATAATACAAAAGAAATTAATAGCAAATAACAAGACAAATATTTCTGTAGTTGTTAACCACGATTTAAGATTCATTTTGTGGTTAAGTTAATAAAAGTTTTTGCTTTGTTACGGGTATATTCAAGTTCGCCTATCCGTTTGTAATTGGGTGGTAATAGATATTACAAAAGAAGGGTAACCTCATTGTAAATGGTTTTATCACAATGTTAACAAAATCAAATACTTTAGATTTATACTAAAAAAAACGCGTGAGTTGTTAAGGATGGTAATAAATAAGCAGCTAAAAATAAGTCTAGGAAACTTTGACGTTTTTAGTCTTTTAAACTAGAGCTTTAAACAATTTTGATTTTATGATGTTATTGTGTAAAATACTTCAATTATTCTCTTTACTCTATAGGGGAATATCTGCGGGTTGTTATAGTCAGTTGTTTCTCCCTTTATATGTAGCCCCTTATACTGTGAAATTTATAAACCAAATTGTTCAAGAAAACAATAGTAATACTTCAATTAATTTTCAAAATATTTTCATATGTACATACAAACAGGCACCGTAATTTTTAGATATGCAGATGAAATCGGCCAAAAAAATTTATAAAATCACTATTATTTAGTAAATTTAAGTTAAAATAATTTTCAAGCAATCGTGCTTGCCCCCCTCTACTATGGTTTACAAATCAACTCAGTTGAGTTGTAATTGTGAAATTTGATGTTATTATTACAACTAAAACTGTGAAAAAATTATTATATTTTACAATTTTTAGTAAGTATGGTTGGCAAAAACTTAAAAAAAATGCAACTCGTCAGTAGCAGTTGTTTTGTTTGGTCGTAATCACGATAGCAAATTTCACATTACAACCGAAAAAGAGTTGAGTTGAAAAAACATAATAGAGCCTTACAACTAGCATAAACTTTTCTTAATAAAAAAACATTTTACCCAATGCCAAAACAAATTGTCTGCTCTGCACTTTCGAGTACACCGATCAACTCAGAAAAGCTTTCTGAGTCGATTTTAGCATTGGTGACCACGTAGTCTTGTAAACAAACTCCAGGTCTTAATTTTGAAGATATTTTTGATAAGATTTGGCACAGATTAGTTTTTTTGGCACTGGCACGAAACCTAATTTTGGTGATGACGATTGGTCTATTTGTTGGCATAACCCACATGTCCTCCCGGCATAAACTTTTTAGGGTAAAACTCTCCCGCCTATTGCTCCATCATTACAAAATTTGTTGTATCCCTCTACTTAGAGCTTCTTAATTGAATTTCATACTGTTCTTTGCAACCTAACCTACGCAAATGTTATTGTTATATTAAAATACTTGTTTCATTATTAAATTTGATTAAAAAATTATAGATAAAGCTCTTTGTGCTTTAATCGTAATTGGTAAAGATACATACATGTTTTACAATTGAAGAGGTAACTTTTGAACAAATAAACAAACAAGTCACAAGATAAATAATTTGTCAAGCTTAACGTGTTTATTAACTGCTATCACAACATTCGCAAGTAGTTGTTATGTTAAATAATATCAGAATGTGCCTTAGTTTAAATATTGTCAAATGAAAATATCTCTATTAGCATTCTTAAAGAAAATTTTGTTTTTTTTTTAATATTTATTTTTTATACAAACATATCGCTTATTTGCGAAAACAACGTCACAACTAAAAAAAAAGCAATTTACAGAAAAACGCGTTTGAAGTTTTCGATTGGTTTACATATGTTTTCTAGAAAAGACATGAGATATTTTCTCTTAAACGCAAAAAGGAGAAACAATGAAATGTATACACATTATAAAGCATAACCCCAGGTATCACAAAGGGACCGAGGAAACGGGCCCAAGTGGGCTGCACAACTATCACTTCATCACTTCCGCAACATCCTGTTCTACCTAACCTAACCTAACCTAAAGCATAACAAAACCAACAATTCTGAATCGTTAACTCCAAAAATTAATTTTTTGAGTTAAAACGTTGTTTTGGCAAATAAGCGATATGTACATATACTTATACATATATTATATTATTATTATTATATATTAGTTAATGTAAATAAATAAAAAATAGCAAAGAAAATTTTGTATTTAAACAAGTTTTCAAAATAAACTAGACAGCAAACTCTTTACAGGTAAAGAAACTTGAAAACAAGATTGAAGAAGACCTAGTTTTTATAACTTTCTTACTTAGTTGACTGTTTAAAGCAACCCATGTGGGTCATTGGCCGAACTAAGTTTTTACATTTAGTTTGGAAAGGTTTTCATGGATTTGGCATTTTCGTCGTCCCCTTTGGCGTTTTCCTTAGCATCATTATTTTTGCACAAAAAAAAAAAAAATTAAAAAATAATTATTATTTTTTTTGATTTTTTATGACATAAATATTACAAGCCCTATTTAAACATATCAAAACAAATATTGTTTTTAGTAAAAAAAAATATACCAACAAAAAAATTAAATGGAATAAAATAAACAGAAGAATCAAGTCACAGAAAAGAATCATGTCAAACATAAGAAATAAAAGATCGAAACTAATTGAACTATTTCAACCGCTCAGTGAAAAGAATCGTTCACTGAACTTGGTTGTTCGTGACCGGAACAGCTCTAATGTGCATATACATATGTATAAATTTTGTCCTAAAAAAAAGGTTAACTCCAGGTTTTGCTTACATATCGATCGCTCCTTAGTTAACCGATCTTGCTTAATCAACTGTTTATGAATATTTCTGATAGTTTGATAGACTTGAGGGCTAACTATAATGTGCTTTTGCTTACTTAAGCAAAAATGCGAATACACATGTTTAAAGGGCTAACTATAATGTGCTTTTGCTTACTTAAGCAAAAGTGCGAATACACATGTTTAAATGTGTATAACTATAATGTTCTTAAGCAACTTTTCGTTAAGTTTCGTCAAGACACATTTGATTAAGCAAAAAGCGAACCTGGTCGTACTTTGATTAATGGATCAGCTGTGTATACATGAGTTGGGCGCACAGTTGCACTTTTAAGTACACTTTTATTTATGAAAAAAACATTTTTTATTTCTTAACTTTTATAATTATAATTTTATTATTTGTTTGATAATGGTATAATATTTTTAAGTTTTAGATGTTAGTTAAATAACATTTTGCGAAAAAAAAATCCATATATTTGGAATATAAAAGTAAAACAGTTTTTGCAAAAGTACAAATTTTTGCAACTGAGTTCTGTAAGTATTTAAGTTCAAAAAGTACAATATAGCCACTGAAAAGTCTTCAATAAATTGATTAAGCATTTGACAGGCTTTTCGTTGATATTTGACATTAGCTTTAGTTTGTTTAAGCACAATATATGTAGTTAGGCCTCTGAATTTTTTAAGGGTTTATTTGATTTTTATAGTCAAAGAACCACGTCTAATTTTAGGTATTGACTTGAAATTGCTTCCTAAGTCAATTAAAACATGTCCATCCGTCTAGGTTCCTATTTATTATATTAATTAAAGTACAGGTTGAAGATATTTGATTTTGTAAAAAAAAATTAAAAATGCATTTTCATTTGTTACAGTAAATCATGAAACAGTTTGAACAGGCTTTATAATTATTTTTAAGTTTTTAATAACGCATTAAAAATGGTTTAATAGTTATTTAGGGGATTCACAAGGTGTTCTATTATCTCCTATTCACAAGGTGTCCTATTATGTCCTATTGTCATATTGTCATAAAATTTCACTATAAGACACTCGGCGCAGGTGTATGTGGAGTTGTTATGACAATTTAATAAGCATACTAAACGATGAAGTATTTTTAAGAACTATTTTGGAATAAAGACAACAAGTCATTGTGAAATTTTATAACAATATGACAATTTGACATAATAGGACACCTTGTGAATCCCCCCATTATTCTACTAATTTAAGCACTTTCTAGTTCACTCTGTTAGCACAAATCATCGAGTACTTGTTCTTCATGGTGTATTTCAAAATGAAATAGGATTTTTGTGATTTTACTGTCAAAGAAAACAATTCTCTTCTTTATTTGACTGTAAGCATATTTCGCTTCCGTTCTTAATTTTTTTTAGTCAAAATAAAAAAAAAATCTGAGGAAGACCAGGGGGCAAATTAAGGCATTCGAACTGAATCGAAATTCTACTCAATCGATCGAGTTGTCAATGCTTTTAATATAGGCATTCTAATAAGAATTTTTTAATTTCGATTCGAATCGAATGTGACAATTCGCCCCCAGGTTTTTTAATATTATCTCTTGAGTTGATAGCATTAAAAGCTTTTATATCTTAAAAACACTTTTTAAGAAACAGATGGGCATGGTTGGATTGACTTCCTTATCAGCAAGGATCCAGAAAATATGTATATACTTTGTAGAAATTACAAACGGAATGAAAAACTCATATACATATCCTTATTATTAAGGCAAGAGTTTACGTAAATTCTAATAAGTTTTTTGCCTGTACCTTACAAGCGGCAGATTAAATAAAATATTTAAATTTTGTTTGATTTATTGCTGGCATTATAAAAGCAAAAATATGACAAAGTACGTGACAAAATTCCCTTATTACAACATTCAGCATTTTTAAATTAAATAAAACTAATACATAAATAAAAACCACTAAGTTAATTATGGAACATTTTTTAAACGATCGCAAAACACAAAACAAGCGATAATTTACGTGTGAAAGTATGTAAATCTAACGTAAGGCCAGAACAAAAATTAAATAAAAAATTAGTGCTAATCTAAAATCTTGCGTTGTTAATTTTTTCCTACTTTATAGAATTCTCGTTTGGTGGATCGCTCTGGAAAAGCAAGCTAAACGTAGGCGTCTGGCTAAAATCTTGCATTGGAAACCAATTAGTCACGATGCAGAAGGTGTTGCAAGAAAATCTGAAACTCGGTTAGGAGCAACGAGACAAATAACGCCGGTGCAATATGTTCATGGCAAAATTATTGGAAAGGGAAAATGTAGCAGAGACTCTATGGCGCCCAAGCTTGACATCATTGGGAAGCTGAGTGTCTCTATAAAGAAATATGCTTGGCTGTCAAGAAATAGTCCGAACTGCTGCCTTTTGTTAAACATTGGGCGTCACGAAGTTATACAAACTTTCTAATTACTGCAGCATATTTCAGGCAAAATAATAGTCATAATTATAGCCGAAAACTTAACCTGTTTCACAACATAGAGGTATTAAGGAAAATGAGATAGTTGGGGATGTAGCAAGGCAAGAGTCGTGTTTCACTTAATTTCTATAAGACTCAAAAGGCTACGTAGTTTCTGCTATCTTTGCAAAGAAATAACTAGAGTCCTAGTGGAAACAATAACAGGTAACTTTTGGACAGCGGTTTAAACCAAAATTGCAGGACGACTGGTCAGCAATGTTTTTTAGCATATTTTATGGTGCTGTGCGCCCCAAAGCAAACATTCTAGAGTCTCACATTTTTCAAAACCTAAAAAAAAAATATCTCGGATTGATAATACAAGGCTGCTGGCATTTAGCAAGATAATGTAAAGCACGCTTAGTGTATTTGATTTACGTTTTTTGAATTGGCATCACCAAATTAACGTTTTTTTCCTTTTCTGGTAATACTTAGGACCAAAGGAGTCTATATGGAGTCTTTGTGACTAACCAATTTAACCCAACCTTGTAATAATTTTTTTTTTAACGGAAAATTCTGACTCGAAATGTAGCTTTAGAGACTCTCGACTTAAGTTCATATTATTTAGAATATTCTAAAGAAAGTACTCAAAAAATGTATGCAACATATGAACAAATTCGTTCGTACATTATACGAAACCTCTCGTTATTTCCTACCACGAAGTTCTTACGTAGAATATACGAAATGTACAAAACTCTTCTGCACGTTTTACAAAATTGATTTGATATTTCTAGATTTCATTATTTTCATAAAATTATTAAAATAGGGCTATAATTTTATATGAAAAAAAATTTTGTATGTTCTACCAAAAAAAATAAAAAAGTTTTTTCGTATATTGTTGCATGGATTTTCTCAGTGTACACAATTGATCCATATAATAAATGGATATAAAAATATTTCCGAATATTTTTTAACGCTATAAATAAATTAATATATTTTAAACGCATTTTTTTCTTAAAAAACTTTTTTTTAATGTGAGAGTTTGAAATTTTTTTAACTTGAAAAAAAACTAGGAGTATTTTATGCTGTTTGTTGATAACCAGGGCAACCAAAAATATGCGAAATCATAATTTTTTCCTGTGCGTCGCATTAACTATAATGTTGGTTTTTAAGGGCATATTTTTTCATATTTTGCAAATAACAGCATTTGTGATTTTTTTATACTGAATTTGCAAAAAACCTTATAAAAAATCTTTTGAGTGCTCATTGTTACTTTTTTTAAGTTTTCGTTTTTTATTTTATTTTAAAAGTAAACAACCCATTATTATTATCATCCGTTTTAAAACTTTCGCAAAATTGGGGGAATATTTTTGCATATTTTTTATAAAACAATATATTTTGGTATATTTTTTTATAAAAACCATTTTTAAAGCATTTTTAAAATTTTTTATATTAAGTTAAAGAAAACCCTAACAAAAATCTTTCGAGAGTTTATTGTTACACCTTTTGTTGCCTTTTGTTTTTTTTATTTTGAAGCGAAACCCATTATGGTTTGTTTTGATTTAAAAAAAATCGATACCCATTTAGTTTTAAATCATTGAAATTATCATGTTTTTAAAATATTTTGGTTTTATTATTTTTTTATCAATATTAATTTGTTATTTCGTTAACTCCACTTAATTTTAAGTGCTGCGTTTTGGGATTCTTTGTTCTAAGTTCCTTTCATTCTAATCTTTAAAGCATGTATTTTTAATTTGTTAAATCATATTTTTATCGTTTTACCGCATAGTATATGCGCATAGAACCCTTTTTTAAGAGCATATTTGTGGTTGCCCTGTTGACAACTTTAAACTATTAACTTTAAAAAATGAATTATTTGTTTTATTTTTCAGTAATCATTTTTTTTAAGACATAAGTTTATAAAAAATAATTAAGTAAATTTAATTTAAATTTTTTATGATTTATACTTTCTTACGTTGAATTGGCCATAAGCTAAACTCCTTTGTCTAAACCTTTTTTCACAATAACACTTTTTGTTAGCTTTTAACTTTAATAATGGTTTTCGAATGCGTGTATATGATATATTTTTAGCAAAATTTTATTATTTATTTACTTATTAAAAAATTGCCATCAACATACTCTACTTTTAGTACATTTTAATTTTAGCCTTTTTTACATGCAAAATAAACTTTTTTATTCATTTAAAATATGGAAAAATCTTAATAAAAATTATTAATTTAAGATTTCCACTATAAAGTTCTTACTTTTATAAAAAAATTAAAAAAAAAACTAAATTAAAAGAGCATGCAAATTTTAAGCCTTTACAAATATTTCTTAAAAGTATTTCTTCAAAAAGTGCAATATAATAAATATTTTAACGAGTTTTCCAAAATTTATATTCAGTTGCATACCCACCCACACACAGACTTAAAGAGTGTGAAAAAACTTTGATGGCCAATAATTTTCAAGTTATTTTAATGATTTTTTTTTCTTTTTGTTCTTGGGATGAAGAAAGCGTTGTTATGTTTTGTTGTACTTTTTCGTCAACAAAACCAAAACAAACAAGAAACAAGAAATATTTTCGCGATTATAAAATCATGCGCAGATTTTTAACGGCCAACATTTTTGTTTGCGTCTTTAATATTAAGTACATATTATAGGTTTAGGGTAGTCATATGATAAAAACAAAATACACAATTTATTTTTTTTCCAAAATTAGCAAAAAAAAAACATGTATCTTCACTAAAAATTAAAAGAAAAAACTATAAAAAAACACACACAAACATGCAACTATAGAAAATGACACAAAAAATATTTGTCCTTCTACGAAAAATTATGCAAATAATATTTTTTAATGAACTTGTACGAGGCTAAGACATTTTATCTTTCAAATCTTGACAGGCAAAATTTTAGAGAAATCAATTCTTTCCATTTAAAATTATAAAAGGTCACTGTTTCATAAAAAAAAAATAAAATCACACTTAAACCAAAGGTTTTTCTTAGCAATGTGGCATTTACGATAACCAAGAATTTTTACACAAATATTCTACATATTGGCAAAGCAAAAAGTGAGTCTGCTGCAAAACAGCAAACGAAACGAAAAATGTTCATGCTTAACTTTATATATTAAAATGTTTGTATGTAAGCTTTCTACTCTATATAATGAAAATAAGGGATAAAGTTGCAATCGTTACAGCCAGGGAAGCATCGGAAAATAATTAAAAATAATTATTTAAAAAAATGAAAAAAATTTCACATATTTCTTGGCAAAAAAAAAATTTTAATGAAAAATATAATTATTTTTGACAAATATGTATGTATTATAAAAATAAAAAAATAATTATTTTTGAGATTTATTCTTTATCAATATCAGATTTGCCATGGGGCAAATCGTCGCATTCAATTTATATTCGATTTAAAATTCAAAAATTCTTATTAGAATTTCTATACTCAAGGCATTGAAAATTTGATCCAACTGGGATTTAAATTTAAACCGAATGGGTTTGTCTAATAAAAAAAATAGTTGCCACAGTAAGCTTTTAAGCGCCCATAAACTTATTAAAAATTAATAAGAATGCATTAACATTACAATTATTTTTTAAGTCTTTAAATATTTTTAGGTTGAAAAGTATTGAAAAGTAAGATGATGTCCATTATTTTATTTTTCAAAAAAAAATAATAAAAAAAATAGACAGAAACACTATATTTACGAACACAAACTGATTGCTGAATAAAGGGGCTCTGGAGGTTACAAAACAAAGTTCAAAGTTTAACAGTTTATAGAGTCCCACAATAACCAAAACTTTTAAGAAAATAAAAAGGCTCAAAAAGATTTTCAAAGTATGTTAGGTAACAACGAATAAAGATTTGAGGGTTGGCTGATCAGTGTTACAAAAAAGATCGAAATGTCATTTCACATACTTATGTAGTAAAAACATACATATATGTGCATATCGTTAATAATATAGAAAAGCCCTTACTCTGTTGGGTGCCGGGTAATTGTGACGGTAATGAGGCTGCCGATGAGCTGGCAAGAAGCGATCGGACCGAGATATTGGGCGGAGCTGTGAGCCGGTAATGGGTTTTTTTTATGAATTGATAGGACCTTGGGTAATGGGTAAAGTGGGCCAAACCTGGAGGAATAGGGCTTTTGTGGCCCTGCTTGGACAGGAAGGGCACTAAGCAGCTGCTCTAGAAGAGCGGGAGGATTCTAAGGTGTACTGTTGGGACTCTCACAGGGCACTGCGATGTGATGTATATGAAGAGTAAATGGGATAGAAACTCCCCGGACTGCTACATGTTATTGTTATGTTATGTCTGCCACTGCCCTAGGATGCAGATCCGCCAACAGAGGTGGCTGCGCGCCATTGACGAATACAGACTTCTTTTGCTGCCGCGTTCTTGCCTACAATTTTTGTTAATTCTTTTTTCAACACTTTTAGAGGGATTCACAATAAGCCTATAAGCCTCGGATGGAGGTGGCGAATCGCATTCGTTGTGCCCTTCGCTACCTAAACTAACCTAAAAATTCTGATATTAAATTTTTGATCTTGACATCTAAGAAACTTGTGAAAATTTTAATTAGAGAAAGAAAACTAGGCTTAAGGGACGTTTTTGATTAAGAGTTAATGTTTGTGAATATAAGAGACTGGTAAATCGAGTTTGATTTTCAAAATTTGTAATTGTATTTTTGGTAACGACCTTCTGAATTCGGGCATTGGGCACAAGGGATTTCAATAAGTTAAAATTTTTAAGCGTTAATTTTTAAAAACAATTTAGATGCACCAAATATATGTAGATGTCTTAAAATGAGTCCTTGTAAAATTATATGTAGGTATTCAAACAAAAAAAAGGGGGGAAATAATAGTAAATACGTAAAAATGCATTATAAAATATGTGGAAGCAAGTCATAGTCATTAAGAATTAGATATGCTCATATATGTATAATATATTTGCATTAAACTTTTAAGACTTGTATTTGATTATGTAAAAATGTACATTAAAATTAGTTAAAGGTATACCTACATACCTTTTTACCTATATTATGTATTTAACCTATCTTAATTTATTAATGACCCGCAATAACTTGGATAACTATCTTGTTAATAATGCATTAAAATGCAGATTAAACGCTCCGCTTTTTCGACTTTAAAATTAAGTTTATAAAAATTGATTCCAAATCGAATACCTTTTGACTTTGCTATTACAACCAAACCAAAGTTGCTACAGACGATCTGTATTTTTTTATGTGTTTGTCAACCAAACATACACAAAGTTAGGAAGATAATTAAAAATTTTTTATAAAGTATTAATTGTAAGCGATTTAAATATAAGACAACCGCATACCTATACTGTAAAATCTTAGCACAGCCTCTTGTTAAGTAAGCACAATCACAAAAAAAATACAAAATCTTAATTATTAAACAAGGAACATCTTTCAAACATTCACACTTATAATCACTTATGCATGTCAATCGTTTCCATAATAATAATTATCTTTATTACATCTGTAGGTATTAAGTTTTTTTTATTAATTATTTTTGCAGCTTTATTTAAGTAGATATATAAACAATTTTGTTTATTTAGTCCTGCCGCTACTTGATTTTATCATTTCTTTAAACGGAATAGTAACAAATTGCAAATACCTTTAAAGTTAGGATAAATATATCAATTATTTTTGTATTTACGTATGGATATTTCCAGCAAACAACTATATCTTAGATATAACACTACAAATAATAAATTATCAGATAAAAACTGAAATATATGCAACCTTTTCTAAAATTTTATAATTGCTTATCTGATATTTTTCGACGAGAAACACCATTAAAATTTTTTAAACAATTTTCTTTTAACACTTTTCTTTTATCAACCCGTTTTTTTCCACTTTTTCTTTTGTTACTCATTAAACATTTTGATTTCCTTACATTTTCTTGAAACAATATTTGATTTATATTCAGATTTCCACAAAAATATTTATTATATATTAATAAAATTTATTTACTTTATTCAACAATTTTAGTAAGTTGTAAAGAGAAAAAAAAAATTTTCCAGTCCTCCGCACACACACAATTTTTTACAATACTTGATTTGATAATTGGCAAAACAGCAAAAGTGGGAAGGTGGCAGACAGTAATGATATCTTAGCGACTTAAAATCTTAAGCTGAGCGGTTTTTAACAATTCAGCGGCCATAAGTGATTGTTTCAGCGATTTTATAAGCTGAAAACGAAAAAACTATTTTTTTATGTGTACCCTATATATATTCTCTAAAATTCACATTTCAATCATATCCGAAGTGTTGTACATTTTGTTTGTGTTTTAAGTAGCTATTACAACGTGGAAAGAAGAAATAAAAAAGCCGTCACAAGTAAGCTCATCCCACTGAAAAGGTAAAAAGCAACTACATTACATTGCGTCGTGGCGTATTTTTTTTCCACGGCGCAATTTCAATAAAATTGAGTGAGGAATTGACAATATATGAATAATTTTTCGCCTTTTTTCTAAACCTTATTCCATTTTTCAGAATCTTGAAAATATTAGAAGATATCATGCTCATTCGCCGCGGCTCTGAGCCGGTCGGCTTGTTTCTCTGATTGCATATGAGCGTGTAAAAGCTAAAATTATAAATCATTTGTAAAATGAAAATTTTGACAGACATATGCACTTACACGATTTGTCTTAAAAAGGGTAAACCAATGATTGAAAGGTATACCACAACTGATCATTTACTGTTCATGTGTACATATGATTTCAAAGTCTCATTCAAAAGCCCTAAAAATATTAAGTCCTAACTTAGCGGCCAGACGTTCAATTTTTGCCTTTCAAGTTGCAATACACTAAAACTTTTTACTAACACACTCAAGCTTTTCGAACTTGAAAGCATCTTTATTATAAATATTCCCATTCAAGTCGTCTTTCAACTAAACAAGTAAACATAAATTTTTGTTTTTCAAGTGTCTGCGTATCTAAATATTCTACCGGAAATAATTTTAACTAAATTTTCGTGTATTTAATGTTAATTGATTGTGTGTTGTTGTACTAAACTTCAGGCGCCAATATGTAAGCAATGCAATAGAGATATATATAAATCAATATTTTTCTTCCGTTTCTGTCGCTAAGCGAACATTTTAAGATTATTCCTTGAAGACGGCATGTTAAAAAATAAAATTGATTATACATTTTTTTTTATCGAGTTGCGTTCATCCTACGTACCATTAATTTAAATGAATTTGACAAACAATACATGTAATAAACTTTAAATCGAAAACTTGAACTTGTGGTCGCAGCGTAAAGGGAATGAGCCTTATATGTACATATATACAGAATCAAGGCACATTCAACAAGGTAAACTCAAGGCGAATACAAAAAATTCACCCTCTTCATTTTTTTTTTGTGTTTGAACGGTAGAATTTCAGAAAAATTCCATATAAAATGAATTTTTATTTCGTATAAATGTCAAATTGATTTTAATCAGCTGGGTTCTTAATGTGCCTTCTACAGAATAAAGAACAACATTGTAAAGCTGTTGTTAACTTTCTGCTTTTTATCTTTGTATTGTCGTGTGCTTTAAATATTGACTAGAAATTATATTGCTACCATATATCAATCAACATTAATTACATGAAACCGTAAGATAGTTTTTATATAATTGAAAAATTATTCAGTTTTTAGTTAGCAAAAAGCTGTTTTATTTGAAAAGCCTGTTAGCTGTTTTTAAGTCCTTTTTTAGTTGAGTTGACAGCTCTCTTTGCAATGGCTATTTCAAACACGAAAATCGTAGAAAGAAAACAACATAAAGATTCCTTGTTGCCATTTAATAAATTGAAAAAATAAATTAAAAAAGGGTAAATTAATTGCAAATTGTGCATATGTGGTAAAAAAAAGTGACCAATCTATAGTTAATTGATTACGGCTAGAAATTTACATACAAAACCGTGGAAAAGTTTTGTACGAGGCCATATATTTTAATTGAAGTAAACGTGAGCCGTAGTGAGGAAAATATTGTCTGTCCAATAACAAAGAAGAATTGTTTGTAGAGTTCTAAACTTGAAAAAACAACGTAAAGAATACTGTAAAAAATAAAAAAACAACGATTCTCTCCAAGAGCCTGCAAACGGCTTTTTGATTATTTTCCTCGTTCCTTTCTGCCTTCTATTTAGTTGCAATACACTCAGCTGGTTGGAAGAAAAAGAAACAAACAAAAAATCTACGCACCTTAACAAATATCAAAGTGTGGTTTATTTTAATAAAAAAATTAAAACGTAAAAGGATTTTTAAAGCAATAAGCGAAGAAAAAAAGTAGAGTTGTAATTTATATATACATTTCATATTGAAGAAAAAATTTCTGAAATTTATTTTGTGTAATTTACTGCGAGATAAATCAGTTGTCAAAGAGATTTTCAGGTTGAAAGTTTTTGAGCCGGTTGCTACAATTAGCTAATTTATACATATATGAAATATTTTAATATAGAAGTGAAAAGAAATTTATTAGTGAAATTAAATAAATTCCTTTTATAATATAAAATGTCTGTTGTTAAAATTTTTATATGTATGTATGAACTGTTTTTTTCCTGCAACCTTTGAAATTCTACAAAGTTTTTCCATTTAAGTTTTTTTTTCTCAAAATTTTTACATAAATGGTAAAATTAAAGCCTTAAAATATGCTTTAAATGCGTATATTTTTCAACTTCCTTTTTTATTCCTTTTCTAAAACATACATTCATACAATGTGCATATAATAAATATGTGTTTTATTTCGTTTTGCGTTTAAAATAACAATTAGAAGCACTAAATAAAACTATTACAAGAGACACAAATTCATCAAACAGTATATAATTATGCCCCGCGGTAAACGACGTTCTAATCACGATATGGGTGAAGATGACCGTCACACCTCGAAAAGACAACGTAACACATATGCAACAGTGACAGCACAAAATACAAGCAGGTAAGGCAACTTCTTAAATAAAACAAACATAAAAAATTAAAAACTTGCCTAAAATGTTCATGTATAATTTAGCATACGTTTAGGGTTAAGGCTTATGTAAAAACATGTGAATATTTTGGGGAGGTTTAGGTATAAAATCATATGGTAAGTTCCTGGTAAAAGTACGCCAAAGATATTAAAATTTTAATGTGATATTTTCGAATTTTCAAAGATTTTGTTCAATGCATATGTATAAAAAAATTACCCACTTTAAAAAGTGATTATTTTTGTTTTTAAAATCGTAAAATTTTTGTTGCTTAATATTTTTGTGCACCTTAACCCTAATCGAAGATTAACTCTAATGTGTTATACCTACTTTTAGCTTAAAGCTGATTGTTTTCTCCCGTTTTATTTAATATTATCAATTTTGTGTGCTTTGGACAAATTAAATAACATGGAAGCACAAGTTTTAATTAAAGATTAACCCAAACTAACAAACGATAGATGGGTACAAGACGAGTAAAAAAAATAATTATGATTGAAATTTAAAATCAAATCTTAAAATTTTATTCCCCTGTTCCGATTCTGTTTGTTTTAAATTAAGTTTCGAAAATTTTTAAAATGAAAAATAAAGATAAAAATTGGTGGTTTTTTTATTATGTGCTCTAGCACTTTTATAAAAAGATGTCTGCTTTCTAGCGACTCTATAACCTTGATCAAACCAATGCTGTCGTTCAGCCTACAACTAGAGGGCTTATTAAACCAGTCGGAGGAAAGGTGCCTTACAGTTTTTAGTTCTCCTTAGGCGAGCTTTTTTGCAGTTCGATCCAATCAAAAATTTCTTCGAATTTGCATGCTTTCCTCGATCGAGTCGCCAAACTGTTAACTCTGTTTCTACATTTAGGGTAAAACTAAAACCTAGTGATGCGAGCTGGATAAATTGTATAAGTACCTATACATGAAGCAAGATCAATGAGAAATCAAGCCTGCAGGACTTACCTATGGAACCGCACAGTAAATAAAAGAGTTTGCAGGCAGAAATAAAACAAAATCGGTTATTAGGAAAGTTTGCAGAGAGTATGGTAAGCCCTTTTTTTCAAATGCTAACAATGCTGAAATGTGGAAAAGAATTCGCTGAGTAGGTTGCGTTAGTCGTGGAAATGCTGAACTTGGCCCTTTTAATATTGAATAAATAGCAACAACCGAAGCATCACTTTCTTTTTTGTTTACTCCAATAACAGAATGCGGTCTTTTACTTGCTGTGATTTTTTTAAGGCAAATGCTGTGGATACGATAAAGTTCCAATCAAATTCCTAAGATTAATTTTTCGGTTATTAATAGAATCAGCTTTCATGCTATAAATTCTATATCTACAACGTAAAAAATTGGCTCTGCCTGGAAGCTGGGTCGGATTGTGACTATTTTTAGAAATGATAGTACTATTAATAACTTGAGACCGATAACAATTTTATCTGCCATGTCAAAAATTGTTGAGGCAATTATAAAAACGCAAGTGTTAAAATACTATGACTCATTGATTTATCATATTCAATATGCTTTTAGGCGAAACCACAATACGACGTCCCTGCTTCTCTCTTCGACTGATAACATGAGCGAGAATCTCAATAATCATCAACATTGTTCCTTAACTTCCCTAGACCTAACTAAAGCGTTTGATCGTATTGATCACAACATTCTTGTAAATAAGTTTAAGGAACATTTTAATTTGTCAAAAACTGGTAGGAGTATTATGCGTTTTTGAAGATGCTTGTAACACCCAAAAGTAATGGTCTGAGACCCACCTTCAAGTATACCGATCGACCCAGAATCATCTCTGTCCGTCCGTCAAGTCGTAATTTTGAAGATATTTTAATTAAATTTGCCACAAATAATACTTTTTGAACTTGCACGAATCCTATTATTGTTTTTGGTAATGATCGGTCAATTTTTTGACATAGCCTCCATACAAATGTCCACCCGGAACATGCGTTTTGGGCTATAACCCCCTTGAATATTACTTTATCTTTACAAAATTTTGCACATGTGTTTTTTTTTATTCCATTAACTGGTATGCTGAACAAAAATATGATCGGTATAGACACAATACAAATGTCCTCCAGGAATAAGCATTTTTGGCTATAAATGGCACACATGTTTATCTCTATGCTACAAACTATAATACTTATACAAATATCGGTCTATTTTTTTCATAAAGCTTTCATACAAATATGGTGTAGGGTACAAAATGGTAGAGCTTGACCAACTAAAACTTTCTAACTTGTTTTAAATAGAAAACATGCCCCATTATTTGATCTATCTGATAAGCTGACGTTAAGATTTTACAGTACTATTAAATACCTTCTCATTATTACAATTACGCTTGAAACTAAAGTGTCGGTTAACGCATGGTTTATTAATTTAAAGTTGCCGTAATTGTTGTGTCGTTGTCATTCCGTACACAAATATGGCAAAAGCATTAGGTTTTTGCCCTGATATTGCCATATTTAAAAAAAAAATCAGCTTAGATTAAAGGAAGGTAGATACTAGAGGTCTGCGTGACTACACATAAATGCTGTTCGTTTGTTTTTCAACAACATAGTGTTTTTCATTCAATGTTAAACAAATTAAATGAATGAACCCACAAGCGAAAGCAATTTAAAAACCACTCCAACCGAAAACAAAATATTACCCATACATTCATATAAATAAATACTGAATAGAATGTGTGAATATTGCTGTATGATTGGTGTAAAAAATTATTATTCAGCGCATTCATTTGTGTTTGCAATTGTTGTTGTAAAACATTCATTAACTCGAAAAAACACCTGAATGTTTTCATAAAAACTCTAACTATAATGAGACTTTGCTATGTTTTTGTATTTTCAAGTGAGTTTTATACACATTCAAAACGAAAACTGTAAAATGAATGTGTTCTTCTTGTATCATTGAATGTAACACAGAATACATTCTTTCTTGTGTTGTTACTGGTTTAACTTTATTTATTTCCCATAGAATGAAAAATGTTTGAATGAATATTGGTTTTGTTGTGTATAGGCAATCAAATGAATATAGTCATGCAGACGTCTAGTAGATACACCAACATTTTAAAGATCACTTTACTGTTTACTTTAACTACTGACTATATATAAACTTTGGCTGCACACTTTATAAACAAATAATAATTAAAATTCCAATGCCTTTAATGGTAACTCGATCGATCGAGTAAACTTCGAATCGAATGCGGCGATTGGGCCTATATTTGAAAATTTTATAAAATTTTCGTCCTAAAAAATGGATTGATTTAGGTTTTGGCTTTTATCTTGCTGATTTAAAATATTGATATGTCTACGAATATTCTGATAGTTTGAAACCAAAACGTGGTCCGTCGGAATTAGCTTAGTTTTAGAAACTTGATTTCAACAAACAGACAGACGGATATGGCTAAATCGACTCTCCTATCTATTAGGATTCAGAATATAAATACTTTATGGGGTTGGAAATTAGTATTGTATAAATTAAAAACGGGATGATTAATTTGTATATACCGTTATCACTATATGATGGCTAATAAAAAAAAAACACAAAAAATACAACATACTTTAGGGCGTACCAAAATTTATTCCCTAAAAAATGCCGATATTTTATCATTCTCAGTCATTTGTTTTTAAAATTTTATCTTTAAAACCGTCTACATAATCGTTTGTTTTTAAAAACACAAATGAATTTTCAATTTGTTTTTAAATTTTAGGTTAGTATTATTTAAATAGATGCCTTTCTCTATTTTTCTTTCTATCTCTCTATCTCACTGTCTAAATCAGCTGCAGGTATTCTGGCTCTTTATCACAACTGCCAATGGCTCTTCATGAACATGAACATGATTTTGAATTTTAAAACACCTTGTGTTATTGTTAATAATAATTTGTTGGCATTTGTTTAGACGATTTCAATACTGAAAATCTTAAACTATTTTTAGATCATAAAAAGATACAATAATCAAACAAAAACAAACAAACAAACCCCTTAAAATTAAGCGAAAACAATGTCAAAGTAAAATATTTTCTTTAAAAAGAATTATAAAAATTTTTGCAATAATATTTAACTTTTTTCAAATTACAGGCGTCATATAAAAGCCGAAGATACGTTTAGTCATAAAAGATGTTTAGCATGGTTTAGGGAATATACAAATCCTGATGAGCCAGATACACTGGGTAAGTATTTAATATTTTTTGTTATGTTAAACACAAAAAATACTTGCATATGTACATAGTACATACAATATATTGTATCTTATATATAAACTTTGTTGTTTTTTTGATATTTTTATTTGCATTGTGTTTAGGTCCCGATGGCATGGAGAAATTTTGTGAAGACATTGGTGTTGAACCTGAAAATGTTGTGATGTTGGTTTTGGCTTATAAAATGGGTGCCACACAAATGGGTTTCTTCAGTCAGTATGAATGGTTAAAGGGTTTAACCGAATTAGAATGTGATTCCGCACTTAAAATGCAATCAAAATTGGATTATTTAAAAAGCATATTAAATGATCCAAATATATTTAAAAGTATATATCGTTATGCATACGATTTTGCTAAGGTAAGTAGCGACAATATTACTTTTAAATGGTTCATTAACATTTACCATTCATAAACATGTTTATACTCTTTACATAAGGGTATATGAATAGCAGTCTGTCATTTCGTTTGTAATATCTGCAATATTCATTTGCAGTCAAAAATCCAAAAGAACGTATTATTAAAGAATTCAAAATCGAATTTTTGTATTCCGCTTCCGATTTTTAGATCTCTGCTTTTAAAAATAGCACTCTTATATCTATAATTTAAATTAACGCGTCATAATTTTCCATAAGAAAAAACAGTTTTTTTTTAGAAATAAGGCGTCAGATATTATTAAACGTACTTTAAAAATTATTAAACCCGTTCTCAAGAAGATGAAGAGAAGAAAGTTGTGTAAAGTTCATAACGATCGTAAAGTCAAAATTACGTTTTTGCTTCTGTAAATTTCAAATAAGTGATGTTACGTACTTTTGGATTTTCGACGACGACATATGTATATATTCTGCAGCCTTATAGATAGAGAATTCGATTTAGCTGAAATTAAATTTCCGGTGCCGAGTAAAGTTATATAGAACCGGTATTGGCATCAAACAAGAGCAAGGTGAACGGTACCCACTATACAAATTTATAAAAAGTTTTAAGGCGCTTTATTTTGAAAACTATAACAAAACCCACCTACCTTGTGATTTTAATTTAATTCTAGCATTTAAAGAAAATGTTTGGGTAGGATCACGGTGAGTGGCATTCCCCATACAAACCGGCCGATTTGAAAAATTTTTTTAAAACTAGGACCCATACTATGGTTAACAACTCAACTTTACTGTAGTTGTAAATAATTTTTTTTTACCGCTTTCGTGTTAATCATTATACTAAAAAACAAAGTTTTGACTCAATTGAGTTGAGTGGAGTTGTAACCTGTAATAGGGCGGAATATCCCGAAAACTATGAGAGCTATTGACTTCGAACGGCCGAACGGTAATTATAGTATAATGTATATGGGCATTTCCATGTCATCGTACGTGACATTTGTACGCCTACAAAGTGGTGTAGATTTTGCAAAAAGAGTGGTAACTGAAAAATTGTTTCGTCAATATGTTACATTTAGAGGGTACTATAATCTAAAAAAAAATCATGACTTTGAAAACCTTGCCGGCCAAAATATCGGACGAAAAAGGCGCATATCGTACGTGACAAAAAACGGAAGTGATGTTGAGGTGCATGCACATATATACGAAAATCTGCGAATTGCAAAAGTTTTTTTCCTTTCTTTAAGTTCTTTTACCAAGCCAAATATTTTTCCTTGATAATCCATAATTTTTAAATACAAAAAGATTTTTAGATGATTTTGTTACGAACAAATCTTAATATCGTTCGTGACATACCGTATGTGACAGATTTTTCTCTTATAGTATTTGTCTGAAAAAAATAGGTTTTTTTAATATATGTATACATAACAAATTTAAAAAGAATTAAAAAATGTTTATTCGGTGATAATAGCAATAAAAACAATAAAAGGTTATTTTCATTTCTTACTATACACTATGTACTTGGGCGCTGGCACTTAATTATTAAATTTTAATTTTTTCACACATTTATATCAGAGAATAGCAAAATCACATTTTCTCTTGATTTAATCTGATGCTAAAATTTTAAGTGATTTGAATGTGTTGAATAAAAATCTGCCTTGAATAAAATCAGCTTCATTTGGTCAAAGCATGAATTTATTCATTGTGAATTTATTCACTGTGTGAGTTTTACTCACATGATTGAATTTAACAAATAAACGGTTGCTAGTGAATAAATCAGAGTAGACAAAACTGTGCAAGAAGCAGAGTTGCCGTTGTATAAGTTGTGAACGACACATATATTTAGTAAATTTTTAAGGATACTTTTTTTTACAAATAACAGCGTAAATAAGTAGTTATAATTTTTTTACTCATTTTGAATTGAAAACTGTCAGTTCAGAAAGGATAAATTATAAACTTTTTTTTAACTATTTCCAGAATTACATAATGAATTTTTTTATTTAATTATTATTAATTCTCTTTTTAAGTTTCTAAGTATTTTATGATTTTTTAAAATTTTTAAAGTCATCGACGTGAACGCTTTCTGTTTATTTTAAAAACAAACCAAACCTTTTAAAAAGTTTGTTAATACAAGCAGTGACAACTCGATCGATCGAGTAGAATTTCGAATCGAATTTGCCCGCTGGTGTTTTTTGTACGTTTGTCAAAGCTTTATCAGTGTTGCTCTAAGTTGATATTACAAAATGTTTAATTGTTTAAAAACATATTTGGAAAACAATTAAATCACATTACATCAGCTAATTAAAATTTTACACATAAAAATAAGTGTTTTTATATGTATAAACGTTTAAAATACTATTAACTTGACGTTAATTATACATAATGGTGAATCAATTTAATATTAAAAAGTATAAACATTTAATTTTTGACAATTTTAACACAATTATTCAATCATTTTTAGCCAAAGAGAAGTTTTTACTAACACTTAGCACTGTTTTTGAAACCTTTAGTGCCAAACAAGAAATATGACAAGAACTATGGCAAGCCTTCGTTATACACTACTGGCAATGTTAAAGAGAAACGACTACGTGACCTAACGTTAAACCATAAGCATGGCGCCATCTTTTTGTCTGTTATTCTCATTAAAAGCAACATCCCTTAAATGCTAGAATTTTTTGTTCAGTTTCATTCACTGATGCTGATACGATTGAATTTATGTTGATTTTTTTGAACGTTGAATAAAATCAAAAATCCAACAACAACAGATTGAATGAAATGATTTTAAATCATGCATTGGTTTATGTCATGTGATACGTTTGAACAAAATAGCCAAACTGAATAGGTTTTCGTATCATGATTAAATCATGAGCAAATTTTATTCTGAGTACGCCAGTCTCTGATTTATATACTGACTATCATGATAAGTAAACGAATGAAGTTTTCTTATTTTTGGGATAGGCTGGACATTTTGCCATTTTTCATGGAGATGTGCAGAAAACCCTTCAATCTCTTCGGTAGCAACATAAAACAAATTAACTCCTTCCACATATTTATGAGCACATTCATAAAATGAGAAAGCATCTGGCAATATTAATTTATTTGCTTTTACAATTTGCCAGACCTTTCTTTTAACAGTACCACCTACTCCATCAACTGCACCTTTACCATGTGATGTGGCAAAGAAGTTCCATTCTAAATGTTGGCAGCTAAATTTGTTTACAAAAGAGGGAATACTTTTTAAAATGAATTTGTTTTTAAATTGAGCGCTACTCCAATCAGAAAATATGTATATAGACGATATATCTACATATTGTTCGCTTATTTCAAGCATAGTTTTTGTAATAAAATAGTAAACATCAAACTTATTGTGTATTAATTCGTCGTTAATTATTTTTTTTGTCTTTTTTGGCTGCATCTGCGAACTTTTTTCGATAGATATGCTGTCTTTCAGCCTCCTTTTTTCGGTATTTCTTTATTTGTTCTTCGTTTTTCTTCAAGTCCTCCCTCCATTTCTTTGTAGTCTCATAGCTATTTTTACCCATCTTAATAAAATATTTATAATTATAAAGGAATTTGAAAGTATTAAATTGAATTGTGTTACTTACAATATCGTATGCTACAAACTTTGAAAGACTATAAAATTTTTATTGCATATGATGGATCCAGTTTTGCTCAAAAGGTTGGGTTGCTGGTGGTATTAGAATTTGGTTTCTGGATCTAATTTGTGTGTGCAATTCTGGGTTGTGACCTGTCTAGAGGACTTTTCCCACTAAGGTGATTTTTTTGGTTTTTGGTCGCTTTGCACTTCTGATTTTATTTTTCACTTGGGTTTTTCTATTTTTTTTTTTTTTTTAAAATGATTGAGTTCTCTGTTATTTGAATTTTAAAGTAATATTTTATTTTCACGTTTTACTTTATTTTTGTACAGTACCCGATTTATTTTACCGCCTTAAGTTTTGTTTTAGGTCTGTCCTCGTTGATGGTTGTTATATCACTCCCCTAGCACGCGGTTTTTAAATCAATCTCATCTTTTAATTTTCTTATTTACAAGCCCGTTACATTTTTTGTTGGCTGTTATAGATCGAGAACATTCGATGTTAAAAGCAAAATTCTTGAAATTCCAAAGTGCAACAACAAATGTGTAACATTCCTTTCCACAAAAACAACATACGAATTTACAAAGAAAATAGAAAGTCAAAAGCTACAAAAGCCGGTTGCCAGACTTAACCTACTTTACACATACTTAACAGGTTACCATCTGAATGTTTTTATTGTGTTAAGGCTAGGCATGTCAATCCTTAGGCATAAAAATGGTAGTGTAACTTTAATTTTATGGGAGATTTCATGTTTTACCATAAACATGTATACAATTTTAGAAAGGGTAAAAAAATAACAAAAAAAACTATTTACTAACACATTGTCCTCTACATGCATCAAATTTAAAAAAAAAATCGATCAATATTTGTTTGCGAGATTTATCTTGCTTTGAACTTTTATTTTTAAATACTTGCGACCGGTCGAATTCAAATGATGACGACAAATAACGTTTTTGCATTACGTACGTGACATTAGAATATCATTCAAAGCAATCTATAAAAAATACCGCTATTCGAACTATAAATTTTTAATTTCATAATGGAACCTGGCCACTGATGTTGTAACATTATTTTAAAAGTATAATTGGAATATTACAATTACCTAAATTTAGCCACTAGTTAAGACAAAATAGTTAATTTCAATTTCTGGAAATTGATCAAGGAGACTACCAGTTTAATCTGCTATTTTTGCTCTTTTAAAATTATAATTAGCTATAAATACTTTTACATAATAAAATTTAAGTGTTTTATTGCTCTTTGGTATATTTAAAAAAAAGTTGCGATGACTTTTATTTTTCCAGCCGTGGTTGACATATTCATGGAAATGCCCATATATAGTCCACCACAGGCGAGGAGGACCAGATATTTTGGTATCGCCCTGATGGCAAGAGGGCGAATGTGAAGGAGAGATAAAAGAAGGCTCTGAGCGCCTATAAAGCCTGTATAAACTAAATAGGTAAGAACTTGGGGTTTACATCGGATGTGGTGAGATGTACTGTACTAGGCATTACAGGGTCCAGAAGTACACCACAGGAAGGAATGGATATAATTCTGCATCTTCTTCCCATAAAGCTTAAATTATACGTGCAATAACATAATGCCATAACCATAACCGTTGTCACAAAAGTCAAAATTCAATTGGTTTCTATGGTTATGGTTATGGCGTATTGGTAAGCCACAAGTTTGTTTCGAACAGCTCTTTTTAGTGGTTATGCTAACTATATGGCTGCGAAACTCGACTTTGAGATCTCACCCCCAGGTAGGGTTCCCGGACATGGAGGCATGGAAGGGATCCGAGAAGCTGTTTTAGGGATATGCATTATTCACTGTTGGATCAAAGATTAATGTGGGCATCAAGGCTGGCGTTTATATATTGGATATGGAAGTAATAGTGGCATGCAAACTTTCGGACGAGTGCAGCGTTTTCTAGACTGAGATTTTGGCGGTTATGAGGGCTGCGAAATTGATAAGGGAGTTGCGGAAGGGAACGTGATAATCAACGTCGATAGTCAAGTCGCGCTCAAGGCACTTGAGAGGCGTTACTTTCCGTTTTTAGATTTTTGGACGACTGTGGACGGGCTTTCAGGGTAATCATGGCAATACGCATGGTTAGACGCTGGTGGGTGCCGGGTCATTGGGACGTTGCCGGTAACGAGGTTGCTAATAAAGTGGCTAGTAGGGAATAAGCCAAGCCTGCTGTTCAAAGAAAGCAAGAGTGTTCTGAGATGTATAATTGGGGCTCTCACAGGCACTGTTATGTGAGATATGTGACCAGTAAATGGAATGGATATTCTCCGGACTTTTGCAGGTTGTGCGGGGATGAGAAGGAGGTAGAGACTGTGGAACATCTTCTTACAGTATTTTTATGTTTTTCTTACTGCTCTTTTTAACTCCTTTGAAGGAATTTAAAATGATCCTACAGGTCTCTGAGTGGTGCTGGCGAATATGATTCGAGCCCCAATTGTATGTAGTTTTCAATACACAATATCTCAAAAACATTTGAAATTAACTTTCCTATATCGGTTTACTGGGAATAAAAAATGACCAATGCGAAGGGTATATAAAATTCGGCTCTTAATTGTTTTGAGTGCGCTTCATAAAGTTATTTATATTCTTACCATACCTTTATTGCTACTTACTTAACACAAAAAAATATCGTCACCTAAAATAAAAAATATCGTCACAAAAAAAATAATAAGTAGAATTTAGATTAATAATAATGGAGCACATCGAAACAAATGTGCTTAAAAATATTTAGCCTTTCAAAAATAACGATTTTATTTAGGAAACTTAAAAGGGCAAAGCAAATGATTTCTTTTTTGCAAAATAATAACCACATGCGTATTTGTAACTGTTCGTCGTCAGTCGGCATTTGTAATATAATTTTGGCAACTGACAACCGAACTAAAGTTAGGTTATCTCATACGTAACTGAAACATAATACTTAGTGCTTAAGGAAGAAAAAAATATTTTATCCTTTTAGGATTCCGATCAACGTAGTATGGATATTAATACAGCAAAGGCGATGCTACAATTACTACTGGGCAAATACTGGCCTTTGTATCTGCAGTTTGCGCAATTCCTAGATCAATCAAAGTACAAAGTCATTAACAAGGATCAGTGGTGTAATATATTAGAGTTTTCACGCACTATTAATAATGATTTAACAAATTACGATATCGATGGAGCATGTAAGTTAAAACAAGCGAACATTTCTACAACTTTAATAATATTTCTCTTTGGTTTAGGGCCTGTTATGTTGGATGAATTTGTTGAGTGGTTACGACAGCAACGTCAATGTACAAGCACAACATCAAGCTGAAATTTTTGGTATAACCCCTATTGCCATTATCATCAATACCAACTACATCAACAGCCAACAGCCCCATAATAAAATTAAAAGCAGTTTTTTGTAACTTTCTCCTCTTCCCTTCCTCAATCCCTATTTATCTTAAATCAGACAGAAAACACAACACAAACAATTCTTCACTTATGAATTGTTTTAAACAAAATTATCTGTAATAAAAATAACTTTTTGAAAGAAAAAAAAATAAATAAATAAATATTCGCAATAAGTTAAACAAAAACTATCAGCAAAATAAATTGTCCTTATAAATTATTTCAACCAATTTAAAATTAGAACAGGAATTTTTTTTAGCACAAAACACTTTTCACATCCCCTGCCCCTTTGACTAGTAATTAAGACACGCTGTTAAAAAGTCAGTAAGTCATTTGTATGGATTTGAATAACAGCAAAACAACGCTACCGTTATATTGGTTAAGTTACTTTGTAAAAAATGCTATTGTAGTTATACATACATACAAACATATAAAATATTTTCACTTCAATGAAAAATAAAATGTGCGAAAGAAATAAAAAAAAAAAAAAACAAATAAGCCAAAAATAAAGTTTTCCCCTTTTTTTAAGGAAACATTACTATTATCGTTAAATCCAGATATGCAACTACAATAGGGGTAAAAGTGTAAATTCCACAGTACAAAATCGTACATAACCTTCCCAAAGTTCTTAGATCGGAAACGGGTCTTATATACAGCTTTCGAGATTTTTGTGTGAGCTACTATCGTCTCTCTTTGCCTGATTTTTAAAATATGATTCTATGAATATCAAAACTACACTCGCATCACATGTCTTAGTTTCAAAAGTAATGATCCAATGCCCATCTTTAAATGTCCGGATCGACCTTAATCTCCTGCCTGTATCGATAAAACTATGTCTGCCCTACCATCTGGCCGAGAAATTTTAAGATAATTTGACAACATTTGGCACAAATAAGAGTTTTAGTATAACTATTGATCCCATACCAAAGTCTCCTCGGAATGAGCTTTATTAACTGTAACGCCTTCTAAGCCAAATTATTTACATAACCGATATTTTTAGAATATTTTTTTATAATAATCGGTAATTTTCTGCATTCAATTAGGTTTTTAAAATTAATTTAAAATGGAGCAAAGCTATGTGGATTCGGTTTGAAATTGAGAAGTTTACGTAATCTGAAATCCAGTTTACAAACCTGGGGCAAATTACGTCATCCGATTCAAATTTCTAATTAGAGGTATATTAAAAGAACTAAGAACTTAATCGATCAAGTAAAATTTCAACTTGGATCAAATGCCCTAATATAAAAATATATTCATACATACATATGTACCTTTATACCATAAAAAACTGTTGTTGTTGTTGTAACAGTTCCACTGTTGACGGTTGTTTTTTCCTGAAAATATATTCAAACGAGAAGATTTATATAAAATTGGCGTTTGTCAGTCAGGTGGTGGCATTGGGAGCTGGAGAAATTGTGCCACCTCGGTCGGTTTCACCCATAGGTCGATTGGGCGTAAGTCAGTTGGCCTATTGGGGCAATTAAACAAATGCACTGAGTCATGAAGACTCTGGAGGCAGTCAGAGCACTGATTCCGTGTGCCGGGAACAATCCGTTCGCGATAGCAGTTCAGGATACTGCACCATCCTGATCTCAATTGTGCAAGGATGGAACGGGTATGTCTTAGGAGCCGCTTCTCATCGTTTGAGATAGCGGGTGGACTCTGTTGCATCTGTATCCCTCGATGGCATTGGAGACCGCCATTTGATGCAACGCTCTCTGCGCGTTTGTCAGTGACATCCGGGTTACATCGGGTGGTATGATGTTCTGGATGTCAAAACTGTAAACTCTAATATTGTAGGGATATATGCGCATATTCTTAAATTCTTAAATTGATTATAAAATGCATATGGACTTAATGAATACGTCCAACTATTTTTGTTGACTTTTTTAATTTTTAGATTATTGCAAAAATAAATTTCCAACTAACTATTAAAATAAGTAAATAATAAAAAGGGGTTTGAATTTAATGGCCAACCATTAGGTTATATTGCCAGGATATTTTTTGTTGATTCAGGGTAAAACCCCCAAGCGAACAAAATATTTTCTTATCAGTCTTAATGGTCTTCACCAGAGTTCATTCAAAGTTATAATGGTCCTTACCAGCTCGACTTCCAGTCCTCTATGTTTATAAAGGAAGCTGGAACTTTTATTTTATTTCTTCTATTTCTCTTTTTTTAAGTATTAATGGACTTTTCCAGCGTATTCCTGTTTTTTTTTTTTGTAAGTGTAATGGACTCCTCCAGGTCATTTGTTCAGCATTCAGTATTAATGGACTTCTCCAGGTCAATCGCAAAAATAATCACTTATTATTCCTCCTTCCTTTGTATCACTTTATTATTTCTTCTTACCATGGTATAAGAAACAACACCAACAACAAGCCTAAATGCGCTTAAACAAATAATGGCAATGATGCAAGCGATGCTCTTTTATCTGTGACAGATATGCCAAATTAAACCGCTTTTAAGTCAAGAAAAACGTTGATTTATATACTTATTCGTCGGTGCTTTAAACCAAAGGTTAGTCAAAGCCTTTTATACAAAACATTTGCTGGGTCACTCAAAATTTTACTAAAACAGTTCTTCGGCAGCATCTGTTTCATGGTGCAATTCCAGTTTTACAAAGACCAGTTGTGTTTGTTTACCTCTTGGTGTATTATCAAGGGTGATTACCGTTCGAATGGGATTTTTTGTTATATTTTAATCATACATATGTATATAAAGTTTGTGTATTGTAGTTTAAGCCAGGAGCATTAATTTAGAATCGAAATTCCACTCGATCGATCGGGTTGTCAAAGCTTTTAATATAGGCAGAAGACGGAGAATCTAGGAAATTCCGACATTTGGGGAATACTTACACATCAGCTGTTTAAGTAAGGCCACCTACCAAAGTAGACCTGAAAAAAGAAAACTACTACTTATAGCACGTTTTCCAATTAAGCTTAGAGGAGTAAAAGAGATAACTGTATAAAAATAACGAGTAAACAATTTTGATCTTTTCTCAACATCTGGCATTATTATGATATACAAATTGTTTTTGCTTTACTCGCTGAAAGGCGTTTTTTCAATTTGTTGTTTGTCTTTTTGAATTTGTTTTGGCAAACGGTTTTTTCCGTATGTTTTTTTTATTTGACAATGATATTTTATGTTTACAATCGCATTGCGTTGCCAGAATGATAATTTCAGAGAAGATGAATTTAATATTGAAATACACAAATTAACAAATAATTACTGTACAACTTGGCGAAACAAATTTATGCCCAGACAAATGTCAAAATTCATTTTTGAAACAATCCGGTGTTTTTTATACTGGGTTTTTTTATTTACTGAGTTTGACGTTTGTCTAGGAAAGAATATGTCTCTTCAAGACGTACAATTAGGAATACAAGATATATCTAAAACCTATTAGTAAAAATTATTATTGAATTATGAATTTTTATTTATATATTATCTCCAAATCAACAATTTAATAAAGTACAAAATTTATCTAAAACATTTATTAAAAATTAAAATAATATTTTTGGCATTTTTAAAAACCGAAAAAGCTTAAACTTGGTAAAACACGCACAGCTAAGTTCGAAAGGTTCTTTGCAAGCAACCAAGCGGTAGTTTAGCATCAACTGATAATTGTTTTTTTCGCCTTGTTCCCACAGCTAGATGTCATATGCAACACACTTTACATAAGTGTGCTTGTTTGTGTGCACGATACAAAGAACCAGGTAGTCTCGTCGGCCCAGCTGATTAGTGCCAAAATGTCAAAAATATGTTCTCCCTGTGGAAATAAAACAACAAAAATTATTACTCATCGTTTTTTTTTTCTATTAACTGTTTGACACTTTGGTACTAATTTGTAGTTGTTGCAGGGACGAGATTACCTGATTATTTGTATCATTATGTCTGCCTTGATATATTTATTTGTTGTTTTAGTTACGTTTCCATCTTGTACAGTTACACCTTGTCAGCAACTAGAGGAAATCGTTGCACTTAAGTGCAGCTGATTGTTATTTTTTGCTTTTTGCCCCTTATATAGCGATCGAAATGATCTGTACAATTATTAAAGTGTAAAGAAAGAAATATATGGGTGAAAATTTTTTTCCAACTGTTTAATACTATATATCATGTTACAAAGAAACAGGTAGTCTCGTCGGCCCTGCTGATAAGTGCCAAAATGTCAAAATTATGTTCTTCCTGTAAAAATATTATAACAAAAATTATTACTCATCGTTATATTTCTATGAGCTGTTGTTTGACATTTTGGTACTAATTTGTAGTTGTTGCAGGAACGAGATTACCTGATTAGTTGTATCATGCTATATATATTACGTTTTCATATAAATTATGCGCCTTTGAAAAGGACCTGAAAATAACCTGACCATGAACCATGCAAATTTGTACCTAAAACATATATGGAAAAAATCAAAGAGAATTTTGAAATCTGGCAGCGCTGTACATATTATTCGTTCGTTGAATTTGTTTGAAGGCTGCAGTTTCTATTCAACGAGTTTCTGTCTTTTTTTAAACCGCGCGCTGCATTTGGTCAAAGTTTAAGGGGTTTTAAGACAAAATTTGTCAAAAGAAAATTTGTCATTATTTAATTAATTTGTTGTGTGATTTCCAGTTGTAAAAATTTAAAAAAACTTTTATTTTGTAAATTTATTTATTAATGTTTTTTTTTGTTAAATCACAATATAAAATTAAAAGCAAAGTTTTGGTCATTGTGACAGAAATTTTTATCGGTGCAAATACATTTGTCTAATTTTTTGTGAATATTTTTAAACATTGATCCTGCCTTAAACAATTTGAGGTTTTTATAAAAAAAAAAACTTAAAATGGCCACAAAGCTCGATGATAAGTCCTCTGATATACCGGAGAGGCTTTATGACTCTGCTAATAATAAAACCTACAAGCGGATGCGTTTCTTTGGAAAGGTAAGAAAGATTGTGATTAAAGAGATCCTTTATCATCCTTAAGCATTTGTTTCGCTTTTTTTGAGTTTTTTTTATGTTGATACAGGTTTATTTGAATGAAGACATATCTGTTTTAGGGGCATACACAAAAAAGTGCTGCCATACATACAGCAAAGAAAAGAAATTTAGGTATGGGGATGGAAAATTTAATAAATAAAAGAAAATATAAATCTGAAAAATTATCGGGAGTGGATAATTTTTGAGTTGTCAGCCTCTAAAATGTATATATGTAGGTATTAGCATGGTACTAGTGTACACTGGGTATAAGGCATTTTTAAGGGTTATGGCCCATATTTGTTTAGGTAAGGAGAACAGGCAGCCGATGAAAGGAAATGGTGCTCACTTGGGTCCGTTAATTCGGTTTCTTTGTAAAACCCGTAAAGAAATATTTAAAAGATAAGTGAAAATAGAAGTGAAGCTAAAGTGTAGAAAAGAATTAAAAAAAATAACAGGGGCCAAATCGTCGCATTCGATTCGAATCGAAATTTCATTCGATCGATCGAGTTGTCAATGCTTTGAGTATAGGAATTCTAATAAGAATTTTTAAATTTCGATTCGAATCGAATGCGACAATTTGGCCCCAGACTTTTCAGTCTTTGGCAGGAAAAGTACCCGCGACCCTCCGACTGGTAGACTTGCGCAGTTTCTCTCTAACACAACGGGGCATCCGTGACTCATTTTGGTTGTATTTAAAATCCAATAACTCAAGTGTACTTGGCAAATATGTAGTTTGTTAAAAAATTTATTTAAATAAAAAGGAAGGATTATTTCCCTTTTGATATAACACATTTGCTTTGATAACAAAATATTCTTCGCAAAGCCGGACGGCCTTCAAGTAAGGTAAACGCAAGGATTATCTCCTTTTTGGCATCACAAAAACGGTATTCGTTAAAGGAAACTTCTCTGCATTGTCTGCCTTTGGCTAGACGCCAGAGTTTTCTCCTTTGTGTTATAAAAATACTAGCTTTGCTTACAAAGTTGCAAATTTATAATATGTAGGTATAATACAAAATTAAAATGCTACATAACTCAAAAACTATGCGATTCAGAGATTTTTAATTTATTATTTATTTTTATAGGAGGTAACACGCCCTATTTCGATCAAAACTATTTCTTTGTGTTTTAACATTTCCATAAACACTTATTATTTATTTTAAAAATTTATTAAATATCATAAAAGCTTGTAGAACTCTCAAATTTATCCGGTCTGTTTTTATTCAGGCATGACCAAAATATGAAAATGTGTTTTCTTGCGGCACAAAAATTTCAGTGTAAGACAAAAAACTAAAAAAATTACTTCATATCAATTTCCAAAAGCATGATTTTTGTTTTTTTACTGCGACTGTTTGCAACTTAAAAAAATCAAAGAGACTGTTTATGCTTTTACTTACGAAACTGATCAAGAGCAAAAGCAAAAGTCAAAATAAAACATTTTTAAATGTCGACTGCCAACTAAGCAATTCGATTGTTCATTTTTCGGTTTGTGCTTTTGCTTAACTGCCACTGCGGGTTTTTTTCAAAAGCAAATAAAGTAAAAAAACTGACAGCTTTTCAAAACTGGGTGTGACCATTTTGCTCACATTTTTTTATAACTTAAAAAATTCAATATTATTATTTATACAAGGCTGTGATTTCCAAGAATAGCATGTTGTGATGCGATTAATGTGACGAGTGTGACATTTTCATCAAAACTTAAAAAACAGCCAATTATTCAGAATGTGATTATCCTAAACTCTTGCGAAATAAATAAAAAGAAAAAAATAAACCAATTTTTTATATTTAAATCATTTTCATTTCTTTTTAAAAGTAAACAAATCTGTGGGCAAATTACGGCATTTGTTTTGAATCGAAATTCTACTCGTTCGATCTAATTGTTAATGCTGTAATATATGTACATATGTATTCTAATTAGAATTTTTTATTTTCGATTCAAATCGAATGTCGTAATTTGCCCCCCTGGGGCCAAATCGTCACATTCAATTCGAATCAATCGAATTTTAAAATTCGTATTAGAATTCCTATATTAAAATCATTTTAAAATATTTTAAAATTCTTATTTGAATTCATATATTAAAATCGTTTTAAAATGTTTTAAAATTCTTATTAGCATTCCTAGATATTCCTAGATTAAAAGCATTTAGATTCGAATCGAATGCGACGATTTGGCTCCTGGTTTTTAATAAAGAAAAAACAATTTTTCCTATTTTGGGCCTTTTTACGTGAAATTTACTTTGTGCTAGTATGTTCCAATTGTAAATTCGCCTTGGTCCTATGGCTTTATTTAAAACAAATGTTTTTCTTTCGATGTTTTTATTAAAAAAATCGTTTATATATATAAACCACGTTTTTTTATCGTTTTTTTTTCGAAACCACTTTATTTGGCAAACAGCAAAAAAGAATTCACACAATGATCTGGCCCAAATGCAAGCAGGTGCCAAATCGCTGCAATCCAATAGCAAAAAAAATTCTTATTAGAATTCTTATAGTAAAATTGAGAACAATTTCGATTCAGATCGAATGCCGCGATTTGTCTCTAGCTTAAGGTGACTTGTGAGTGGGTGTTATTATGACACATTTATATAATGCCTTGATTTTTAGAAAATTTTGTGCTGTTAGGGGTTATTCTGCGTTTCGATTACGATTCCGCATGCAAATAGGCATATACCAAAATATAAAAAAAAATAAATTTTTTAAATTTTAATATTAAGCACAAGATTTTAGTACAAAAAGACGAAAAATCCAAAATATACTAAGAAAAAGTTATTTCTTGCGCAAACTATTCCACAGTGAAGAAGGCCGACGCACATAGGGGTATTTTGCCAATCTAGCCGGACATCACTTTTTTTTTTAATTTATATTACTTCTTAAAAGTTACTGCGTGCCCCTAGATCAATGAAACTTGGCAGAAACATGTATTGGGGTCATAGGCTGACTAAGCTTAAAAAAAAACAAAAATCGAACCAAGGGGAAAAAAGTTCCCCTTAGAAGAACTAATGCTACCTCTGAAAAATTCAGCTTTTTATTTAAATTTCCTGAACTTTCGTTAAGCAAATGCAATTTTAAACACAGGCGAAAGTTAAAAAATCTAAACTTTGGTACAGGAGATGGTAAAATTTCATTTTGCCCCCCCCCCCTCTTTGTGGGCGGTTCCATAAAATGAAATTGGCAAAAATAATGTTTTTAATAATAGAAATGGATAACTTAAGCCTAAATACCAAAAAAAATATCTTATTAAGCTTTTGTGGGAGGAGGGGGGTACTTCTCCAATGCCCCCCCTCACGAAACGATCCTGTAAAAAAAATTTTTTTTTTATTTTTTTTTTGCTAATTTTCACAAAAAATTCATTTTTAAGCCAAATAGAGGGACTGTCACTGTTCCTTCCAGCCATGTGGCATTCAAGCTTAAAAATCGGTCATATTTCCTTTGTGCTGACTGCCAATGTATTTTAAAAAATTTTTTAAAATTCTTTATACACTCCTTTACCGCTGAGATGTCACTATCTCCTTGACATTTTGAAATTTCGCACAATTTTCTATCTAAAAATTTAAATTTTTCTTCAACAGATTTATCTTTACATTCCTGTACTATTTGGAATAACTCTAATCTTGTATACACTTTTTCCATTTCACTTTCGAAGCTTTAAATTGGTTCTGAAAAGAATTTTGTGCAATGCCCACAATATATATATTTAAAAACTGAGCACCTGAAGCACAGATTTGTTTTTTTCCAAAGAATATTTTTAAATTAAAACTTATTTAAGACAGGTACATTTATTTTGTTCCATAAAATAGCATCATTAAGAAAACAGCTGCACAGGTGGCTAAAACCCATTTATGGGTGGGTAAAAACTACTGTTTCCACATTCCTTTTTTTACTCAGGTAAAAAACAGATATACATATTAAAAATTTATTTCAATGTACCTGCAATAATTATATGAAAAACATCTACATTCGTACAATTATAAATAACTTTTATGACTGACAAAGGGTTTCTTAAGTATTCATATGTAAATATACAAGATAAGCAAAAACAGAAAAAAGGTAAAATTTTCAAAAAATCGCCAAAAAAAGTGGCGCAAAAACGCGCAACGTTTTTTTTCACAATCTAAAAATAGAGACTTCAAATTTTATCGTGAAGTATAACATTTTTGGGATCGCGATTACTCTGACTTTCAAAAAGTTTTTTATTTTTTTTTTTTTTACAAAAAAGTGAATAAAAAATCCGTTTTTTTGATTTCAAACGAATTTTTTTTTATCATAAAAATTTAAAAAAAATAAAAAAATAAAACAGCATAACTGCTAATATGGTTTTTGATAGAAAAAACCAAAAATCATTGTAAAATCTTTATTCAATTAGCCACAAAAAAATATGTTGTAAACCTCTCAAAACCGTAAAAAGTCAATAAAAGCGCATGCAATATACTCAACTTTCCTGACTTTAACAGCGCCCCAAAACGACAAATTTCAAGCAAAAGCCCTAAAAATTCACTATCCGATGCAGAATTTGGTTATCTGTCGATCTGCGTACTTTAATTTTTACATTTCTTAAATTTCATTTTTTGCTTAATGTCCGGCTAGATTGGCAAAAAACCCCTATGTGCGACGGAGAAAATTTCGATTCGAACCGAAATGCAGAATAGGGGTGATTATGATCTTTAAATTAAAAATAGTTTGACCAAAATTAGGTTCCAATATCGGCATACATAAATATTTGTTGGGTTTAAAATGATTTCCGGGTAAAGGCCAATAATTGATCGATTTTCATAAAATTTGTTACATGAGCTTATGTTTAAAAGAAGCCTATGTACATATGCGTGCCCAGTTATATACGAATACAGAATTTCTATAAGTATCTAATAAATTTATTTAAAAATTTTTTTCTGAAAGAATTATAAATACTACTTATTTATTAAACAAAAAATATATATATTTAACATAAATAAATTTTGGTTAGAAATAATCTAAATTATACAAAACTAAAGTATGGCAGCACTAAAATGTAGCAAATCCTGGGTTGTTATGATGCATATACACAGTGCTGCATTACTAAAATTTTTAAAAATAAATACGTTTAGTTTCCAGTAATTTTGAATGCAGGGGCAAAAATCAACCCGTACAGAGCCACCGTCGTTACTTTTTAAATTCCTAACGAATTTACACGTTTCATGTTTAAATATAGGGTCCATTACGAAGAAACCTTTTAGGATTTTTCTAATAGCTAATTAATCAACTACGGTTTAAACAACGATCTCATTTTTGATTGTCCTGGTCCTAACTGGACAATGTGTTGTACTGACACAATCGTGTTATTCAGACCAAGTCTTCCTAGCTCCTTGGTAATATTAGCTTCAGCTGAATGTTAGCTCTGGCTAAAGAGCTCACCCAACATTGTCTCATTGCCCGGAACTTAACATTTTTCATAACTTTGCAGAGGTCCCTAATCCGAGAAAGGGCAAGCTCTTTAGCCTGACAAAGAACTACAGTGGAAGCTAGGTATAATATATACCCACTTTAACGAAAAAACACATTTAATATTTCAATTTTCTTCAGGTGTAACGAGTTCTTAAATAAAACGGAAAAGTCTTTTCAATACCAGTAGTTTTTTATTGTACTAAATACTAAGATGATTTTAAAGGTTTTTACAGATTAGTTAATAGAAGGGAGGAAAAATTTTAATACAATTTTTTATTTAAAAAAGATTTAAACCAAATTTCATATATTAATTTTTTTACAGGGTGGTTTTGCAAAATGTTACGAAATCATTGATGTGGTTACGAATGATGTGTATGCCGGTAAAATAGTTTCTAAAAAGCTTATGATGAAACACAATCAAAAAGAGAAAATGACCCAAGAAATAACTATACATCGTAGTTTAAATCATCCAAATGTTGTCAAATTTCATGGTTTCTTCGAGGATAGTTCCAATATTTATATCGTATTGGAATTGTGTAAGAAAAGAGTGAGTTTTTTAAAAGACCGTTTTATAAAAAAATATAAATTATTTATGAAAAATGTTTTCCTAAAAACCACTGTAGTCCATGATGGAATTGCATAAGCGTAGAAAAACTATTACGGAATACGAGTGCCGCTATTATATTTATCAAATTATACAGGGTGTTAAATATTTACACGATAATTGTATAATACATCGCGATTTAAAATTAGGCAATCTGTTTCTTAACGACATGCTGCATGTTAAAATAGGTGATTTTGGTTTGGCCACACGCATCGAATATGAGGGGGAACGTAAAAAGACTTTGTGTGGCACACCAAACTATATTGCTCCGGAGATTCTGACCAAAAAAGGCCATTCCTATGAAGTGGACATTTGGTCGATTGGTTGTGTCATGTACACGTTGCTGGTTGGCCAACCACCCTTCGAAACTAAGACACTTAAGGATACCTATTCAAAAATTAAGAAGTGTGACTATCGTGTGCCCAGCTACTTGCGTAAATCTGCTGCCGATATGGTTATTGCTATGCTGCAATCAAATCCTGAAAGTCGTCCTACCATTGGAGATCTCTTGCATTTTGAGTTCCTAAGCTTATCACCAGTGCCTGCGTTCTTGCCTAGTTCTTGCCTTACCATGGCACCACGTCTCGGACTTAACGAAACAATTGAACACGAAGCAGTTCACCGTAAACCGTTGGCCGAATTAAATGGTCTTAAGGATGATACACGCCTTGAATCAACATTCCTTAAAAATAATTTGCACGATGCAATAACAGCTTCGGCTCAAGCCTGTCGACATAACGATGACTATCGCAGCGATATTCAGAGTTTACAGCAACAGATAACAAATTTACTGAATGCAAAGGTTAGTTTATAAAAAATATATTAAGCGTTTGATGCTGACAATGGTCTTTTCTGGTGATTTTGTTTCTTTTTTTAAGCCACGCCTTCTACAAGGCAATTTGGGTGATGAAAATACCGATCCGGCTGCTCAGCCATTGTTTTGGATTTCGAAATGGGTGGATTATAGCGATAAATATGGTTTTGGTTATCAGCTGTGCGACGAGGGTATTGGTGTAATGTTTAACGACACCACCAAACTCATACTATTGCCAAATCAAATGTAAGTATTAAAAACATAAAAAACAAGAATTTCTCTAGCAAATTATTGATTTTTTTGAAAATTTCAATATAAAATGGTGCTGAAAAAATATATAATTTCCTCTTTTTTAGCAATGTCCATTTCATTGATAAAGATGGCAAAGAGTCGTATATGACTACATCGGATTATGCCAAATCATTGGATAAAAAAATGAAATTATTATCATATTTCAAACGTTATATGACTGAACATTTAGTAAAGGCTGGGGCCAACAATGTTAACTTTGAGTCTGATCAAATATCGCGTATGCCACATTTACATTCCTGGTTCAGAACTACATGTGCCGTTGTTATGCATTTAACTAATGGCACTGTACAGGTAAGATCATTTTTCAAAATTTTTATAACAATATTTTTTAATTAAATAATTTTCTTTTAGCTTAATTTCTCGGATCATATGAAAATAATATTGTGCCCACGTATGAGTGCTATAACCTATATGGATCATGAAAAGAATTTTCGTACTTATCGCTTCTCTACTATTATACAACATGGTTGTTCAAAGGATCTATATCAGAAAATACGCTATGCGCATGAAAAAATTAGTAAAATGCTTGATAAAATGTTCTTTTAGGAAAGAAAAGAAATGTCTAAAAACCCTTTATGTTTTCATAGCAGCAGCATGTTAAACGGTTCTATCTGTTTGTCTATTCAATTTAAACTCTTTATTTCCTCCTTAAAAATATTTCTTCTAGAATGAATGTTTTGGTTCTTGTAAAATCAGAGTTTTTATTTTTCGTTGTTCGTTGTTAAACGCTTATTTTATTTATTTTCTTTATAAATTCCTTTCCCCTTCTCCTTAATATTCTATTTCAATTATGTATGTTTCTTTTATAAAAATCTTTTTTTTTTTAACATAATAGACAGTATGCTGATTTTATTTTTATGTAATAACTTTTTTTTTAAGATTTGTTGTTTTTAGTGTATTTACTGTATTTCATTTGCATATCGTCATACGTATTATTTCGAAGTTGTCTCATTATTTTAACAAACATTTAAAAAAAATTCCTTTAGAAAATATTCAATATATTTATATGCATTTTCACACATACACTTTTAAAATATATAAATAAATAATAATCTTAAGTCTTACTTAATAAAATAAAACTTGTATTTTTTTAATAACCTCTTGTCAACTGAAATTTGTAATATGGGGATGGTTAAGATTAAGTAAAAAATGTAAGCAATTGTAGTGAGGTAGCCCCCTTGTTCTTATCCGAAGAAAGCTTTCACTTATTCAGCTTGTTGTCTTCAAAGTGTCTATGCCAAGGTCTGTGGCAACAGTGGCTATATTTACTGAGGTATATTGGTTTATATGCGGGGGTTTTGTCGTAAAAAATGGGTTAAATAATGGATTGAGCCATGGTACAATTACATTGCAAAGTACTATCGCTACGGCAACAACTACAACAAACTTGATACCAAATTTTAAAGTTGTAAAAGCGTCGTTGTTTTTGTCAAAAAACGTACTGTTTGACAGATTTAGAGAGTGGAAAAACTCAAGCCAAAAATAGTCAGCTGTTGAATCGATACTACCTTGTAAGGTAAGTGAACCATGGATCGAGCTTAATGAGTTATAGCTCGATCCGTAGTAAACCGATCTTTGCTGATTTTAAGTAACGATCTGCTTGGGATTTTTTAGTTGTTTAACAAAAAATCGTGCTCCGGAAGTTGATTTTACCAGACGGACATGTTCAGATCTATTTCCCAATTTATAAGGGCCCACAATTTATATACCTTATGGGGTCGCAAATCAATATTTTTGAAATTAAAAACGAAATGACAAACAAATGTACATCGTTGCCGTAATTTAGAAAGGTCCTAACTCGTATTTTTTAAGTCGAGATTTTTTTGAATAATTGTGATATCTGAGCAGACTATTAAAAGAATTAAACGAAAATCTGGACTTATACAAAAGAACTAGTTAGGGCCTTTATACATTAAGGTTACGACATTTACCCTATCACTATGTAAAGGTTGACTGTAAAACATGGTTTAAAAGGTTTTTAATAAAAAACTTCGATTTAAATCAAAATTCAAGAAAAACATTGGCGAATCCATCGATCAGGTAAAATCTTGATTTGAACCTTAGAGACGATTTGCCTCCTGAGCGGCAACATGAATTGGGGGAAAATTTTTTTTTGATAGAAGCAGGAAAAGTGGCAGCCCCGCTAAAATTGAAAAAAATTATAAGATTTTTCTTGCGCTACATCTAGAAAACTATTACAGCTATTGACTTCAAACCTTCCACAGACAAGTTCTAGCATGATGTGACCATTTTAAAAAAGGATAGGAGTTTAGGAAGTGGTGGATTCCACACAAACCGATTATTTTTTTTTAACTTTTGATACGCTTTAACTCGGAAAGTTTAAAAGTTATTGACTTAAAAATTTGTACAAAATAATGATACAACAAAAATAACATTTTGGAAACAATTTAATTAAATGTAGCCCCGATACAAAAGAACCATTTTTATGAAGTCCCTGATGGAGCTTTAGACCTTAAATTTACTCAAATTTACTAAAGAGTAATTTTACAACAATACCCACATTTTGGAAAAAATTTGTTGGATAAAATTGGAGGGAGCGGTAGCACCTCCCCTCTCCCATACAAATAAACCTTTTTTTTAATATTTTTAAACGCCTTAATTTGAAAACTGGTAAAGATATCGACATTTACCTTTTTAGAAGGTATTTCCATTATACCGGAGTAGGATTACCCGTACAAATGGTAAAATTTTGTGAATTTTTTTTTATTTTAAAAACAGACTATAAAACAGTCTCAAAGTAATTTTGAAAACAGCTTGGGTGGATCATAGAACTGAGCAGACAAAAAGAACAATGTGAAGGGTATATAAGATTCGGTACAGCCGCAAATACTTGTTTTTTTTTTAATAAATTTATGTAAAAATAAATATAAAATAATAATTAATATAATAATATAAAATAATATATAAATTTATTTAAATATATTTATATTTTATTTAAAAGTTAATTTGAAAAATTGCTCAATAAACACTTTTTTTGGGATTACAATAATTACAAATAGTTTAGTGTCTGCAAAATACAAACGGGCTATTATGTAATTAAAATTGAAACCAAATGTTTTTGATTTTGTACAAAAAAAAAAACATCACCACTTGATACTTCCCTTTTATTATTATTCATAACAATCCTGTGGATCCTTCAAATGTATTGGAAAATACAAACTTTTCGAATAGCAATTTTGTTTTATAAAGCTTTTTTAAATTTATTCGATCAAATAAAACCACTCAGACATCTCTCATTAAGAGATTTTGAATGCGGAAAGTTTTAAAAAGGTTGTCCGCAAGTCGCGCAAGCAACATGGGTTTTCTGCAGAGACTGTAATTAATAATTATTTTCGAATTTTCAATGAAAAAAAGCATGTGCAAGGAAAAATCGAAAAAGTCAAGCGAAGCTTTTTAAATTTTTGATTTTTTTCTCAAAAAATAATAAAAATTAAAAAAAAATTCAATTTTTATTTTTTTTTTTTTTTGTAAAGAAGTATAAATTATTTTTTTTGCAAAAATAATTGTTATATTTTTAAATAATTAATTTTATCATAATTGATTTTTATAGAAATTTTAAAATAATATATAAATTATTTCCTAACAATAATTTGTTGACAAAAAAAAAACAAAATTTAATTATTATTTTTTTCACAAAAATTAAAAAAATTAAAAAAACAATTATTATTTTTTGAGATTTTTTTTTGCATAACTATACTCTCCCCGTTTTTTTAAATATTTCATTTTCTAGTTCATGATTATGTTTTGCATATAACATATTGGCTTTCTTTGAAACAAAAAAACCAAAAGATCCTTTCTTAAAAAATTTATACTTTAAACGAAAATAGTGTAAGTTCGATCGACTTGTTGAAATACACATATTTTAAATCAAAACTAGAAACATGTGTAGAAGAGAATTATCCTGCTATATTGAGATTTTCTGCATTGAAACAATACAAGTTCTTTTTTGAAGGAAATACAAAAAGTTTTCAAACCTTTTTATGTATATTAAAAAAAGTTAATGAAATGAAAACAATCACATCATATAAATTTTATAATTAATTAGCATTATTTATTTAAAAACTAATTTCTTTTTTATGTTGGATTTTTTTCTATTATACATACATACAGCAAAGCAAAAAAATATATTCTTAGTTTTGTTAAATCATTAATATTATCTGAAAGTGTAGATGATGATCATTTAAAAAAGAACCTATAACGGAGAACTTAAAACCAAAATTAAAAGTATAAATTCAAAAACAGGACTTTCCTTTTCGGTTAAATTTAAGCGTAAAAAGAAAATGTTTGAAATATTTTTTATTAATTGTGTTTTTTTCTATTTTCGACATTCCAGTTATTTTTTCTTAATTTTATTCAAAAGTTTCTTTTATAACGCCTGCGGACGACACGTTTTTTGATGTTATAAGTTTAACTAAATAGACGATTTTAAAAATACAATAGGTATTACTATTGACGTCTCATTTAGTTTTTTTTTTTGCAAAATTATTTGTTGTAGAAAATGGTTTGTTAATTTGCAATGACAAAAAGGGGGAAGAAAGTGGATAACAGATGCTGGATATTTAAATTTCTTTAAATGGTATAAAGCAAAAATATATTTTTATATTTTCTTAAATTCTCTATGTTGTTTTTGTTGAAATTATTACTTTATTTGAAATTTAAAACATTCTTTTAAAAAATCGTTAGCCATAGTTCATATTTGTACTGTGCGCTGATGATTGAAAACTATTCGATAAATTTTTTTGCTGGTTTGCGGCGGCTGCAGCTACTACTGACTGCTGTTGTTGGATCTGCTGGAGCGACAGTGATGTGTTTGCTTGCAGGTAACTTTGTAAAAGTTGTCGATTCTCTTGACACCATTCGACAAAATCATCGATTAGCACTGGCCAGGCTCCTTCGGAGTCATAATTACTCATACTATCGTCAATATGAATTGCAAAATCTAGTAATAAATTCCATGTATCTTTGGGAATAGAACGTTTATGTTTTTCCTAAAATTTACAAAAATTTTTAGCATTTGCATAATAGAGGTTCGCCATTAAAGTACATATTACGTTTATTTGTCCTAACCGGGGAAAATAAGTTTAATTAAAAAAAATTGGTTAATTTTTAACGTCTTTATAATAAAGCACACCATTCACGTTTTGTAGAGTTTTTTAATTTCTTTTCGTAAAACTTTAATATTGAATACGAATAAAAAATTTTAAACAAAAAAAAAAAACATTTTACACAATTCAATCTAAATTAAAATTCTTTAAAACTTAAATAAGCAAAGGTCACATTTGTCACTGTTTATTAGTGGCCGTTATAAGCAGAAATAATGTGTTTTAATATTCACGTTTATACCTATTGCATTTCGATTCAAGTTGGAATTTTGCAAATTTCTTCTAAGACGTTTTATATAATTAAAAACGTTAATAATTAGATGTTGAGATATTGTTAACAGAGCTTACCTTTAAAAACTTGCACCATAAATCTAAGAATTTAAAACGTCCACTTAACACTATAGTCCAATAAGCGATTGCCATATCCAAGTCAATACTTTTCTGCCCTGGATCTTTGGCATAGTTGAAAGTAAACTGATAGAAATCCTTAAATTTCATTAAATCATTTAATTCCATTTCCAACAGCGGCAGCTTAACTTTTAACTTGTCTATAGAATCCGTGCCTAACTCACTCATGCCATTAACGAATTCATCGCGGGTAAATTCACATTGGACTTCAGCATGAAATTTCCATGCTATTATTAGGACCAGTTTTGAGTCGGGACTTAGTTCTAAATCATCTAGAAAGCGTATAACACCTTCAGATGTAATTTTCTGTAAATCAGCTGGATCACGATAGCGCATATACAGTTGTTCGATACGTTTGCGATCTAGTTCTTTATAGTAGAATTCTGGATCTTGAAAATAGTTGTCACTTGCCAACTCTAGTCTCCAATCATTCGTTTGCAGGCAATAGATAGCGGTTTGTTCGCCAGTCTGGGTAAGGGAAATAAACTTTCTCACTTTATCCTTTTGTGTGGTTTTTAATTTATTCTGCAAATAATGAAAACGTAATATTTTGTTTATTCATTGGCAATAAAGAAATTCCAGCACGGAGTTTTTAGTTTTTTTTTTATTATTTTTTAAACGTGTATTGCATAAAGATAAAAAATTGTATTCCTCGTTTGTTTTTGTGGAAAACCTATTAATTTTGTCGCATTATTTTGCTGCTGCTTTTTTTTATTGGCTTGTCATAACTTTCTATTTTAGCCAATATTTTCTCACAAGCTTAAGTTATTATCTTACCATTTTTAAATCCACTCTAATGTTAAAGGTTTTCTGATGAAATTAGTAAGTCTATTGAAAGTTTATAAAAAAAATACATAAATTTTCCTCCTAAATAAAAATAATTTTCTTCTTTGCGTTTGCTGCCCGTCCATACGTTTTTTCGTTTACTTTATTTTTCCGCAAAATTGCTTCACTAATTTTTTAATTTTTATTTGTGCTACAGATTCTTGTAGAAAAGGAAGAGAAAAATAAATGACAGCTGAGATTCCACAGTGATGCCGGACTTCTTAACGTTAAAATAAGCACAGAGCGCACGTATACAGGTGACCTTAGTTAATCAGCTGAGTAACAGTATTTAGGATGTGTAGTTGTCAAAATTTGTTTATGAATTTTTTTTTTTTTTTACCAACAACAAATGTAGAATCTAAGAAAAATTCAAAACGTAGAAGAAAAAATTTGTGAGTTTTTGTTATCTGTCTGATATTCGTACAACCATTTTAGTTGTTTTTTAGAACCGCTCCCACGTGTATGCATGCGCCTTGATTCTGCAGTTGTTAGTAAAAGGAAAAAAGAGCAAGAGTGCCGTCCGCAAGATGTCCAAGGAAGTCAGTAGTCATCACCAGTAGCTGAATCAGCTAGTTGCCCAGCCTTCCAACCCCCTTAATTAAACCTATGACGCTCCCCAGCCCATAGCTAGGGACCTCACAATTTCCATCTAAGAAGCGCCCTCTAAACCATCTCTGTCGGCGCATCTGCAGCCCAGCGCAGTGGCAGACCAGATGTTCTACCATCTCTATCTCCTCCTCGTCCCCGCATTCCCTTCTGAAATTTGAAGAGTTTCTGTCCCATTTGCTCGTCATATATCTCACATCGGAGTGCCCTGTGAGAGTCCCAATAATTCACCTCAGAACCCCCCTGCTATCATTAAGCTGTAGGTCAGTGCCTATCCTGTCCAGCCTTGGCCATAAAGGTCTAGAGGTTCTGCAATCAGCCCTTTCTTCCCAGGTTTGGCCCACCTTGTCCACTATCCAAGCCCCTATCAGCCCACAATAGAAACTCAGTGGTGGCCCCACCAGCTCACATCCAAGTCCAATATCCCGGGCCGGTTCCTTCCTTGCCAGTCCATCGGCAATCTCTGCCGGAAACGTAATAATAAACCGGAACCAAAGAGTCTAACCCTGCGTGTCCCCATGATCCGCTAAGAGCATACCTGCAGTTGCCCACGAGTGTAGACCTGACATAGTGTCCTTCTAAAACCTTAATCACGCCCTGAGTACCAACGTAGATTGTCACGTCCCCTCTCCCATCCGCATCCACCCCTTCACAAACACAAACGAATGTTAGTAATAATATTGTAACTTTTTCACTTTATCAATTAAAAAAAAAACAACTTACATCTTGAGTTTGCAAACAGGGAATCCGCAAATCGATTTTGGTTATCATAACACCACACAATTTAATATTATATTTCATTTTCATCCGGCGGCTGCTAGGCCGCGCCTGTTAGCTGATCGACTGCAGTTTTTAGTTACAATCCACATATAGATGTCGCAATTAGACAAATTCAAGTATTGGCATCCAAGGTACATTAATATCTGCACCTTAAAATAATAATTTTTATTCAAAACAAATACTTATTAAGACAAAAAATGTCTTCAGAATATGATAAAGTAAAAATTGGAAAATTAGTTTTAAAGGGAGAAAAACACAAGCAAGTAGATAGGTTTTATTTAACCCTATTTATGTATTTAATAATTGTTTTCCAATTTACAGGAAAAGTAAAAAGCGAAAAAAAGATAAAGAACACAAGGAGTCTCGTAAAAAACCCAAGGTTCAAATAGACGAAGATGCTTTAAAACATGGAGGCTGGTGGCAGGCATTGTTGGTTACAGAAATAAGTGGCCCGATAGCCATCCAATTTGGTGAACGTTCTTACGTTAAGGCACTTGATAATGGTCTCTTTACATTAGGACCTCCACATCGTGATGGTGAAGGGCCAGACCCAGAAGAAGTGTTTACTGCCTTTCCAATCAATGAACGCAAGGTAACCTTTAAATCTGGGTATGACAAGTATTTAAAAATTGAAAAAGATGGCATGGTTACCGGACGTTCTGAAGCTGTAGGTAGCATGGAACAGTGGGAACCTGTGTTTGAGGATGGAAAAATGGCTTTGCAATCCGAACTAGGTTACTTTATGTCTATCGATCCCGAGGATGATGCTTGCGTAGCGTTGCGCAAGAAAGTAACGGATTTGGAAATTTGCAAAATACGAAGCAATGCTGAACGAGAATGTGTGGTTGATGATGAACCAACTGATGAAAAGGGTGATCTCACAGAAGTTGAAAAGAATTACGTGTAAGCTTCTAGTATACATACTAACAAGTTAAGGATTTCTATTATAAATTTATTTTTAGGAAAAAATTCCAAAAATTTCAGGATAAAAAGTTGCGCATCAATAAAAGTGACGTTAAAGAATTGGAGGATGCAAAGGAAAAGGGAACATTACATGAGGCTTTATTAGATAGACGTAGTAAAATGAAAGCTGATCGTTATTGCAAATAAAGATTTTATACCGCTCTTACGCGATGAAATTCTACATGATACACGGCATTCAGACTATGTTACTTGTAACATGACTCTTTTTCTTATTTCGTTTTAAAGTAACTTTCAAAAACTTCAAGCCTTTACATTATGTTACAACAAACTTGTCTTTTTTATTATTTGTTTTCGTTTCGTTGTTTATTCTTCTTGTACCATGGTTTTGACTGTCATTATAATGGCATATACGAAAGAGATTAAAGAAAATAGAAAAAAAAACGAAAACGTCAAAAATTAACATGAAAAACAGAAATCGTGTTACTTTTGTAACGTCTCTGCCTTTTCTACACCCTTCGCCCGCATAACATGTTATAAGTAATAGTCTGAATGCCGTGATATTACTTTCAAAAAAATTTTTGTTTGCTGACAAAGAGTGAAGAGCCTTTTTTTCTACACCTCTCGTCTAGAATCGCAAAATTTCTGGAAATAATTTTAAGAAAAATTTCATCGTGAAGTCCAGTATTTGTCAAAAACATGCAGAAGTGACGCTAAGTCTTAAATTACTGTTTTATGGGGTCTGCCGCACGGCACAAGTCTTTTCCAACGTTTTAAGCATAGGGTACACGTATATCAGGTAGGAGCGATTCTACAAAAACAACTAAACCATCTTAAGAATGTCAAAGACAACAAAAACTCACAAAATCTTTCTTCTTTTTTTGAGCTTCTCTTACAATACTATAGTTGTTGTTTGTAAAAAAAAGGAAGAAAATACATAAACAAAATTTGACATTAACATATCGAAATACCGTTACTCAGCTGTTCATCTGAGGCTACCTGATATACGTGTACCCTGTCAGGAAGCCTTAGGTAACCATATCTGATTTAAGCCGAAACTAAAAAATGGAAAACATCCGAGCAAAAAAGATCAGGGGATCTTACTACAAGCACTTGCAGAAAGGCTTTTTACTGCTCCCCAGCTACAAAAAAAACGACTACGACGACGAGAGAAATAAACTAAAAATGCTTTTTGTGCTACTTTCAAATAATTCATATTCAAAAACCATGTTGTAGATTTACATTTTCTAAGATTAAAAAATTCCTTCTTTATTAAAATTGTATTTTCCTCACATTCTTAAACAAAGAAAAAAGGTAAACATTTTTGTATGGGAATTTTTTTGCATCGCAAATGTTGATTATACCTATATATGTAGTTTAAATTCTGCAAAAACGAATAGCATCCCTCCTATGTAAAATTCATTCCTTTTTCCTCAAAATTTGAAATGATTCAAGTTAGCTAGTTCTGGGGGGGTTTTCCAGTTCTTTTTTTGCTGGGATTTTAATGTAAGTTTTGGGTTAAATTAATAAATAAAATAATCATTTTTAAAGTTGTAAATTAAACAAAACAGTAGACCAGTAAGTAAGTGCTCAGGTCTATCAAAAACTCTGCTTTATCTATTTTTACTTCCTAATTCTCTACACTTCAGCTTCACTTCTACTCCTTCAATCTTTCCCTACGGGTATTACAAAAAGGCCGAATAAGCGGACCCAAGTAAGCTGTATCCTTTCCTTTCAACGGGTGCCTGTTAAACCAGGTAGGTGAGGTAGGCCTAATAACCAGAGTTAAAAATTGCTCACTCACTTCTCATTCGTGAGAACGAGTGTGAGCGCTGTGTTTACTGCAGCAATTTTTCATTAATGAATGAGTTTTTAAAAAACATTTTGTGCCTTCTCACTCTCGAGCGAGAAAAAAAAATTTTTTTTTTCACCAGTCATAAGTGAGAAGTGAAAAGAAAAAATATTTTTTTCTTTTCACGAACATAAATGAAAAGCATCAAATTCGAGTACTTCTCATAAGTGAGAAATCATAAATGAATTTTTTCGCGAAGCATTCATAAATGTGTACACATAAAATTTTTTGGTCATGCTGCTGCCATATGTAAAAATTTGTTGCATAGTTTTTGAAATGCTTAAAAAAAGTAGGAATTATTTTTTTTTTTATTCAAAACATGTTTTTAATAAATTAAAAAACCAGGCACTGTTATACGTTGTGGTTTATTTGCATTTATTTAACTTCATTTCATTTAAATTTTTCAATGAATCCGATTTAAGGATTTTAGAAATAAAAATATGCGGTTAAGGTTTCACAAAAAGGGGAGCATTACTCCAGTGACAAACAAAAGTATCGTCACCATTACTTTGTATATCTTGTTTGTAAAGTAGTTTGTAATGTCTTTTGATATTTCCCTTCACTTTCTCACTAAGTTCCTTTTTGCACGATTCTATTACGCAAATACTTTTTTTGAAGATGCATCGTACAACACATACTATTCAAAATCAATTGTCTTTTAGGCATTGTTTGTTATTCACCTCACGCTATTTAAAATCCAAATAAGGAGCTTTTACAAACGTTTAATGTTTATATTGCAAAAAAAATAGAGCTGTTACACACACTCATGCAAATTTTAAAAGGATTGGAAAAAATTGCATTCGGCTTTACCACCATTAGAGATAATTGTTCATCATTTAATTTTGTTTGGGATTTTCCACTAATTTGGAAAGTATTTAGTACCTGCCTGTCATCCTTTTAGGTATTGGGTATATTTTTACAAAATATTGTGGTGGTTATTATACAATACACACGCAAATCTTTTTATGTACAACAATTTAAAACTTTACCTTTCAGGTCAATATAAATTTTTTTTTTTTTTTTTTTTTTTTTTGTTTCATATATTTATTATTGAATCTTCGCCTGTGGCGAACTAACAATAAGTGTTCAAATCTTAAAACTAGGTAGTTAATATAAGTCCAGCCAGTGCCAGACTAAAATTTAAGTTCTCATATTAATTATCAAGCTTCATATAAGCGCAATAGTATCCCTCCTTTTCAGGCGGGTGTGCCCACTATGTTGCAGGATGTTTCGGGCGAGCGGATTTGGGTGAGCTTCCAGCTTATTTAAATACTTGTCCACATAGTTCAGGATTTCGCATTTAACTAGTGGAACTAGTAGATCCTTGTGGATGTTGCTGTTTTTAACATACCAAGGAGCACCAGTTATCATTCTTAGGATTTTGTTTTGCCTGCGTTGAATTTTTTCTATGTTGGATGCGGAAGCAGTGCCCCATAATTGTATACCGTAGCACCAAATTGGTTTCAAAATCGATTTGTAGAGTAGAAGTTTACAATCAAGACGAAGCACAGAGTTTCTGCCGATTAGCCAATGAATTTGTGTAGCTTTAAGTTTCATTTGCGTCAACTTCGCATCTATATGAGGCTTCCATGTGAGGCGGCGGTCTAGGTGAATACCAAGATATTTTGTCTCGGTTCGTTGAGGCACCATATGGTTGTTAATAAGAATTGGAGAGCACGTTTCTTTGCGTAAAGTAAAAGTTACGTGGGTACATTTTTGTTCATTTATTTTTATTCCCCATAACTTTGCCCATTTTTCAACTTGGGTTACGTGTTGCTGCAATTGGTTTGAAGCCTCTTTAGGGTCTTTATGAATACTAAGAAAAGCAGTATCATCAGCAAATGTCGACGTGTGTGTAAAACTATTGGTTGGCATATCTGCTGTGTAAAGCAAGTACAGAACTGGACCTAGTATACTCCCTTGAGGTACACCAGCCCCTATTGTTTGAGAAGAACTTATTTGGTTTCCCTCTTTGATTTTAAACTGTCGACCGGTTATGTACTTTTCTAGTAGGTTGAAAATATTAGCTGGAAGGTTTAGCTTTAGTTTGTTTAACAGGCCTTCGTGCCATACTTTATCGAAAGCTTGAGAGACATCTATAAAAAGCGCGGAGCAGTACTTTTTTTCCTCGAAAGTTTTTCTTATAACCTGCACCAGTCTGTGAGTTTGTTCTATTGTGCTATGTTGACTTCTAAAGCCATTTTGGTGATCTGGAATGCAGTTGTTTTCATTCAGGATTGGAGTAAGCTTGTTTTTAAGCAGCTTTTCAAACAGTTTTGACAAAGTTGGTAACAAACTTATAGGCCTATAAGACTCCACCTTAGAAGGATCTTTACCAGGCTTAGGAATCATCTTAACTAAGGCAACTTTCCATATTGGTGGAAAATGTTCAAGCCGTATTATGGCATTAAAAATAAAAAGAATTATTCTTTTTGCTGTAAAAGGTAGCTCAATGAGCATTTTGTTGCTTATTTTATCAACGCCAGGAGCTTTTTTATCATTAAGGTTAGAAATAGCTTCTACCACATCTGAATATCGGAAACGTATTTCTATAGGACGTCTAGAAACAACAGGCGGTAATTCCCTCACGTCAGTGCATGTATTAGGAGTGAACACGTTTCTTAAATGGCTTGCGAGCAGACCGCATTTTTCTTCATCATTTCTAGCCCAGGATCCTCTTAGATTGCGCAGTGGTGGTTTTGCGATTACGGGTCTTTTGAGACGACTGGCTGATCGCCATAGAGAATAATTTGTTTGAGGGGTTGCGTCTAGACCTTCCAAATACTTCTTAATTGATGCAATTCTGTGTACCTCCAGCAAGTTTTTTAAGCGATTTGTACACTCTTTTAGCTTCGTTTTAAGTTGGGGCGATCTATGCTGTTGCCATTCTCTTCGCGCTCTCCTTTTTTCAGATAAAAGCCCCTCAACATCGACAGAAAAAATTTTGTTGTATTTGACCTGACGGTATGTTGAAGAAGCATGTTCAACGGCTTTTTTAATGTTTTCATTTAGGATATTTAGGCAATCATCGATTTCTTGGGGAGTTTTTAGTGGTATGTGTTCCGAGCAGTGAGAGCTGATATATTTTTTATATTTTAACCAATTTACTCTTTTTGATAAGAAAAAATCACTAGTTGCTATTTGGTGAGGACTGCAAATAGTGATAATTGTGGGTGAGTGGTCAGAAGATAAATCGAAGGAGGCTTCAGCCTCAATAAGGTCCGGTGATATACCTTTTGCCACGCCAAAATCTATTACGTCTGGAATTTTATTATTGTCCGTTGGCCAATAGGTTGGTTGTCCAGTTGAAATAACGAAAAGTCCTATTTCCGACACTGAGTCATACAAGACACGACCTCTGGGACTAATTAGGCGGGAGCCCCAGTATGTGTGCTTAGCGTTATAGTCTCCAGCAGCTATGAAGCGGGGACCTAATGATTTGTAGAAACTGTTGTACCGATCCTTCGTTATGGAGAATCTGGGTGGACAGTAAACTGATGAAATAACAAGGTTATGGAAAAATTTATCAATGCAGACGTTCGTAGCTTGGATATAACATTCCGAGAGGCCACCCAACCATTGGTGTTTAATTCTTGATTTGATTAGAATAGCCGAGCCACCACATGATCTATCCCTAGGATCCTTTGAATCGTAAAAAGAATAACCACTAATTTTAAAAGTGCTTCTAGATGTCATATGAGTCTCAGAAATACACATAACATCGATTTTTTGGTTCATCAAGAAATATTCGAGCTCGTTTTTGTGTTGGCGGATGCCGTTTGCGTTCCAGAAACAAACCCTGAGGCAGTTCATGGTCTTTTAAGCATAGCCTGCAGAAAAGCAGACTGCATTTTTTGCATTTCTTGCATCATGTTGGCCATTTGCGCCATAATCTGAGTAAATTGTGTGACCATATTGTCAATTACGGCTTCCAGGCGGCTAAAATTAGGCCCGGTTGGTTCGCTAGTTGGCACTTCTTGTTGTGTTGTAGGCTGGGTAGACTTACGTGAATTAGGCTGGTTAGACTTTAATGCGGCAGCGTAAGAAACTTGATTTGTAGCTGGTTGTGCCAATGGAGGCATATTTGTAGTTGGTATATTTAAAGGCTGGGGAGGGGCAGGAACTATGTTTGGCTTAGTTGATCGCTTAACTAAATTAAAAACAGGACAACCTCTATAGTTGGCAGTGTGGTTTCCCCCGCAGTTGCTGCATTTCTTTATCCTAGGATCATCTTTTGGCTTGTCGCACTTGGTCGTATCGTGCAGATCCCCACACACAACACAAACAGTAGGCAACTTACAATAAGTTTTAGTGTGGCCATATTCCTGGCAGTTTAAGCACTGTACGGGCCCAGATCGCTTATGTGGCACTTCCACAGTGACTCGTCGGTGCATAATATATTTTAAATCGTAGATGGGGTGAGTTTCACTTTTTTTCAATTTGATATCACCAGGCTCAAGCTCCACTCGGAATAATGGTTGGGGGTGTTTTTCCCTATTTCTCATATTCGATACCGTCCTAACCATAAACCCTTTGTTTAACAAACTGGTCTTGATCTCTTCTGGGTCAACGTTAGAATCAATGCCTTTAATAACTACCTGAAGGCCTTTTGCGGTCTTGAGTTGGTAGGTATAGAAGTTTTTTCTGAGTTTTTCGAGCTCCGAAACCGTGGCGCGGTAGGCGTTTTCATGGTTCACTTGAATTTTTGTCTCAAATATGTTACCGCGTTTAACGTTTGAAACATAAAAGTTATTTTCCCCAATCAAACCGACTAAAAACTTGACGAGATCATTTGAGTTTTTTTCCCTCAAATAAATGGGAGGTGGCTTAAAGGACTTTTTTTCACTAACATGGGCCTCATTATCCTCTTGCAAAATTGCAAAACGATTTTGCGATGAGGTTGGCCTTTCATCGTCTTTTAAAATTTTTGCAGGTTGAGATGCTTCTGCCGACTTAGGGCTCCTTCCCCTTTTAAGAACTGTTACGTACCTGTCCATCCCTACCTGGATCTTAGGAGCACACGCAGAAATTGGGCCCGTAGCGCCTTTAGCAGCTGTTGGTGCGACACCAGAACTTGATAAAGAAGACCGCGATGAAGATGGCACCTCGGTATTTTTTTTATAATTTTTAAACAGAGATTGGGCTAAATTTGTCCCTTGTTCAGTACATTTATTCAAATTAGGCACACTTGCACTTAAATTATTTGTATTTGTTTTCGGTTTTGCACTTAAATAGTTTCTATTATATTCAGGGTCTCTAATGTTTTCATTGCTAACGCTTGCTGAGCTTAACACAATGTAAGCATTTCGGTTATTAGGCCCACTGTCACAACGATTACTGTTACTCATTAACCGTTTGGTTTTTTTGTTTTGTTTAGTTTGTTTTTATTTTCGATTCTCACTTATGTCTTGTAGGTATGTATATTAACAAATATTTTTTTTTTGTAACTTATTACAAATATCACCTATTACAAATATACACTCGCGTTGACACGTCCGTACACTACGAGATTAAGAGAGCAACTGAAGGTCAATATAAATAAAAAAAAATTATGTAAATGCAAGAATTTTTTTACTCTTATTGGGAGTACAAATTTCACACGCTTAAAAAATTATTTTCCGGCAACTCTGTTACAAAGCGTGAAAAATATTAAAGCAACACTCGCACTCATAAAAGAATGAATCGAAAGTGAAAAGAAGAAATTTCACATTCATTTGTGAGTGAGAAATAAAATTTGGTTTTTATTTTTCATTTGTGATTTGTGAGCGTGAAAAAAAAACGACAAACTTCTCATAAGTGAGTGAGGGTTGGCAAAAATTTTTTCACGCTCTTTTATGAACGTAAGAAAAAAAATTTTTTTAGGATTTTTCGCTCTCGAGATTTTTCATGAATGGTGTTTTTTTATCGCTCACTCTTGAGAAAATTTGTACTCTGCTAATAACACATTTTATTATTTTAAATTTTGCGTTACGCAAAAAGACAACTTTTAACACTTTACATTTTGCTTCCTTTGAAGTGCGGTAAGGAAGTGTATTTGTTTTGTGGGCCGAACAAAAGTTCAGGGCCGGTAAAAATTAGTGTTCAACGTTTTCACCGAAATCCGACTTAACCTTCCATTAAAATCTTTTATGTAGTTGTATTTGTAAATTGACGTTTCCATTACGATTTGTAATATTTAAAAATCGTGTTCTGTACCGATTCCGAGCATATATAGGCTGAATTCCAAAACGCAGTTTGCTTTGCATCACGAAATTTCAAGTATTTCCTAAAAGCAAAGATGATGTTTTTGATAATATCTTCTACTTCCAAATGAGTGCTTACAGCTATATTAATGTCCTGGAAGCAAAAAAACGTTGTCCAAATTGTAAGGAGTGAATAAGGGAAGTTGAAAATTTTTAATGCAAAGCAAACTGCGTTTTGGAATTCAGCCATACTTCTTGATTTCAAACCAAACCCACAAATTTTACTTCATTATAAATCAGGTACAAACCTGTTTGAATGCGGCAGATATGTATATTGATTTATAAAATAGCATTTAATTGTCTGTCGATTGTTGTAAGTCGTCAAAGTCGTAAAAAAGTTTTGTGTTTTGCAGAGAACGTAAATGAGTCCCAAAAATTATCAGACCTTTTCTGCAAACCACTTCAAATTGAATTATTAATGTTCTACAATTTACTTTTTTATAGGTGTGTTCATTTACAGAAAATTATCACTAATTTTCGATAATTATTACTAGTAAGTGTTCACGTACACAAAAATGTTTCTGATAATTTCTACTAGTAAAAATTTTACTATCAGAAGTTATTCAAACAGTCTTTCTGTCATTATGCTTTGAAAAAAAATTTAAGTTATAAATTTTTATAAGTTTACAATAACAAAATACATTTGCTTGCAAGTTTTGACTGTAAAAGTGTTCATTTACTTTTAAATCTTAAGACGATTAATAGTATTTCTTTGTTTAAAACGTCTTGTAAGCGTATTCTATTAACCAATATTGAAACACTCTTATAATCTGTATATATTAAAGTTAGAGATGATTTTAAAAGCTAAATGAGAAGTTTGTTTTTATCACTATTTTACCTGTATATAAAATCCTAAAGAAAACTTGTAAATGTCCCAAAAAAGCCTTTAAGGCGCTGGGACAAATTTAAATTGTAAATATTAAATCTTGTACATAGAAATGAAATAAATAAAAAAATATTTTTGAGAGCAATTTTGAAAATATTTCTTTTCACTCTCTCGTTGATTTTGGTTTTTTTTGTCCTCTATTCTTAATTTAAAATTTGGTTTTAAGAAATTGAATTTCGTAGGTTTGAAATAAAGTAGATTGCAGAACATTAACAATTCAATTTAAAGTGATTTCAAAATGGAATGCAGAACATGCATTAATAATCTTTTTAAATGCAGTAAATCGATTGATTTATGATCACTATTTTATATAGATAAAATCAAATTAGTTTACATAACTGGCAGGAATTCTACGTTTCTGTAACGTTACGCCTTTTTGCATTTTAGCTAACGTTAATACCGCACTTTTCTGTAAACCAAGTTAGAGTAAATTTTTCAATTTTAAAACGAATTTACTAATTTTATTCGATTTGAATAGAGTAAACAAATTTGTTTAAATGCAAATCTATAGATTTAGAGAACACCATTTAATTTTTTAAAATCCAGGCTTTATAATTTTTTGATTTTTTTTTTGCAAAAGTAAAATTATATTTTTAGTATAAAATTAAAAAACAAAAATAAAAGAAAATCACAACAGCGAATAATGGTTTGTGGGATTCTTAAAGAACTCGAAGTCTTTGGTTTTCTTATAGTAATTCTCAATTTGTTTATTGAGGTTATTATATAAAGACAGAAAATATTCATGAGGTTTTTTAAGATTTTGGTTGAAGTCTACTGATGATTTGGTGTAAGAACCAATGATATTCATTTCATTATACAAACTTAACCTACAACAAAACCCTGAAGATATTAAAAAAAATATTTTATAGAAATTTAAGAACAATTGTTTGTGTAAAAAAACTTGTTACCCCCTATTTTGTATTTTGATTCAAATCTAAATTTTCGGCTTCAGGGTTTTTTTTATTGTGAAATAGTTTGGCCACAAATAACTTACTTTTTTTACATTTTTGATATACCTACATATGCTAGCGACTGGTAAATCAACTTCGATCATAGTCGAAAGTCGATTTTGACCCCAAAAAATAGATTTTTTGTAATCGGCTTTTTGTTGGCGATTTTATACTGAAATCGACTTTACCTAAAAAATTTTAAAATGCTATAAATTTCAAGAATAATTCTTTTAACAAAATTATTTCAAACTATCTGCAACGAAAACCCAAGTGTTAAAATTTGTAATATTTGACGCCGAATGTTAATTAAAAATGCAGTCAGATTTGGAAAAAATGTTTAAACAATTGAAAAAGAAAAAATAGTTCAGTACACTAAAAATAACGTTTGGTCTTTGAAAATTAAGTATGTATATCTGTTGTGTGTGCGTATTTAAATTTTCACTTATTTAATTTTATACATTGAAATTATAATGAATATTTGCACTTAAGTATATAATTATGTATGAAGTTCTGAATTTGTTTATGACCTGCGTTCTTTGTAATCATTAAATGCGTACGTACAACTTTTCCAATAATAGCTTTCTTTGGAAAAGGTTCAATTTACTTACTTAAATATCATTTTTGAATCGGAATCGTAATCGAATAGCAGAATAAATGCGATTTATTTCATCCCATGTATAAATGTTCAATAAAAGCACAACTTTGAGTTACAACAAAGTTCCAAATAACGGGCCTGTTCGGAAATGCATCATGAATTTTATAGCGAAAAGCATATTTAAATGCACTACCTTCTATTAAAAAATATTTTTTTTAAATAAAAAAAAAAAAAAAAATGGCTCTAACTGTAGCATTATTCACCTTTTTTCTGTTTTTGTAAAAGTTTGCACCGGTGATGCATTTACGAACAGGCCCAACACCTTCGATTTGAAGCGAATCTGAAATAAAAAGTTAAAAAAGCTGTAAAAAAACGGGGCATTCAGGAGAGTCCAGTTGCCAGAGAATTTTGGAGGATCATCGACATCAGTATAGAAGTTTGGTTGATTGGTCAGAGTAACGTTCGAGAACGAAAATAGAAAAAACGAAACGGGTGATCTACGAAGGAAGTTGTGTGTATGTGTTAAAATATAAAGTTGAGAAGTGGCTTGTGTGATTTTAAGGCCAATATGAATTTGCTATTTTTTTTTTTTTTAACGAAGCAGGAGTAAGACGCCAAAAAAGCGATATTTCAATAATATTAAATGAAGACGTATGCGAAAAATTAATTTTGAATACGAAATTTGGTTCAGAATTCGTCGCAGTAGAACTAAGATTTTGTTTTTCAATTCGGTGTGGAATATTTCTATATATATAATTAGACGACGAACGTCGAAATTTTGTTCTTTTTCTTGATTTGGATAATGGTGCTTCTTGTAATAAATAAAAAATCAGATGCGATACGAAAAATAAAGTTGGTGATGAGTTTTAAATTAAAATAGTTTTCGTAGGACGTAGGATAGTATAATAGTGGTGAGTAAAGTAGTAGTATTTCTAATGGCTTTATATATTTGCTTACGTTGTTAGAAGGGTTTTATGACTTTGAAGGGGTTTGGCAATTTTAATAAAAAGTTGACTTTCTCAATATAATTGTACAATGAATGTTACGAAAAATGTCCAAACTAGATAGCAAAACGAAGCGTAGTATAGTGTGTAATTAAGATGGGGGAGTGGTGAAATTAAAAATTTGTTTACATTATGTGATAAGTTAACGGTAATACTGAGAGCAAGTTATTTAACGTTGACTGAAGAAATTAGTAAATACGATGTTAGTTAAACAAAAAATATTAAGGCGCGAAGAAACAAACTCAAGCGTTGACACCAGAAGTAATTTTGCTTCGACAAATAAATGAATCCTTGGCATATAAGGGCTGCTTGTTGAGTACTCGCTTGCGTTGAATGCTGGAAATTCGAAGTTATTTAGTATTAGTTAAATAAAACGAAGTTTTTTTTTATTTTTATGTTGTTCATATTTTTCTTGCTTATTTTGTGGAATACTGTGTAATTGTTACAGAAATAGTACGAGTAGTAGTTAAATCATGTTTTTTCTTTAAGGTATTCTTTGAGATTATACATCTGTTTTATTTGCATTTTTGTTTAAGTAAAGAATTCATTTTTGCTTAACTTTTTGGGTCCTCTTCCCTTTTAAAATGTATTTCTTTGTTTACAGACAAGACGTATAAACTTAGCGTAGTATTACGTACAGGGTGTATTTATTAACATAAATAAACCTCGATTACGTAGAATATATACAGATATTTTTTGTGGAAAATTGAATAGTTAGGTATGTAGAATTATTTTTGAATGAAGATAATAGTTTAAAAAAGGGAATAACTTAAAATTATGCATTGTGTAAAAAATTAAATACAAGTTTTAAAAACCCTCAATTTTGCACATTCGATTGGGATAATCTGCATTTTCAAACACGTATTTCCGCTTTTTCTTTAAAAATCGATACGTTAATAATTTTATGCGTATTTTGTAAAATGGCGAGTAGATTTCTTTGTTTTTTTTGTTGAAGGATTTTAAAATTGACTTACGACACTAAGAACGAAACGGTTTGATTTCGTCTAAAATAATAGTATATGTAAATTACGTTATATGTGCAAAATTCTACAATTTCTACTTCAAACGCAGCTTAACGTAGTTATATTAAATATTTAAACACATCGAAGCTTACTTGTAATTTCTTTTTTAAAAGTTGCTGTAGATATTTGCTTAAGCATTTATTAAATTAAAAACGTCCCATTGGCGAACGTGATCTAAAACGACCACCACCGCCTTGGCCACCGAACGAACGACCACCACCACCACCGCCATCTCGGCCGTAGGAATCACGTCGACTGAAGCCACCTGAGCTGCCGCCGTCACGTCCATAGCCACCTCCTCCTGAGCGACCACCACTAGAACTGCCGTATCCATCGCGACCATAGCCGCCGCCAGAACGTCCACCACCACCTGAGCCACCATAACCTCTATCAGGATAACGGCCACCACTTGAATTGCGTTGACGGAATCCACCGCCGCCTCCACCACCACCATTACGACGACCGCCGAAGCCACCACCGTCACGACGTCTATCTCCACCGCCGCCACCTCTACCACCGCCTTGACGACGACCACCTTGCCGTGGACGCCCTTTGCTGATTTCTACCCGCAATTGGGAGCCTAATAATTCGGTGCCATTTAAAACATCACATGCCTTTTGGGCATCGTCACGATGTTCAAATTCGACGAATGCAAAACCTGGTGGATTAAATGCTATCCATACTGAATTTAATTTACCATATTTTGTGAATTCTCCTTCCAAATCGTCTTTCTTAATTTTGTCTGTTAAATTTCCAACATACACACGCGTTCCTCGTTGATCACCCATATTTTTAAACTTTTACTTTGAATTTACTAAAAAATTAAAATAACTTTTCTTAATATTTCAGCTTTGTTGCACGAACGTGTTCTTTCAATCGATACTGAAAAATGTATGTATTCGTTTTTTCGCTATATCATGAAGTTGGCTTGGGCTGGCTTTCCTGTCCGACATTTTGTTTTATCATCAGGGCTGTAATTTTAGTACTGAGCCGTTTCTACACCGAATAAAGCTTTAAAAAATAAAGGCTGGATTAGCCGAGCGCAACCGTACTGTAATGTATCAGCTGTTGGCTTTTGGCTTATGAGAAGCAATGCAAAAGCTTAGCGAAAAAAAACGTACTGTAACCGCAACGTACCATTCTGTATAAAATAGAATTTCCTTACGTTGTTGCGTGACATTTGTATGCCAGTGATGGGCTACTTGTTTGTTTTATAATTTGAGGGTATTTTTGCTCTTTTTCATGGTACTTTTTTATATACTTTTATATGCGAAAGAAAGATAAAATAACCATTAGTACTTTGCGTGCTTCTTTTTTTTATTTTATTTCACGCATTTTTGAAATGTTGTTTTGTGAACTATGAAGATTTAGGTATTTTCTTTGTACACTTGATAATATTGTCTATTATTTAACTTTATAGTTATAATGCTTTTTTCAGTATTGTTTTTGTCTTCTTTCGCTATACTTGCTTTACAGATAATTACCACTATAATAATTATTTTCGCTTGAAAAAAATGCACAACTGGAGACTTTTAAGCGTCTTGCGCATACGTTTAGTAAATATATAGTGGATAATACATAAATGTAAAATATATAAGGATTTAAATTGTATAGAAATCTATTATTGGGTATACACATATACTAAATAAACTATAACTTGGTTATTATATTTAAATTGTAGATGCTAAATAATAAATAAAACATATTTATAGACATACATAAAAATAGACACAAAATATTCTCTAATGTCATTAGGTATTTTCTCTTCATAACGAAACCCATTTGAAAAATTTTAATTCCCATCACTGTCTTTTAAACAGCTGTTTATTTTTCATACCAAAATCAAAAATAAACTAGTCAAATAAAATAAGTTTTTAATTAATTTATAAATTTAAAGTTTTCGTGCAAATTAAAATAAAAATGGACGACGAAAATCTAATTTTACTTGTTCAGGCAAACGAGTGCCTGTATAACAATACCTTTACTAATGCTATTTTGTTTATGAATGCAAAAACATATGTCACGTTTTTAAAATTCTATAACTGCATCAACGTGCTTACAGTACGTAACATTACAGTACGGTTGCAGCAACGCTCGGCTAACTAAGGCTTAAGGAATACAATAATAGCCACTTACCAGATTATTAAAAAAAAAGTAAAACTGGAATCAATTCAGATATGTTTATATATAAAAAAGAAATTTTTGTGACAAAAAGATTGAATATGGTATAAAAAAGAATCCTACAAAGTTTTAAAGAGAGCAATAATCTAGTTTATTAAATTCAAATCATAAAAAAGATTCCCACCGTCTTAATCAGTAAATCAGGGGCCAAATCGTCGCATTCGATTCGAATCAAAATTTTAAAATTCTAATAGAATTCCTATACTTAAAGCATTGAAAACTCGACCGATCGAGTGAAATCTCGATTCGAATCGAATGCGACGATTTGGCCCCTGTTTTTTGTGTTGGTATATTGTTATTAAATCTTAATTTACTTAAAATTTAACCTTTCGAACTGTTGGTTAAATAGTTCTGTAAATTGTGGCTTACAATCCCGTGCTGTCAACCTCCTATTAACTTACATTTGTATTACGTAAAAGTTTTTGATTTTTAATTACGAATTAACAAAAGCGTGATAATTTCCTTTATAAGTTGTGTTCAATAACTTTCCAGTAATTACTAGCAACCAGAGAGTAAAAATAAATATTTTTAAAATTGCTCTCAAAAATATTTAAAAGTAAATGAACACTTTTACAGTCAAAACTTGCAAGCAAATGTATTTTGTCACTGTGAACTAATTTTATAAATTTTTTTTGAACGCATAATGACAAAAAGACTGTTTGAATAATTCTTGATGGTAAAATTTTTACTATTAGAAACTATCAGAAACATTTTTGTTTCTATACATAATTTTTAAGATCAGCTATAACAGACAACATTATGCACAACAATTTTTTAGGCCGTAGATTATTTTAGCCAGCAATTTCGGGAGCTTTAACTATTCTAATTAAATCTAATACGAAATGCTGGAAAACCTTGAATAAAAAGGGATTTTCCATTCTACAAGGACAACGATCTGAAACATAAAGCCGCAACATTTCAAGTATGACTTCATTGGAATAGTCCCCAAAAAAGTACCAAAAATAGCTTCCATGCAAGTCATCAAACTGCGTAGGAAGGTAAACTTAACAAGGTAGAAGCAACTGATCAGCTAATTTTTAATCCCCGTATATGGTTGCTAGTAAACTTGTCACATATAAATGGATAATTATTTACAAGATAGTATTAAGCTTACAGCAAATACAAAACTATAAAAACAAACATGACATATTTGGACAAGAAAGCTAGAACTGCTTGCATGCTGCGTAAATTTATAAGTTGTTGTAGGGACGAGGTCATCTTATTATTTCGCCATGCTACGTAGCAAATTAATGATTAATAAAAGGTAGTTGTGAACCATCAGTTGATTTTTATTTAGTTTGCTTTGTCAGTGACTGAATATGTTATATGTTGCATTCGCAACCCAACAGCTGTGTTTACATTTTTTTTTTGTACAGCCATCTTTTAATTGTTGTGTAGAAACGTTAAAAGTATTATTTTTTAGCGTTGCCATCTTAGTTGTTTTTTAAAAGCTTTTTAAATTTCCCAATTATAGCCATAGTTGCCAGAAAAATTTGGTATAATATCGTCAGTATAAAAAAACGTTAAAATTACAAAAATAAAACTTTTTAAAGTCGATAGAGAATCTTCGACTCATATATATGGTTTTATTATTTTATTTACTTTATACTGGAAATCTCAGGATACAAAATGCTTACAGGTTAATTATTTAAAAGTAGTGGGAAATAAAGAGGGAAAACTTAAAATTTTTTTCAAAACAAGCTGTAAATGAAAAACACACATATGGATATTATGGGAACATATACAAAATGTTAAAAACACACACAAGTCCAATATTTTAATTTATCTATTTAATTTCTTTTTAGTCACTTTATATACATATCGTCGGTTAAGTACTTGTTTTCCGCATTAACATAGAATAGCTATGCAGCAAATAAGAAACTACTCGTCGATGTGTAGAATATGTGTATGTATATTTTAAGTCTGTATTATATTTGTACGATACATTCCCAAATTTAAAATCAGGTTTATTAGGGGAATATTTTACAATTATATCATATGCATTTATCAATTAAGCCCTCGATTAACATACTTTAAGTATAATGAATATGGGAAGTAGTCTATTGTACTGGTGAGTAAAGAAAAAGTAAAGTTCCCTACTTTGCAATCCATGGCATTGTCATAAATAAAAGCACCAATCTGTATTTTTAATTTTGAATGACCATACCCCCTAAACTGGAGTTTTTTGGAAATTAATGCATATATGGGAAGATTGCTACTGGTGTTGGCTATCAAATCCCGTTTTCCAAAATGCTGCCCAAGATTTTGTTTAGATTTTATAGCAATTTTTCTAAACTTAAAATTTGTTCATATGTACCTACATGTAGCGAATGAGAGTTTTCTAAATTTTGAATGACCATACCCCCTAAATTGGAGTTTTTTGGAAATTAATGCATATATGGGAAGATTGCTACTGGTGTTGGCTATCAAATCCCGTTTTCCAAAATGCTGCCCAAGATTTTGTTTAGATTTTATAGCAATTTTTCTAAACTTAAAATTTGTTCAAATGTACATGTAGCGAATGAGTATTTTCTAAATTTTGAATGACCATACCCCCTAAACTGGAGTTTTTTGGAAATTAATGCATATATGGGAAGATTGCTACTGGTGTTGGCTATCAAATCCCGTTTTCCAAAATGCTGCCCAAGATTTTGTTTAGATTTTATAGCAATTTTTCTAAACTTAAAATTTGTTCAAATGTACATGTAGCGAATGAGTATTTTCTAAATTTTGAATGACCATACCCCCTAAACTGGAGTTTTTTGGAAATTAATGCATATATGGGAAGATTGCTACTGGTGTTGGCTATCAAATCCCGTTTTCCAAAATGCTGCCCAAGATTTTGTTTAGATTTTATAGCAATTTTTCTAAACTTAAAATTTGTTCATATGTACATGTAGCGAATGAGTATTTTCTAAATTTTGAATGACCATACCCCCTAAACTGGAGTTTTTTGGAAATTAGTGCATATATGGGAAGATTGCTACTGGTGTTGGCTATCAAATCCCGTTTTCCAAAATGCTGCCCAAGATTTTGTTTAGATTTTATAGCAATTTTTCTAAACTTAAAATTTGTTCAAATGTACATGTAGCGAATGAGTATTTTCTAAATTTTGAATGACCATACCCCCTAAACTGGAGTTTTTTGGAAATTAATGCATATATAAGAAGATTGCTACTGGTGTTGACTATCAAATCCCGTTTTCCAAAATGCTGCCCAAGATTTTGTTTAGATTTTATAGCAATTTTTCTAAACCTCAAATTTGTTCATATGTACCTACATGTAGCGAATGAGAGTTTTCTAAATTTTGAATGACCATACCCCCTAAACTGGAGTTTTTTGGAAATTCATGCATATATGGGAAGATTGCTACTGGTGTTGGCTATCAAATCCCGTTTTCCAAAATGCTGCCCAAGATTTTGTTTAGATTTTATAGCAATTTTTCTAAACTTAAAATTTGTTCATATGTACATGTAGCGAATGAGTATTTTCTAAATTTTGAATGACCATACCCCCTAAACTGGAGTTTTTTGGAAATTAATGCATATATGGGAAGATTGCTACTGGTGTTGACTATCAAATCCCGTTTTCCAAAATACTGCCCAAGATTTTGTTTAGATTTTATAGCAATTTTTCTAAACTTAAAATTTGTTCATATGTACCCACATGTAGCGAATGAGAGTTTTCTAAATTTTGAATGACCATACCCCCTAAACTGGAGTTTTTTGGAAATTAATGCATATATGAGAAGATTGCTACTGGTGTTGACTATCAAATCCCGTTTTCCAAAATGCTGCCCAAGATTTTGTTTAGATTTTATAGCAATTTTTCTAAACTTAAAATTTGTTCATATGTACCTACATGTAGCGAATGAGAGTTTTCTAAATTTTGAATGACCATACCCCCTAAATTGGAGTTTTTTGGAAATTAATGCATATATGGGAAGATTGCTACTGGTGTTGGCTATCAAATCCCGTTTTCCAAAATGCTGCCCAAGATTTTGTTTAGATTTTATAGCAATTTTTCTAAACTTAAAATTTGTTCAAATGTACATGTAGCGAATGAGTATTTTCTAAATTTTGAATGACCATACCCCCTAAACTGGAGTTTTTTGGAAATTAATGCGTATATGGGAAGATTGCTACTGGTGTTGGCTATCAAATCCCGTTTTCCAAAATGCTGCCCAAGATTTTGTTTAGATTTTATAGCAATTTTTCTAAACTTAAAATTTGTTCAAATGTACATGTAGCGAATGAGTATTTTCTAAATTTTGAATGACCATACCCCCTAAACTGGAGTTTTTTGGAAATTAATGCATATATGGGAAGATTGCTACTGGTGTTGGCTATCAAATCCCGTTTTCCAAAATGCTGCCCAAGATTTTGTTTAGATTTTATAGCAATTTTTCTAAACTTAAAATTTGTTCAAATGTACATGTAGCGAATGAGTATTTTCTAAATTTTGAATGACCATACCCCCTAAACTGGAGTTTTTTGGAAATTAATGCATATATGGGAAGATTGCTACTGGTGTTGACTATCAAATCCCGTTTTCCAAAATGCTGCCCAAGATTTTGTTTAGATTTTATAGCAATTTTTCTAAACTTAAAATTTGTTCATATGTACCTACATGTAGCGAATGAGAGTTTTCTAAATTTTGAATGACCATACCCCCTAAATTGGAGTTTTTTGGAAATTAATGCATATATGGGAAGATTGCTACTGGTGTTGGCTATCAAATCCCGTTTTCCAAAATGATGCCCAAGATTTTGTTTAGATTTTATAGCAATTTTTCTAAACTTAAAATTTGTTCATATGTACATGTAGCGAATGAGTATTTTCTAAATTTTGAATGACCATACCCCCTAAACTGGAGTTTTTTGGAAATTAATGCATATATGGGAAGATTGCTACTGGTGTTGGCTATCAAATCCCGTTTTCCAAAATGCTGCCCAAGATTTTGTTTAGATTTTATAGCAATTTTTCTAAACTTAAAATTTGTTCAAATGTACATGTAGCGAATGAGTATTTTCTAAATTTTGAATGACCATACCCCCTAAACTGGAGTTTTTTGGAAATTAATGCATATATGCGAAGATTGCTACTGGTGTTGGCTATCAAATCCCGTTTTCCAAAATGCTGCCCAAGATTTTGTTTAGATTTTATAGCAATTTTTCTAAACTTAAAATTTGTTCATATGTACCTACATGTAGCGAATGAGAGTTTTCTAAATTTTGAATGACCATACCCCCTAAATTGGAGTTTTTTGGAAATTAATGCATATATGCGAAGATTGCTACTGGTGTTGGCTATCAAATCCCGTTTTCCAAAATACTGCCCAAGATTTTGTTTAGATTTTATAGCAATTTTTCTAAACTTAAAATTTGTTCATATGTACCTACATGTAGCGAATGAGAGTTTTCTAAATTTTGAATGACCATACCCCCTAAATTGGAGTTTTTTGGAAATTAATGCATATATGGGAAGATTGCTACTGGTGTTGGCTATCAAATCCCGTTTTCCAAAATGCTGCCCAAGATTTTGTTTAGATTTTATAGCAATTTTTCTAAACTTAAAATTTGTTCATATGTACATGTAGCGAATGAGAGTTTTCTAAATTTTGAATGACCATACCCCCTAAACTGGAGTTTTTTGGAAATTAATGCATATATGGGAAGATTGCTGCTGGTGTTGGCTATTAAATCCCGTTTTCCAAAATGCTGCCCAAGATTTTGTTTAGACGTTGCAGTTGAATTTCTAATTGTACAATTTATAAAAATTCATATATACAGATTGGTATTTTATACTAATGGCAATGCCATGGTTTGCTTAAAGGGAAATTTAACAAACTTTTTAGGCGTTTTTACACAACACATATAAGATGGCTGAAGGAAATTTAACAAACTTTTACGAAAACAAATTCAAAAACAACATCAGCTGTTTTCGGTTTGTTTTCTCATTTATTGATTTTTTCACTTGTTTGCATTCTGTTGATTGCTTGTGTGTGTATTTTTGTGCTTTGACATATCCAGAGCCTTACAATATAAAAATGGGATTTGTTTTAATATTGTTGTTGTAGTAGAAATACCACTACCTTCAATATTAATAACCATGCTGCGTAATATATATATTGCATTACCGGAAACAGATTTTACAAATATTCATGATTAGAACCCTACTATACTGTATCACTACATACATTGAGTTTTATAATGCCATCCCCTTTCGTTAAACGTAGCATACAAATTTCTATTAATTTAGGACGCACAGGACTAATGATGTTAATTTATATTATTTATCATTTACCTATGTACATTTGTATATGCAACTTGTTAAGCACTCTATCATCAAAAGTTAAATATAGGTTTTACAACTGCAGTTAAAATCAATTATTTTATGGTTCATATTTGAGTTTTTTTTTAGTAAAAAGGAATCTTTAATAATTAAGCATGTTTTTTTGGAAATACTAATTAAAAAAACTTTAAAACTTTTTAAAAAATTTAAAATTATGTTATAATTTAGGGCCTTATTCATTTTTTTAATATATATTGTTTGTATTAAAAGTATGAGATTTTCTATGGGCAATTCGTTTTGTAAAACTTTTATAAATTTGTTATTCGTGTATAAATAAGGACATTAATATACATACCTACATACATATTAAGAGATTAATACTTATATGGTAATCATTTAGATCAAAATATTTTTTTTGGTTAAAGAAATTAAATATTATAATTGTTATTTAATGCTTGTTACTCTGGACGGATTTATTATAATTAACTTTTGTTGTACCTTACAGTTTAATCAATGCATAGTTTTTTAATCTAAATAGTACTCATAACTATAATTTTTGATCGCAAGAAAGTCTCTATGCACATACATACATATGTACATATGTATGTCCATACATTTGTATATTTTTGGAATTTTTAAAATATTGCATTTCAGTGTCTACATATGTACATACATTAATGCACCCTCTAACAGCATGTCCCTTTTATTAGACTAAAATAAAAACATGCAAAAGGTAACAAAAAAAAAACTTCCACCGGCGTAAATGCTCTAATACCAGTTGGAAAAGTAGAGAGGTGGTTGAACATTATGATTACCACCCTTTTTCTTTGGTCTTAAAAGCACCCCACTGCGTCTGACAACAACAACAACAACTAAAACTTGTAGAGAAAAAAATAAAAAAGTCCTTCCAAATCTGCACAAATTTCGCCGATGTTTACATTTAACTATGGAAAGAGATGAAATGCTTTCTCTTTTATTGACTCTCTTACTAGCATAGAGCTGCCAGGATAAATTTAAATAATCAACTTAATTTAACGGATATGTTTGTATGTAGGTATACATTTTTAAAACAACAAAAAATATTTATTAACACATAGAAAACTGTAATGGATGCAGTTTTAACGTAATAGGCAGAATTAAACTGACTTCTTAGATCGGAGCATGGGTGTGCTTAACTCCCTATTATATATAAGCATTAAATAAAAATGTTAAAAAATGCATTCGTTTTAACTTCAATATTTCTTATTTGTTTTATTTGTTAACACCAAATTTACATTTGGCTTAGGCTTAGAATGCACTTTAACAAATTGTGAAAGTGACACATGCCATACAACTGCAATTTTTGCTAATTTTTAAACCTACAATAATCATTATAAATATGGGCCAATATCTCCTACGACGATTTTGCCAACTACACCCAGAGAATTATTACAGTAACCAACTGTTATTTACAATTATTTCTATTTATTCGGCTTAAGTTCATTATTAAAAATGTGATAGCTAAGAATGGAAATTTTTATTAAAAATTAAGTAATTCCGATACTAGCCGAGTGTAATGCATTTTCGAAATCAGCTACGATTTCTCGTCAGCACTCTTTCTATTCGGTACTACTGTAAGTTGAATGTTGATTTGTTCTATTTAAACAAACTTTAATTAGAATTTGAATACTGGAATTCTATTCATATTCCTTATTGTTTAGACCGAACTAAATCACATACAACCCTATGTTCTCTTATTCTCATTCTATTTGCATTTATCACTAGTTACTTCTATTATTTATTATACCCTTCACATAAGTGATAAGGGTATATATAAGTTTGTCATTCCGTTTGTAATTCCTTTATTATCCATTTGGGACCCCATAAAGTATATATATTCTGGATCCTTATAGATAGGGAAGCCGATTTAGCGATGTCCGTCTGTCCGTCTGTCCGTCTGTCCGTCTGACCGTCTGTCCGTGTTATGGTTGAAATCAACTTTCTGAAGCCCCCCGATATCGCTTAGACCCGAATGTGGTCTCAAACTGTCACAGATAGTCTCGAGAAAATCGCTATTGAAATTCAGCAAAATCGCCCGATAAATGACCGAGATATAAGCAAAAAACCACGACTACCTCGGTTTTTTGAGTCTACAACAACAACAAAGAACATACTTTTACATGTAATAATAAAAAAAACAACAAAAAAACAACAAAAAAAGAAAAAAACAGAATCAGTCATGTTGATATTATTGAAACACACCCAAACCAAAAATTTTATTAGTATAAGTGTTCATACATATAACAGCGTTGCCATACAAAGCTTAATTTAAACATTTTTAAAATCGCTCCTACGGCTTCCAGGGCTCTCCTACAAAGGTAAAATGTAAGACCGACCCAAATTATTTTTTCCATCCAAACATTTTTGTGGAACATACTTACTCTCTATCTCCAGCCCCTGACATGGTTGCCATACAAAATTTTAAAAAATAAGGTAAAAACCGCTACAACTTCCCCGGAGTCGCCCGTAGAGGAAAATATTGTATTACAGACCCCCATTAGTTTTTCCTCCCAAACGTATTCCTAGAGCATACTTACTCCCTATCTCCACGCCCTAACGGGGTTGCCATACAAAATTTACACAAATTATGTAAAAATGCCCACAACTTCTTTAGAGTTTGCCTTAGAGCAATAAAGTGTACGACCGACCCCTATTGGTTTGCCCTCCCAAACATATTCCTAGAACATACTTACCCCCTATCTCCACGCCCTAATGGGGTTGCCATACAAAATTTACAAAAATGATAAAATGCCCACAGCTTCTTCAGAGTTGGCCTTAGAGCAATAAAGAGTACGACCGACCCCTATTAGTTTCTTCTCCCCAACATATTCCTAGAACATACTTACCCCCTATCTCCACGCCCTAATGGGGTTGCCATACAAAATTTACAAAAATGATAAAATGCCCACAACTTCTTCAGAGTTGGCCTTAGAGCAATAAAGTGTACGATTGACCCCCATTAGTTTGCCCTTCCAAACATATTCTTAGAATATACTTACCCTCTATCTCTACGCCCTAATGGGGTTGCCATACAAAATTTACAAAAATTATAAAATGCTCACAACTTCTTCAGAGTTGGCCTTAGAGCAGTAAAGTGTACGACCGACCCCCATTAGTTTGTCCTCTCAAACATATTCCTAGAACATACTTACCCCCTATCTCCACGCCCTAATGGGGTTGCCATACAAAATTTACAAAAATGATAAAATGCCCACAACTTCTTCAGAGTTGGCCTTAGAGCAATAAAGTGTACGACCGACCCCCATTAGTTTGTCCTCTCAAACATATTCCTAGAACATACTTACTCCCTATCTCTACGCCCTAATGGGGTTGCCATACAAAATTTACAAAAATGATAAAATGCCCACAACTTCTTCAGAGTTGGCCTTAGAGTAATAAAGTGTACGACCGACCCCTATTAGTTTGCCCTCCCAAACATATTCCTAGAATATACTTACCCCCTATCTCCACGCCCTAATGGGGTTGCCATACAAAATTTACAAAAATTATAAAATGCCCACAACTTCTTCAGAGTTGGCCTTAGAGCAATAAAGTGTACGACCGACCCCCATTAGTTTGTCCTCTCAAACATATTCCTAGAACATACTTACCCCCTATCTCCACGCCCTAATGGGGTTGCCATACAAAATTTACAAAAATGATAAAATGCCCACAACTTCTTCAGAGTTGGCCTTAGAGCAATAAAGTGTACGACCGACCCCCATTAGTTTGCCCTCCCAAACATATTCCTAGAACATACTTACTCCCTATCTCCACGCCCTAATGGGGTTGCCATACAAAATTTACAAAAATGATAAAATGCCCACAACTTCTTCAGAGTTGGCCTTAGAGCAATAAAGTGTACGGCAAACCCCCATTAGTTTGCCCTCCCAAACATATTCCTAGAATATACTTACCCTCTATCTCCGCGCTCTAAGGGGGTTGCCATACAAAATTTACAAAAATGATATGAAAATGCCCACAACTTCTTTAGAGTTGGCCTTAGAGCCTATTTAAAAATTAGAAATATTTAATAAGTAAAAAAATGGTTAAAAATAAAAAAAGTTTGGGATTGCGAAAGGCCAATGTGTTTTTATTTTTCATTTTTGGTTTTTTTTTTTTTATCGAAAGCAATCGAATAACAGAATGATAAATAAAAATATTTAAAAATTAAATAAATTTAGTGTCATCCAATGGATGGCCAAAAGCAAAAATGAAAAATAAAAATAAATAATAGAAGTAACTAGTGATAAATGCAAATAGAATGAGAATAAGAGAACATAGGGTTGTATGTGATTTAGTTCGGTCTAAACAATAAGGAATATGAATAGAATTCCAGTATTCAAATTCTAATTAAAGTTTGTTTAAATAGAACAAATCAACATTCAACTTACAGTAGTACCGAATAGAAAGAGTGCTGACGAGAAATCGTAGCTGATTTCGAAAATGCATTACACTCGGCTAGTATCGGAATTACTTAATTTTTAATAAAAATTTCCATTCTTAGCTATCACATTTTTAATAATGAACTTAAGCCGAATAAATAGAAATAATTATAAGATATATAGAAAAAGTTCAAATAAATAACCATAAATGTACAACTGTTATTTACTTAAAAAGTATTTCGTAAAGTTATTTTTATATGTTTTATTATATAAAGTGTAGTACAATTAATTTTTTAACTGTCTTGGACAGTTATTTACAAAAACGACTACACAAAAACACAGATTTTGAGTTGGAGTTAATTTTTTCAGTTATTTTTTAAGAAAAAGTTAAACGACTATTGTAGGCAATAACAAATTAACAATTAACTTCGTTGTTGTTTTTTTTCTGAAAATTTTTGTTTAACAGTAAAGTTGTAAAAATAACAACAAAATGTGTTATATGCTTACAATTACAATAAGCTTTTAACTTACAAAAAATAAATTCCGTTTGCATTTCTGGATAACATGTAAGTCAAATAGATGTTGTTTAAAGTTAAAAAAAACCTACTACCATTTATAGAGTGCTGATGATAAAAATAAGTGTCTGGTGTCGAAAATATATTTTACTTGGTAGAAAAAATTTCCTGTTTAAATATTTTTTTTTATTTTTAGCCAAAATAATAAAAAAAAACATGCCTAAATATGTAAAAATTATTCTTTTTTTAAATTTCTGTTATTTTGTATAGAGAGTAAAAACAAATGAAAAACTAGTCAATATTAAGATTTTCTGTAAGTTTTTTTTAGTGTTTTAATTTTAATGAACTTTTTTTTTGATATAAATGAATATCTTGTTGAAGAGTTTTTAAATGAATATTCAGTTGCTTTACGTTACATTTCCAGTTGATTATATGCACTTTAAAAATTTTTTAAGTGTAGGTAAGGTCGCTCAGGCGGCTGCCAAGGTATAAAAAGAATGAGGTGTAGCCCACTTGTGTTTAAATTTTTTTTAAAGCTATCGAACTTTTTGTTTAAAAATCGTATGTTTTTTTGTTGTTATGTAGCAATAGCGGATCCGCATTTTTAACTTTAAAACACTTTAACATAAAAAAGCTGTTTTGAATTAAAAATTTCAGGCAAGTTGCATTTCAGAATCTATAATGTCATAGAACTTAAGTTTAAATGTCTCATCTATTGTGTTTTCCATTTCTGTACTCTCTTCATTAAATTAAGTATTTCCGAGAGATTTAATATTTTTTAAAATAGTGTGCGTGTGTTTTGGTTTTTTTTCTATAAATGTTTCGCACTCTTCTGCTTGCATTGCTCACACCACTTTATTGACACTTGCTAAAGTCCTCCGTGTCTGCCTTTTTCTGCTTTGTTTTGGTGTTTGTGTGTGTGTTTGCATGTAATCAAAAATTCCATTCATACGGTTTCTACTACAGCAAAAACTGTTTTTCATACATATTTTATATCCTGTGTACATTTTCATCACATTTATACTGCTGGTTGTAGCTTTCGTTCACTATCGAAATAATACGAATGTAATGATGATAATGACGTTGAAGAAGTGACTGTATGTATGTTGCTAGTGGCGCGTGTGTTTTTAGTTTAGAATTTGATGTCGCGAACGGTACATTGTATAACGGAAATAAGCAGAATTTTTTGTTAAAAGCGTAGAGAAAAAAACTAAACATTAATTTTTTGGGGGAAACTTCACAAAGCATTTGTGTAAATTCTTTATTGGAAAAAAGTGAAAACTGAACGTATTTCCTGGTTTGTTTTAACACACAATTTGTCCTTGCGGCAAATACGTGAGTAAAATGTTTAATAACAAAACATAAGTTTAAAAAAAATCACTAAAACAAAATAATATGTTAAAAAGTGTGAAAAACAAAAAGTTCTTGAGCTTAATAAAGCGTTAGATGTTAAAAAAAATTTAAATGTCTGGCTTATGTTACACAAAGAAAAAAATGATTCATCTTGTGGGTAGAAAGTGAAAGTGTCTTTTTGGTAAATAACAACTTGAAAATATTTTAGTTAAACAAACAATTGTGTAAAAGTTGAAACAGATAAATAAGTCTGTCGTTAAAATACAAATTACTTAATTTCTTAAATATTTGCTGCAAAGTAAGTTTTAAGTTTCTAAATTTTTCTATGGTACATATGTACATACATTCACACATACTTACATATATACGTAAAAAGGAAGTAAATAAACAAAGTTTTTGCTTTTAAGTATGTTTGTTTGTGCGTGTTTTTGACTGTTAATATTTAAGATCCCAAACAGTAGCAAAATGTAAGTCATTTTGACAGGTTGTTATTAATAATAATGTGGCAAATTGGTTTTTGTTTTTAAAAGAAGTAAATCATTTGCATAAAAAAAGCAAAGAATAATGTTTTACAAATACTTTTTCTTGCTTTTAGATTTTCTTTTTTTCTTTGTTTTTTTTTTTTTTTGTGTTTTATAGCATCTTTAAAATATTTGCAACTTATTGCCATTAAAATAAAAGAAACTATATTTTTTAATAACTTAATATCAAGCCTTGCAGTAATTTTTTAATTCCTATTATTTTTCAAAAATTTTCTAAATAATTAATTTTAATACAAATCCTTTGGAACACAATTAAAAATGCTGAAACACAAATAGAAAATTCTAAAATAAAAATACCTAGAAAGTTCTAAAATACAAATGAAAAATTATTAAAAATAATAATAAAGTTCTGAAATGCAAATGAAAAAATTCTGATATATGTACTTATTTACAAATAAAAAAATTCTGATCATAAAATTTTTTGAAATATTTTAAGAAATTTCTGAAATAAAATTAGAAATTCTGAAATTGAATAAGAAATTGCTAAAATTGAACTGTAGAAATTTTAAAATTAAATTAGAAATTTCTGAAACACAATTAGAAATTTCTGAATTTGTACTAGAAATTTCTGAGATAGAATTGGAAATGGTGTAGATCTTTAAAGCGGGAAATGAGTTTTTTCTTTGATTTAAAGTATAAATATTACAAATATTGCCTCTCGCTTGTGTTTTAATCCTCTAATTTTGGCGGATGGTGAGTATTGAAGTATTCTTATATTTTTTTGAGGCGTTTGTAGGAAAATACTCCTATGATTTTCGCAAAAGCGGTTGTCACCATGTTTAACAATTGGGGTTATGACAGCTTGTTAATAAAGCTTCATGCCGCAGATGGATTTTTACATTTTCTACCAAATATTTCATCATTTCGCCCGTGATACTATAATGGTCTGCTGCTTTTCCTAATTTCTGTTTTTAAAGCATTTTTTTTTTATGATAATCAGCACTTAGGGGACGGCCCCTAAACATGCATTGCATTGTGTTAATATCCGGAAAATAGGTAATGGGAAGAATGAAGCGAGAAGGGCTTTTTATAATTTCAGGAGCAAGTTCCCTAATTTCTTGAAAGCACATTTCATTATAGATTTTCAACTACCAGTCCGTACAAGAGAGTTATATTCCTCTTTCGGTCAGAAATGCTGGTTTAAATGTTGAGAAGATGAAATGTCGTAAAATTATTCTTATAAAACCAAGACACTTGGATCTTTCTTTCGACACAGGAAAAACATATTCCGTCCAATTGACGTCGCAAGGAGTTTTCGTGCTTAAAACATTAAAAGTTTCTGTCTCCCCAACATTTATACCATCCATTTATATAGTAGACTCAGCACGGTCTACTCTGCTTTTATGTGCCAAAACACAACAATAAGACCTTGCCCTATTCGCACGGCTCCAATCGGAGATCATATTTTGCCTAACAGCTCCACTCTCTCAACAGCTAGACCCGTATCCAAATAAGTATAAACGGAAAATGCTGCTGCCGACTGCAAAGAAAAATATAGGATTAGAAGTCTGACATAGAAGGCTATTAAGAAAGATAAGACTTAAGGTAGTAGAGAGAGGACGGAGCCTTGCACTACCCCCTAATCGGGTTTGAACTTATTGAAAGAGATTCCATTTACAACAAGACGATATCTGAGAAAACTCGATATAAATCGAAAAAATTTATCACCTACGCCAAAAGCAGCAAGTTTGGATAGAAACGCACAAAGCCAGACTTTTTTCGAGGCTTTAGAAATATGTATCTAGAGCCAAATATTTTTTTTCGCCAAAACAATGAATGGAGGTACACTAGTTTTCTATCAGAGAGACCAGTAGGTCTTCTGTAGATCGTCCCTTACGAAAGTTGTACTGGCGGTCGCTTAGTGAACTGTTGCACTCTAGACAAGATGATAATTAACCATGCTCTCCATGACTTGGGAAAGTGCTGAACAAATAGCTATTGACTGGTACTTTTCCGGGCTTTCCGCCTTGCCCTCTTTGGCTTATGGGGAATACCCCGCACTGTATTCATTGTTAAAAAAGGAAGCTAATTGACGCGCCAAATGCTTTGCTTAGCTATTCTATGGTTCTCTGCTTAAATATATTATCAGCTGTACCCATTTCCTTGGTTTAAGTAACGTTGTTGTTCTTTCTTTCTAGAGTTGGAGCCATTGATAAGTTCTTCAAAATGTTTGCCCCGCCACTGTTATTTTATTTTATTTTTTTTTATTTTACAATCTTCCAACTTATGCATTTATTTGAAGGATTTATAAATTAATTTTCGGCAATCATTGAAAGAAGCTTCCATTGTTTTGCAGGAATTCTTAGAGTACGATCAGGTCTGTTTAAAATTTGCCCCAAGAAGCGTGACCACTAAAAACTATAGTTTTAAACTCCTTTCTTCATTGAGATATATATCCTTAACATTATACAAATGTTAATCGATTTTTTTCTTTTCGTTTATTTTACCGCGTTGCCTTAAAAAACTTATTTAAGGGCGAAAAACATCAAACAATTTTTTCCTTTAAGTAGTTTTCACGATTTTTTGGAAAAATATTTGACATACATATGTATTTGACCATAACCTTAGAGCGGCTTATTCATTACCACTAGATAGTAGTCATTGCCCACTTTAGGTTCTCGCATGACTTTGGCATTTTCTTGTTCTTGGTTACTCGTTTCCTTCCCAGCAAATTTTTTTTGAATTTGAGTATTGAGGTGTCATTACTTCATAGGTTACAAGGTAGTGAGGTCATTACAATAGAAAAACTACCTTTTAGTAAGGGCATTAATAATTACATTTGTAGGTATATATGCAAAAATAAAATGATGAAACATACTTTATACAATGTTTTCGTTTAAAAACCTTAAATTTGTATTTATTTTGTACAGTGAATCATTGGTTACTGGGTTTTTGATTGATTTTTGTAAGCACATTTGTATGTGGGGGGGTCGTGAATTTTGGGACAATTCAAACAAAAATAACTAGTTATTCGGCCAAAAGGCAGCTAAACTCAAAAAATTATAACAGTAACTGACTGTAAGTTATTTAGGAAGTATTCCGTAAAGTTGTTTTTAAATGAAAAAAACAGTTAAATTTGAATACAATATTTTTTTCAACTGGTTTGAAGGGTTATTCAAAGCCTCAAATAAACAAAAATACTGATTTTCAGTTGAAGCTAATTTTGTCAGTAATTTTTCAGTAATATTTAATTTTGTTATTTTTTCTAATACTTTGTGTTTTGCTGTAAATGACAGAAAATCTAGTTAATTTTAGACGAAAGTGTCAGTTAATTTTTTTATGTCTGAATTTGAATAAAATATTTTGTTAATTTTAATGAATATCTTGTTGGACGGGTTTTAAATAAATATCCAGTTATTTTAAATAGATTTCCAGTTCATTTTACATAAATAATTTTTTCAGTGTATGTAGTGCCTGTTCATCTGCAATATTACTTGCTAGCTTACCAGGGTAGCAAAGGTTTTGCTGGGTTAGTAAAAATAAAGTCCATAATTGACTTCTCATTTCTTGATGTTTTTATTTTTGTGTAACAGTATATGTTTTTCCATACACAATTGTAAAATGCGTGTTCCATTGTAAGTAGTGGTTTGAATTTCCTTAAAGAAATCATATTTATTGTCACTCAAATCATCTTTTGTAGGAGCATGGGGTGTTCTTTTACTTTTAGGCTCCTTTATTAAAAAGACTGTTTGATATAAACATACTTAATGATAAAATGTTGCCTAAAACTATTTACATTTGGAGCATATTGTTTAAGTTCTATTATTCCTCCGTTGGTTTTGCTTAGGCTTTTTTTTATATTTTCAAAGTTATTCTTTGTATATATTTTTCTAGATATATATTTACTTAAAATTACCGTTTCAAATCTTTTTTTATAAGAATAATATAATAACAGCAAAAATAAACCACAAGGTTCTTGCCATTTACTAAACAAAAAATAAGACAACAACAAGTAATATCATTATCAAGAGAATCATATTTATTTTGCTTAAGTATAACAGTATTCTCGGCGTATTAGTGTGTGTGTATGCATAAAATCCACATTACAATGTCTCAAGTACTTTTATCACTACATCACTAGACATTCAGCCCTATTCTATTTGTCTTTACATTTTGGAAACGAATTAAAAACGACAGCTTGGCATTACTGTTGGCGTTAACTGTTTTTAATTAAAATGAATCGGTTAAATTTTTTTCTTTCTCTGTCGCCTTCAATTTTAGCAATCAAGTTGTAACTTTTGAAGTTTCTAAAATCAAAAAAATCAGACATTTGTTTAGGGGTTTCGGGAGAGCATTCAACTTTTAAATTTAGACTGTTTTGAAAAGAGATAGAGGAAAAGGTTAATATGTTTGGACCGCCAGTTTCTGGTGATGATGATTGACATTAAGTATGTAAAGAAAAATTAGTAGTAAAGATTTTATATATTAACGCTTTTTTTATTTTGGCTTAAGTTCATTATTTAATATTTCCTTTTGTTAGAAGAATTTGTTGAAAGAAACTTTTGCTTGAAAAAAGCAGGTGCTTTCTACCGATACTAGCCGAGTAGAATCCATTTTGAACGAAATGTCGATAGGAACTATACAGAAACTACAATTTACTTACAACGACAAATGAAATATGTTAGGTTAGGTTGAACTGGCTGGTCCCGAAGACCCCACATATGTAGACCCTTTGGGTTATTCGTGTTACCAGATAAGAAGAAACCATAACCAGTTTTGCTAACCCTAGATACTTCCCCAAGGTTTTTGAATAATATCATCTTACCAGCCCAGATAATTCCTCCAAGTTCTGGAACAAGTTTTATCCTAGACCGTGCTACAAAATAGGCTCTAAAATCTCCTTATCCCCCGGTACACCACAGAACGCTGACTAGCCGTCCTGCTCTTTGGGTGACCGGTGTCCAACAATGACCCGTTATCATCCCCACTAGGAGTCTACAATCGCTCCTTTACAAAGAGAAGCCTCTTCGCCCTTGAGTCATAAGATACCCAGATAATCCTGGAGACTAAACACGAAGTGGTATTCACCCAGACCTCCGTGGTTCTGACCATCATCGCAGAGTTTATATTATCATTGAAGAATTTGAGTGGAGCAAGAATGTCCACTTTTCCCTTTCCATTGACAAATTGATCCCTTATTTTGCCAGCTCGTATGCCATCTCGTTCCCCTCAGTAGATGTGCACTGATCCCACAGTACACAATATACCAATTGATTCTTTGCACGCCTGAAGAATTGAAGAGCAAGTAAGGTTCGCGGAGATTTCCATGGTCCCCGCCTGAATATCAGTCCGAGAGGACAAGACAAGGTTGGCGGCCAACTTGGCTGCTAGATTCTCCGCCAGAAATGCACTGTGGTGATCAGGAAGCTTAAAAGACTCTCTGACAACCAGTTGCCGATAAAAAAATGCAGCTCCAGACGAACGAAAAAAATACTTTCTACGCCCCATAACGTCTGGCCAAACCTCGGATACAAATAATCTTTGGCTTCCCTTGTGATCTGAAGTATGTAGTTCTGGCTATCCTTCGACTCCTTATCGATATGCAGAATTTTCCAATCTCTAGTGGGAATGTTGGGATTATGCGTCTGCAGTTGAAGAAGGGTATTTTTTCCGCTGAATAACGCGCGGGAACTTCACCTTAGCCCTTGGTATTGATGGTATGCTGGCCCTGCCCACAATCTTTGGCTGTGTACCTTCCCACAGGTCCTTGTAATACGTCTGTCTGGGCAAGTGTAGGGGGTACATAATGTTCACTCGAATGCACACATCATAACAGTATAAAAATACCCGATGTCGAATTGTCCCTTTTATTGAACTATACCTTACCCTTCATTGGTTTCCCTTTTGGAACGGTACGCACGCGCTTGCAAAGCTAGCTTGTTCGGGAGATGTGGGCGGGGATCTTGTTCCGCGGGATAACCTTAACTCGTACAACTAAAAAAAATCACGTGCGTTTTACATGCCCTTAACACAAACAAAATTCACCAATGTTACAACACATAACCTACGACAAGCAATGAGATCTTCTGCTTGTAAGGCCTCTTAACCCTCCCTTCCTATGGTTTTTCTAATGGCCTGTAATATGATCTACGAAAAACCCCTAAGACAACTTAACATACCAGAGAATTTCGGAATTCTACATATTAATACTCTATTCCATGGTTAATTTTAAATTCATCTTTATTAACAAAAAAAAATATTTAGTTTATATAGATAATTGAAAAGGAAATAATCAAAAATAAAACATTTTTTTTTTTTTTATTTATAGGGTGACAATTAGTTCTATTAAGTCGAAAAGGGTTAATATATACACTTGTATATAAATATATATTTACATGCTTTTTTTTTATATACAGATAATAAAAAAAGTGGTTGTACAAAACAAAAAGAAGGTAAAAATTAAACTTAAAGCAAATAAAAAAAAAAACGGAGGTTTTACTGAGAAGTGTTTCATTCAGCAACAAAACTTGCTATTGCAATAAAATCTCTGTTTTGTTTGTATTATCAAAATTCTATCTTTTATGTATTTTTTTTCTTCTTTTCTCTTTTTTTTTTTTTTATATAAAAACAAATCAAAGCAAAATTACATTAATAAAAAAAATTAATCAAACTTACATACAAACATGATCGATGTCCAACGATGCTGAAGGCCTTCTGCAATAACATTGGTGTTGTTGTGATGATTTTGATTATGTTCGAGAGTTTTTAAATATTTTACACATTTGGATTAGAAAATTAGAGATATAACAGTTTCGTTACAAGGGGTTTATTCTACTACATACAATTTAGCAAAATTGACACTTGGAAAAAAATTTAGCAAATAATTAATTATAAAAAAAAGGCATTATTTAATGGTTAATTTTATGAACATTAGTTTTTTTTTTGTTTCGATAGAATGGGAAAAAGTTCACCTTTAAAAATAATTTTTACATACATAACCTTTTCACTGAATTTTACATAAATTTAAAAAAAAAATGGTTTTTTTTTTTCTTTCATAAATTTTAAAATTGTTATCTTCTTAAATTATAATAAAAAAATTACAAAAATTTGATTTATAAAATAGATAAAAAGTTGTTTAAACTGCGTTAACTGTCTTTAAAATCTAAGCCATTCAACTTAGCTTGTTTCGGTTTTGCATGTTACATTAAACAAAAACGTGGTTTAACTATAGATGAGTTTACACAGGTGCATAGGTTTTCGAAGTTAGGTTAGAAATCAGATTTAGTTGGACAATTTCAAAGATCACAAGAAAAAAATTTGTTTCAAAATTTAAATTTGGCAAGCTATTTTTTTCTTTCTAATCTATAGTCTGAATACACATAAGTAATTTTAATTATTTTAGTATTTCGCTGATGTTAGGTTGAGGTGTAAATTAATTTTAGGTTGGGATTCGAACACATTTTTGAAATTTTCTGAAAGTTTAAGGACTTTTATGTCTAGGTAACTTATTTCCCCTTATTTAACAGGAACGTGCGGCCTTTGAATGTTGACTATTAATCATTTTTCAGCTGGATCCTCGATCCCCTTGGGAAGGAACACGTGGGTCTTGACGCTAAGCTCTGGACTATCAGTTTACCCGAGAGACTTGAAAACGAATAACGCGTTCCAGAAGAAGTCTCCCTTTCTTCTCGTCAGAAAGTTTCAGGTATTTGCCACTTTTACTGTGGTTTAAACAAAGTAACAATTTACCTTGAAGTTTCAAAAAAAAAAAAAACTAGGCTTGAGCCACACTTGAATATTGACCACAACTTCTTTAATTTTCTAAAATCACGTTGCCCGTATAATGGGATGTTTTTCGTATCCGTCTTCAATCCAGAAAGACCTGAATCACATCAGCTTTCTGTTTTTAAAGTGCTTTCTACATATTACAGCTTTTACAAGACTATATTTGTTCTCTTCACACATCAGTAAAGTAAAATCTAGAAAAGTTCTCGTGTCTATATAAAAGTTAAACATATAACATACAAAACTGTAAGAACTGGTTTTTGGTTCTTTTTCTGTTTTGTCAGTGATGAGTAGGTGACTGATTTATCAGTGATGAGTGGGTGACTGTTACCACAATATCGAAAATACGGTACTATTATGATTTTATTATCATATTATATTATCATCAAAGCCTTAAGCAAAAAAAATTAGAAAAACTATCATTACATCCTCAAACTCTGTAACGACTTTCGTTACCCACTTTAGCGTAGCTTTATCTTACACCTTATGAGCTTCACACCGTTAAGCCAGTCCGCTCCATCAAACGATAGCATTGGTTGTCCTGGTTCTGTTTCCATCTTCTTAAGCAGCTGTTCGAAAATTCTGGACTGAACAATTGTCCACTGCTTATCAGGCATTTGCCCGAAGGAGTTTCCCATATCAAGAAGTGCCACGCTTAAATAACGTTTGGCCACCTCGTTGACATATGTAACCCGTGGCAAAAGTTATTTTTCTTATTCACATTTGTTTTTTTTAATTATTGTTAATCTGTAATGAAAAGATGCTGCCGATTTATTAGGTAACATACGTGGACCAGAAAGGGCCCAATATGGGAAAGAGACGCACCTAGATTAAAAGAAGACTCGGGACCATTTATCGGCCCAGAACTAGTGCAAAGGTTGATAAGTGGCTTTGATTACCTTCAACATATAATTAAAACTCCTTTCGGTATCGTAGGCAATAAGTTCAGAACCTTGGTGTAAGCCGTGTGCCAACTTGTATACGTTTCTAGTTTGTATCCCCGGGGTAAGAGGAGGGGGGTTACAGCAGAAGAACTTGCTGCTAACCAAATTGAATAGGGCTGCTTATTTTTTAAAATTGTTTCTATAATTGTTTACACTTTCATAAACATTTTGTTTAGATTTTCAAGATTCTTAAAGATAATAAAAGAAGCAAACGCAAAAAAAAAACATTTGGGGAATCGTAAATCCCTTTGATCGCCTATTGGTTCAATATTAAAAACATTTTCAAACATTCGTAAAGAGGTTGTTTAAAAAATTCAGAGCTTAGAACCTCAAATGTATGTGTTATACAGCGTTGCCACATACAACAGCTTATTAAGACTTATTATAGTTTAACGCTTAAATTCGTAATAATAAAATAATGTTTATTAAAGATTATTTGACAATTATTTAGTAGACATCTGTAAAATTTTTTATGGATGAAGTAATATTTAACCGTGCTACATGCAATAAAGCCTATTCTGGGAAAATAAATATAGTAAATTGGGACTAATTACGTGAGGAAATGGACCAGCTATAAGCCACCAATTAGGAGCTGTTTGATCCTTCGACCACAGCTAGACGGACGGATGTGCCACGTTCCACCGACACAAAAATTAATTCTAAACCGATCGGTAAAATTGAAGGAAGGTGTTGGACCAGGCGCATAGGTGTTATATGCAACCGCACAATCGCAGAATACCTTTTTAATGTACATATATATGTGCACATCTATATAGAATCCCTGATCTTGTCCTGCCTATCATACTTGCTTGTATACAAATTTGTTAAACTTTGCAATTTTCAATTTTTGTTTTTGTTAGTGCGTTTCTATTTTTCTATTTGTTTATTTCTGGCATTGAAAAGTTTTTTTCCTATTTACATTGTCCATTTTCAATGGTAGAAGAAAAGCAAAAAAAAAAAAAAATCTATGAAATTTAAATTATTTTTAGCTCTAAGCACTAAGCAAATAGCCTTTCTTATGCTTGCTTTGAAAAAATTTGCAAAAAGCATGAAATGAGATGATTTTTTAACAGATTATGATGCTGTCAGATTTCAAACAGTTTAAATGTCAATTACTCGTAGTTGACAGTTACAAAATGAACATTTAAAACGAAGATATATAATGATGTTAAGCATTTAAGAAAATGTAATAATTTTTTAAGAAAAGTAGAAAAAGTATGGAAAATATTGGTTAAGTAATAAACTAATAATTTTTAAAATCTTAAAGAAATGAACAAACTTAAAAGTAAAACAATTTCTTTAGTTTTATATTTCTTGAGCAATTTAACAATTTACTTACTTGATTTTATTTCAAAATAATTTATAACAAAATAATTCTTGTTTTTACCTTTTAAAATACCATAAAATTTGGTTGTTTTTTTTTATTTCACAAAAATATTGTAGGGGTACAAGACTTTCTAATAAGATAAAAATGGCTTCAGATTGCTATGATAAAAACGGTACGCAAACATACATACATACATACCCATACCTGTGAATCTATTTTGTTGCCCTTCATTTTTTTGAACATAAAAAGCTATAATTGTGTGCTTCCTTTTGTTGCATCCGAGAAAGGATATTTAAATAAGTACTAAGACTTACACAAATATAAAAGTTCAACGACATTAGCTGATATGCTACCCAGTTGTCCACGTTTTTACAAAAACAAATTTTTGCATGAATGCAATATAAAGCGGCGTTGAAATAAATCATCAACGAAATTTTCAGACAAAGAACGGAAACATTTAACAGTACCAAAAGAGCGAAAATGTTCTCATCTTATCGTTGATTTATTAATGCAAGACACCAAACTAAATAAAATACCATTGTATTCACGTTTACAAAATTTTCTTCATCATCATCTTTAAGGACAACATAAATGACCAATTTATTCACTGACGAATTTGTACAAGTCCTGAAGTTAAATTTAACAAGCAAGAGTGCAATATTCAGCTGTGCCAAATCTTATATACCCTTCACATTGGTATTTCGAAACCCCGAACTTTTTTTTAATCTTAATAATTTTTTTTTATTTATGAAATATTTCTTATTTTTAAATGATGTCGGTGTAATATTTTAACCCTCTTAGGGTAACTAAGAAAGTTGTAAAAGTTTTTACCCTAATTTTGTCTAATTTTGTATGGCAATCCCGCTAGGGGGTGCGGATAGGGGGTAAGTATGTTCTAGGAAAATCTTTGCAAGGTAAAATGAGTTGGGAACTCTGTAAACTTTAGGGGGACTTATTAATATTTTATCAAACTTTTTATGGGCGCCCCTTAGGCGATGGTAATAGGGTAAGTATATGCTATCAATATGTTTGGGAGAGAAAACTAATGGGGATCGGTCGTTCACTTTATTTCTCTAAAACCGACTCTGAGGAAATTTTGGGCGTTTTTACATCACTTTTATAAATTTTGCATGGCAACCCTCTTAGGTGATGGAGATAGGAGGTAAATATAATCTAGGAATATGTGTGAAAAGGGAAACTAATTGTCTTGAACCATATTTCTCTAAGGCTGACTCTGAGGAATTTATGAGTGTTTTTACATAATTTTTGTAAATTTTGTATGGCAACTCCTTAAAGTGATGGGAATTATATTCTAGGAATATGTTTGGGAAGCGAGACTAATGGAAGCCAGTCCTACTCTTTATTTCTTTAAAGCCGACTCTGGGGAAGTGATTGGCGTTTTTACATCTATTTTATAAATTGCATATGGCAACCCCCTTAGGTGATGGAGATAGGGAATAATAATGTTTTAGGAATGTGTTTCGGAAGAAAATTAATAGATGTCTGTTATAGATTTTATTCCTCTAGGGGCGACTCCGGAGAAGTTGTAGGGGTTTCTACTCTGTTTTTTTTTATGTTTTGTATGGCAACCATGTTAGGGGCTGGAGATAGTGGGAAGTGTGTTTAAAAAAATGTTTGTAAGGAAATATTAAGATTTTACCTTTGTAGGAGCACCCTAGAAGCTGTAGGAGCGATTTAAAGCAAAAAAAAATTAAACTTTGTTTGGCAACCCTGTTAGAGGGCGAAGATAGGGTGTAAGTATGCTCCACGAAAATATTTGTGGGGAAAAGTTAATGGAAGTCGGTCTTACATTGCACATTGTACTGGGCAATTCTGGGGCAGTTGTGAGTTTTTATGTACAAATTTAAGAGAAATAAACAGAGGAAGGAAGTCTTAGTTTTTCGCTTATATCTCGGTCAGGTATCATTTTGTTTTACAGATATTTCTAATACTTTGACATCGAGAGCTTCAAAAAGTTGATTTCAACCATAACAAGGGTAGACGGACATCGCTTAATCGGCTTCCCTATATATAAGCGCCAAAATAATATATATACTTTATGGGGTCGCAAATGGATAAAATAAATTATAAACGGAATGACAAACTGATATACATACACCTTTATCACTATTTGAAGGGTATAAAAAATGTCATCAACGACAATTTGGCTAACTGGGTAATGAAGAATAAGTATAATTTTGTAACTTTCTCTTTTCTATCTCTTTATGAACTTTCGAAAATGTTGAAGTTTAAAATCGTTTAACTCTTCCAAAATGAAATTATACAATTTGCCAAAGTTTCTATAACAATCAGAACAATTTGTTTGTCTTTTATACGTAAAAGGGATAGTGTTTAGATGGAAATTTGTGATATATGTTTAAAGATTAAGTTAGTTGTACCCTCCACATAGTGATAAGAATTTATATCAGTTTGTCATTCTTTTATTTTTAAGCAAAAAGGATTTTTCTTGCTTTCAGTTCTAATTTTATGAAATTGAAAACTTAAAAAAAAATATGTTATTAACAAACAAAAATATTAAAAATTATAAATATTGAAAATAAAATTGTAACAATAAAAAACCAGCAGATAAAAAATTTTCATGATAATTTATGATTAGGAATTTAGCCTACGTTTCCATCTACGTGATTTGCGCCAAATCATTTAATTTGCTCAAATTAAGTAATTTGCTACGTGATTTCCCATATATTTTTCATATGAGCAAATCATCTCAAATGACTTGATTTGCTCAAGATTATTTCGAAATTTGTCTGTGCAACACTGCGCGGAGGCTATTTTTACAAATGCAACTTTGGGGAATCCATTATTGGTGAGTAACAAATCCGAAAAAATGACAGCTGATTGCAAGGAGCATGCATCAGGTGGAAGCAGTTCTACAAAAACAACTTAATTTGTCATAAGAATGTCAAGACAGATAACAAAAACTCAAAAATTCATTTTCCTCCTTTTAAGTTTTTTTTAGAAAACTACAGTTGTTGTTTGTAAAAAAGAATCAAATACATAAACATAAACAAAATTTGTTATTTTAATAACGAAACACCGGTTTCAGCTGAATAACCGAGGCCACCTGATATACGTGTCAGATTTACTTCGAACATAAAATTACTTACAACGTAATGGAAACACTTCGAAATGATTTTCTCAAAATTACTTAATTTGCTTATAATGGAAACGTACTATTAGCCTACGCCTCCATATTCTGCATTGACTGTTTCATCTGATCAATCACCGTAGAATGACATCAGCAGGGAAGTCATCATAAGGAAAAAATCCAATTTAGTTACATAATAAGTATGTGATGTTTTAAGTTTTTCTTTTTTATGATTAGGCTAAAGTTTTACGGGTAGTGCGCAGATTTTTTAATCCCGGGATTTACGGATTTTGGAGAAAGCGAGAAATAAAAATTGACGAATATTCCGGGAATTTTCGAGACGGGAATTTCCCATTTTTTAAAGTCTACCTCAGCTTTAAAGTTTTCAATGCTCTCTAGTTTTATTCACTTTCAGAATAATGGTAAAGAGAATGTAGCAAATGAAAACTTAAAACACTTGCTTTGCCATATTTTTTAAGGGCATTATGCTACAATAGGTGTGTTCATTTACAGATTATTATTTTCGATAATTATTACTAGTAAGTGTTCACGTACACAAAAAATTAGCAGCTAGAGAGCCAAAAAAGAGCGTAATATGTTTAGAAACAAAAATGTTTCTGATAATTTCTGCTAGTAAAAATTTTACTATCAGAAATTATTCAAAGAGTCTTTTTGTCATTATGCTTTGAAAAAAAATTTAAGTTTAAAATTTTTATAAGTTTACAATAACATAATACATTTGCTTGCAAGTTTTGACTGTAAAAGTGTTCATTTACTTTTAAATATATTTGAGAGCATTTTTGAAAATATTTCTTTTTACTCTCTTGTTGCTAGTAATTACTGAAAAGTTATTGAACACAACTTATATAAAAGGAAAATCGCTTAATCGAAAACTTTTGTTTTAAATAACCCATTCGACTTATTTGCAATATTTTGTATATTTTGTGATATCTTGCCAACATTTTTGAAATTTTTTTTTGATTATTATAGAATAGAGTCTTTAACTCAAAGAGTGAGAATAAAATGCTCAGACACAAAATAAGCAAACATTTTTGGTATATTTTATAGCGAAGACATAAACCAAAGCAGCAACAAAGCCCATGGGTATATAAACAATTCCCAGGCACGTCTAAGAGAAATCTGCAAGATATCCATGCGAATTAAGTTAGACTTTTGTCCAAATTTTCTGATACAGACATTTTCGAAAAATTTTGCTGGCTGGGTTATGACTAACTTTACATACAATTACCTGCATATGTATGTATAACGGCTGCTATACTTTTTTTATTATTTATTTTGTTTTGGTACGATTTTAAACCATGTTATCTTTTAGTTTGTATCAGTGTTGCCACAGCCAACCAATTTTTACAACCTAGATTTGTTAAAAAAATAACTAAAAGACAAAAAAAAAAAAAAAATTAATTTTGAATTATTTAAAATAAACTTTGATATTATTTTTTAAGTCGTATTTTCTATTTTATTATGAAAGGAAGAAATAAAAATTTAGTTTTTAACATACATGTAACAACACAAAAATGAAATCCTTTTTAAATTAAGTAAATTTTAATTAGTAAATGAAAAAAATTAAGCAATTTGTTGCAGAGATCACAATTTTCAAATTCATCACTTAATTGAAAAAATTATGTTTTGAAAATATACTTTTGGCAGACCAGACGTAAGGCGAATCATTTTGACTTCATCACAGTTTTTTTGACTGCATTACATTGTAAGTTGTTTTAAATTGAAGCCCTTTCTCTCGGCAGCAGCTTAACTGTGTGGCAATGTCATTAAGTTTTGAGAAAAACAATTTACATAATTGTTCGAAACACTTTTCACTTACATTGGGAAAAAGTAACCGATTTTGGTTGAAAGTAACCAAAACAGCAACGCTGGTTTGTAAAAATCCCAAGTCACAATTATAAATAGAGAGTGGCATTGATAAGTGCAATTTATCCATTCTAAAGGTTTAATATACCTGGCAAACGTCAAAAAATTTTTTTTTCTGAAAACGACTACATATTAAAGACAAATTTAATGTAAAACAAAGGAAAATACAGAGTTAGGTTCACAAGTTTCTTCTTTGTATGTGTGTTTCATATAATTTGCACAGAAAATTTAACGTTTTGCGAATTGTGAAGTTGTAATTACATATAAGAAAACGTTGTTTTTACCAAATTTAACTGTATTCAACATTTGATTTAGTCCGTCTGGCTAGACACTATTTAATCGGATTTTGACATGCAACCTGGCGCGTAAAGGTATGGTACTTACAAGGCGTTTTTAACCCCCCATGAGAATAAATCAAACAGAAATAAGTATGATAAAACAAAAAAGGATTAGTTTTCATCAACGGAGTTTAAGTAAAAACATGAAGCAAAAACATTTAAAACAAGAAAAAAGACTTTGCAAACGACAGTAAAAGTATGATAAACCTCATACCTACCTTTTGGAATTTGTTTTCTAAATATAGTTTTGGAAAATAATATGGTTAAGTTTTATAAAATAAATAAAAAACATTAAAAAATGCACTTGAATAATATATGATGTCGCAAGGGTGGAGGGGGCCATTTGAATTCAATTATTTTCGAAACTTTATGCATTACTTTAATACATATTTGGTAATTCAAATGTCCTCCATCCTCGGTGACACATGTGGGACATCTTATCGAAAAGTTTTTTTTGGTAGCAGCTTTTATCAGCCACCCTATATTTAATGAACATTTTTGTACTCTTACTTATTTCGCCTACATATGTATGTATAAGAAGAAATTCTATATGTTGTTGCAAGCATTTTAAAATCAGGTGGCAAATCGATCGAGTAAAAATTCGTTTCGAATCGAATGCCGTAGTTTGCCCCTGGTAGCGTTCAATAAAGTGGCATGGACGGTTAACACCTTTCAACCTTACAAATCATTAGGACCGGACTGTTTTTACTCATACAAGTTACAAAATCCCTTAGATAGAGCACTACTACTCCTAACAAATGCGTTTGCTACGACCATCACACTTGGTTCTATACCATTAAGGTGGAAAAGTGGAGGGGTAATATTTATACCCAAAGCTGTTTAAGCAAGCCACTTAAAACCAGGGGATTTCAGACCGATAGGCCTATCGTCTTTCTTAATAAAGACGTTGGAACGGCTGACTGATCCTTACCTAAGGGAAAAAGTCGATACTAATGTCATTATGGATGTTTTACATGATTATCAAAATGGTTAAGAGTGCCCATTATAAAGTTTTGGGATTTTTAGAGCAGGGTTAGATGAGTATACGCTTTCTGCGATCTTGGAAATTGAGTAGACCTTTAATACTGTTTCGATAGAGGCTGTTGAGAACGCACTTAGGAAATTCGGGGCATCTAATGAAAGGATACCTTCATTATAAATTATTATAAGCTCTAGTTTAAAGAATGATTAACTTTAAAAGGGTGTAATCAGAAGTATGCCACTGGGAGGGGTATGGTTGCTACCATTGTGGATTTTGGTAGTCAACAAGCTATTTTGGCGGTTTGCTTCGAAAGGGATATAGATAGAGGCTTATGCAGACAACAATGTGGTACATGTGATGGGTAAATTTTTATCCACGATGAAAAAAGTAATGCAAACTGAACTTTTTCACCTGTTTCTCTGGGTCAAGAAAAAAAGAATTGGAATGGAAGTAGTACCTTCACCAAAAACTACAAAGTGGCGGAATTTGAGCCGAGAGCTCTTGACGGGGTTGAGTTGAGTCTGGCGGAGAGTGCCAGACGCCTACTATACCTGCAGAAACTCTGTGCTGGAGAGCTGGGATTTCAACCGGATATGATTTAATGGACTTATGTGCCTGTTAAAAGCCTGGTTCTCTCGAATAACTCTTTCATCTCTTTGAAGGCCTCGGAAACAGATAACATAAGAAAACTTTTGGCACAGGTCCAGAGATGTGCTGTGCTTGACATTACAGGTGTCAGAAATGCTATACCAACGTCATCTCTGGATCATTTTAGATCTTTTCCCCGTTGAGGATTTAGTGGCTTATTATTTAAGCCAGGATCATCTTGACTCCTGGAGTAGTTCCTTTTAACTGACTATACCCTCGTGAATCTGGGACTTGAGATCACACTCTGGGTATTGTTCCTAGATAGTAAAGGCTGAAAAGTATCTAAAAATTTGTTGAGAGGTATTAAGATTTCACTAATAGATGGAAGAAAATAAAGCAAGTGTCTTATAATTAAAATCGAATTCTTGGACTGTGTTTTTTAATTGTTTGCATTGAAGAGAACCGGTAAAAAAGTCAGGTAATATTAAGAAAACTTGCTAAGAGGTAAAAAGTTTGCAATAATGTTATTATACTTTGCCAAACAAAAAGTTTTGATTCTTTATTTTTTATTCTTCTTCTTATAATTTTTATTCTTCCCTTGCTTTTTCGCATTTAAATGTACTTAGAAAACCTTTGTTTAAACTTTAACGCTGTTGTATCTCTAAAATATTTTTAATAAAGTTTTTTTGCCTTAATTATAATAAAGGAAAAACAAATTATATTTACGTACATGCATACATATGTACGTATGTACAGTAGGGTCAAAATCGATCAAATCAAAAAACAAATCTTGATTGAAATTTCAGAGGTGCCGGATAGAACGTTGTAACAATAGGCCTAAAAGTTGAGCCCTTAAAATTTGAACCAAAATCGCACAACGTTTTCTGGGCCTGCATCGAGGTCAAAGTTCAGATATTAAGAAATAACATTATTTATTTGTATGTATAGGCATAACATCGTTAAGACTGAGTGATTCATCATCGCACAGCCAAAATACATAGAGCTAGAGATTGAAATTTTACCTGGCCCAAAAGAAACTAAATTTAAAAGGTATTGTAATTTAAAAATAAAAATAGGTGGACCTATCTTTTCCTACGGGGGAAAAAAGATCAAAGAATTTTGATACTTCTCAAGTCCATTTTGTAACTTTTGAACTACAAAAGATAGAAACAAAATCCGTATTGCGTTCGACAGGTCTAAAAAAACGTAGAATAAATTGTTTGGTGCTTTTTTAAAATTTTGACTCTTAGGGGTTAAAAAAGAGGCAAAATTTTATTAAAACGAAGGATATAGACAAAATTTTAAACTGTGCTGGAAAGGCCTCAAAAAAATAAATGTTGTTTTTGTACTTTTGCGAAACACCCTTATAGGCAAGACAGGGTAGAATTTTATTTTTGATATTGCTCAAGTCCATTTTTAAGCTTTACATTGCGCTTAGGAGGTCTCAAAAAACATCAATATGTTTTTGGTACTTGTTTGAACTATTGGACCTCAAGTGGAGAGGCAGGGTATAAACTATATTTTAATACTACTTAAGTTTATTTTGTAAGTTTTTAACCAAAAAGAAAATAGAAGCAAAATTCATATTGCGCCTGACAGGCCTGAAAAAGGTGGTCAAAAAGACTTTTTTACATATAATTTTTGAATTTTTTTTAAAATGCTTAAGTCGTAACAATAAAAAAAACTATGAATTCAAAATTAAAATTGCAGAGAGAAAAACAGTTAAGCCTAATTTTTTTTGTTTTTGGTAATATGTATTTGAAACCTCGCTCACTAAGTAGCGGGTTAATCTTCAAAATAAAACGTTGGTGTATAAATAATGTTTTAGTGCTAAGATAACAAGAGATAAAAAAAAATGGTTTTTAATACCATAGGTTTAATTAAATTCTCTTACACCGAATTTTGAAGAATATTTAAAATTTAGCAATAGTATAGTTGGGAGAGTCAATTAGAACCAAATTACTAACAGGGTTAATTTTCAAACAATTCGTTTTGTAAATAAATCTCTATGGCGTACGAAAATAATGTATAAAATTAACGAGTTTTACAATTTTTGGTTATGCAAACAGTGAACTTTGACCTCGATGAGCACGCAGAAAGCCGTCACACCTTGTTTTTTGTAAAATGTTACCCTACAGTTTACAAAAAACTAATGTTTGCAAAGACCATATTTAAATACCTAAAAATATACTAAAACTTTTTCAAATAAAGCATGTATGTATATGTATATACGTACTTTGTATTTGTATTTGAAATACCACCTTCTAATGTATTTTGTATTTTGTATTTGAAATACCCAACACTAAAGTATTTTGTATTTTGTATTTCAAATACTTATGATCCCAAAATACATTTTTGCAAAATACATTTTTTTGTTATACAAAAAGTTGTCATTAGAAAAATGTTACAATTAAAAAGAGCTAGGCGAATATTTGGAAATGTGAATGTCAAAAAAATTAAATTTTGTATAAAAATTAAAATTTGTTTGACATTCAGACTTTTAAACACATCAAGTAAGATCGCTATATTTGCCTCTGCCGAATCTAATATACCCTTCACAATTGTCTTTTAATATACCCAGCCGAGTTATTTTGTACAACAAATAATATAATAAAAAACCTTGTGCGAGTTTTAAAGTCCATAAAAAACTTTACAAAATCTTAACGTTCGTATGGATAATAGAAATAGATGAAGAAGATTTGAGGTCGAGAGTTATAAAAGTTTTCGACATTATTCGTATTAAAAGGTTATTAAAAAATGTTAATTTTTATGGGATCTTCTAGTCCCCCTGCTCCTCTTCAACCTTTTTTTCCAAAATGAAGGTCTCATCATCGAATTACTTTTTGTAGAACACTAGAAGTCGATAGCTGTTATAGTTTTCGAGATATAGCGTATCGAAAATTTCATAAAAGTTGTTAATTTGTATGGAAGCTACCCCTTCAAGACATTTTTTCTCCAAAGTGTACATAGGTCGATAGCTGTTATAATTTCTAAAATTTAGCACATGAAATATTTCACAAAATTTGTGAAATTGCAGAGAAAAACACTTCTCTTGATCCTATCTGAAAAAAAATTTTTCCTTTTAAGGTCCCTATTTTCCGAGTATCCGTGTCAAGTTTTGTGGCAAGAATGACTACCTTCACTGAGATATATAAAGATGTATGCACGGATTTTGTCCTAAAAATTGGTTAATTTTGATTTTTCGTTTATATCTCGGTCAATAGTCAACCGATTTTGCTAATTTTAAATAGCGATTGTCTCCAAGATATTTACAAAAGTTTGGCGCCAATATTTGACTCCGGAAACTTGATTTTAACAGACGGACATGGCTGTGTCAACTTCCCTATCTATAAGGATCCAGAATATTAATACTCTATGGGGTCGCAAATGGAAAATAAAGAAATTTCAAACGGAATGACAAACTGATATATACCCTTATCACTATGTGAAGGGTATAAAAAAACATGTAGAGGGCGAATTTTTGAATTCGCCATGATTTTACTTTACTTTTAATTTAATTTGTTTTTCGCATAAAAGGCACATACAGAGAACCAAGGCACATTCAACCAGGTAATATTAAGAGCCCAGCTGATTAAAATCAATTTGACATTTTCACGTTATAAAAATTTAATTTTGTATAAAATTTTTAATTTTTCTGACATTCTACCGTTCAAACACAAAAAGAAAATGCAGAGGGCGAATTTTTTGAATTCGTCTTGGGTTTTACTTTGTTGAATGTGCCTTGCAGATAACTGTGTTCATAAAATTTAACACCAGTCTGTGTTCATCAGGACCTGTAGAAAAATTGTTTTTTTTAGCAGGATTTATATATTCTTTAACAAGAGGCTGCTTATCTAATTAAACTTTTGAAAATTTTGTGTTCATGATTAATGGTTTTAAATGTATCTTGTATTTCAAATAAAAGATACTAAAATACTGTATTTTGTATTTGAAATACTCGACTTGAAAGTATTTTGTATTTTGTATTTGAAATACAAGCGGAACAAGTACTTTGTATTTTGTATTTCAAATACAGCAAATCATGTATTTTGCCCAACTCTGTATACATATATGTATGCACAATGTACATACACATCACATATATCATACGAATGCAACCTTTCAACCTAAAATTTTAAACATATTTTTCGAATTTTTACTTGTGGTTGGTATTCCGTTCTTTTCTTTCACAAAGTACTTTTTGTGGTTTAATATTTTTTCTTAATTAAGCATTTTTAAATGCTATAATTTCCATGTGTTTCCTTGAAGAAGCAAATATCTTCTATACTTTTAATTGAGGTTTGTAGGTTTTTGTTTTAAAAAAATCTAAAAGTCTGTTTCTTTGCTTCCTTTTGCCCAATTTGTGCTTTAATCCTCGTATGGTTTTTGGCATTGTTTGTTGCTGGACATAAACGAAACAATTTTCTTATGGTTTTCTCGTTTAATGTTTTACATTTTCTAAAACATAGCTGAGTGTTAAATTTAAGTTTGGTTGGGTTTAATTTTTTAGAAAACTTTAAACTGTTTTAAGTAAAAACAGGGTGTCTGGTAGCAGATTTATATTTTCAAACTTAAATAAAAAACGTAATAATTGACACAAAGTTTTATTTAGAGCATTTTAAGGAGTATGTCATCCGGAGGCTTCCGTCGAGTCGAGCGCACTGTTCAAAGCAGAGCCTTGTGTTATGCGCCACACGCTGCAGACAAGTTAGTTCAATTGATCTGATTTATAGACGAACGTTTTCTTTTAAGGTCCCAAGATTTTGGGGATTGCCATTATAAACCCTCTTTGTAAGGTAGCCCCATAAAAAGTCCATGGGAGTTAGATTGGGTAACCTCAGTGGCCATGGGATGCCTCCAAAGCGACTGATCAGTTTTTGGGGGAAATTTTTCCGAAACGAATTCATCCAGTTGAAACAACGTGTGTGAAGAGTACGATGAATGAGCTCGCAGGTTTGGAAATAAGAAATCCGTAATCACGCGCCGATAATTTTCACCGTTAATATTCTTTGTATGGCCTCGAGAACTTTAAATTATCTCTTGAGTGTATAAGGCACATTAAACAGTGGGTTTTGATGTTTCAATCAAGGGTTGCGGATTCTTGGAGACCAGTAACGTCAGTTTTGTTTGTTGACGTGTTGACGTACAGTATGAAAATTCTCCACGTCGTTTCACAAAAATTTTTGCGTAAATCAAAGTTACTTTCGTTCAGTTCTTAAACGATTTGAGTTTTAAAAGAATAAAACTTTAGATCCTTTTTATTTAAAAAAATTTTGTTAAAGATTATTTTTATGAGAACTTAAATTTCTGTCTGGCACTGTCTGGACTAATATTATTTCATTAGTCTTAAGATTTGAAAACTTATTGTTAATTCGCTTAAGCGAAGATTCAATAATAAAAAAAATATGCAAAAAAAAAAAAAAAAAAAGATTATTTTCCTTTCTATTTTTTTTAAATTAAATATCTTTTAACTTTCCTTACTTTAGCACAGTTTAACTAATTGTTTATTTAGCCTTAGTTTAAAAATTTCTGGTTAAGCTTTTTGTCTTGTCTAACCACAAAATCCTAAGAATATTAATTTACCTGAGCAATGGAAAAAAAGATAAAGAACATTTTGAAATAAAACTTGTTTTCTATCTGCTATTTAGTCAAAGTTTAGTAAATATATAAAGGAGCAACTAAACAAAAGCCACATTAAAAGGGATATCAAATAACAGTAATAAGAAGCAGCAACAAAACTTCATTTGAAACAGCATAAATAAGTTTTTGCATTATAACTTATATCTGTTGAAATATACATAATTATTTGCATACTTGTGGTTACAAGGCTGTTAAGCTCCAATGCAATCCATTTAAATTCTTTACATTTACTTGAAAACAGAGATCTGCACGAATATACTTGAACTTGTTGTATACTTGAGTATTTTAAAGGATGAACTCTTATTCGTAGGGCCTTCAGATAGTAAGTCCTTTTTTCTATGAACGTCATAATCTTGTATTCGCTGTTACTTGACAAAGTTTTTATTTGGGATTTATTGTTCTATTTTTTCTTTCTGCCGAAAATTTATGTTGAGTATGTATCAACTACAGCTAAATTGGCTCTCGCAAAAGTAGTTGATCAGGAACAAATAAAATGTATCCCTTATCTCTGTCACCTAATGGCGTTGCCATACAAAATTAACAAAAATGATATACAAACGCTCACAACTTTCTCAGAGTCGGCCTTAGAAAAATAAAGTATACGACTGACCTTCATTAGTTTACCCTCCCAAAAATTTTTGCCCGGAAAATACTTAAATCCTGTCTCCACGCCCTAAGGGGGCTGCCATACAAAATTTGAAATAAAGGTAAATACACCTACAGCTTCCCCGTAGTCGCCCCTAGAGGAATTTAATTTATCACAACCCCCATTAGTTTTTGTCTCCCAAACATATTCCTAAAACACACTTACCTCCCATCACCGTCAGCTAATGGCGCGGCAATACAAAATTTACAAAAACTTCTTAAAAGTCGGCCTTAGAGAAATAAAGTGTACGACCGATCCCCATTTGTTTCCCCTCCCAAATATTTTCCTGGAACGTACTTACCCCCTATCTTCACGCCCAAAGAGGGTTTCCATACAAAATTAAAACAAAATAAGGTAAAACCCCTACACATTCCCTGGAGTCGCCTATAGAGGAATAAAATCTATCACAGACTCCCATTAATTTTCTCTCCTAAGGGGGTTGCCATACAAAATTTTAAAAAATTAGAGTAGAAGTCGCTACAAAACACCCTAATTGGTTTAAAATATGACACCGACCCCTATTTAAAATTAGAAATATTTCATAAATAAAAAAAAAACGCAAAAAAAACTTGGGGATTTCGAATGTAAAGGGTATCTAAGATTAGGCACAGCCGAATATAGCGCTCTTTCTTGTTTTTTAATAACAAAACATATACAAAACGCCACACATCGTCACATATATATAAGCAGGATATCAATTAATTGTAAAAAAACGTGCCACAAAAAATTAAATATTTTGCCAAGGAGTATTGGCACAAGAACTTGCTGTAGTTTTTATTTGTAGTATTTTTTATTTAAGTTTACTTACTAAGGTATTTCTTTTGTACCAAGTCATGAACTATGGTTTAATTATATTCCGTACTCTCACACTGCAAACCAATACAAGTGCATACTCTCTTTTACGTCGTATTTCAATAGTTAGTTAAGAGCTCATCCGCTGCAGACCTCTGCTTGAAAACTTTGCTTAAATGACATTAAAGTATAAAAAAAGCGATGCCACTCTATTGTTATGAGTTGCTTGACTTGGGGACACACAAGCAAAAATAGAATAAAAAGTTTAAAAATAAATAAAAATGTTTAAACTTTTCTTATTATTTGTGGAAATAGTTTGATGTGAGAAATTAAAAGTTTTAATTGTTGCATAAATAGTGCCAATTTTATTGTTCTTTTTCCTTAGCTTTATAGTAATTTTATACTTTTAAAGTTTTTTTGTTTGGTTTTAACTTTCTCCTTGGTTTCACAAAATTGTGGATGTTTTTTGAAACACTGTTTTAATATTAGTGATAGTTAGGGAGAAAATCACTTGCCATCTTAATGTTTGTAAGCATTTTTGAAGCACAACTTTTTGCATACAAATAGTAAAAAAAATAATACTTTACTAAAAAATTTTAAAAAAATATTGAAAAGAGAAGTTCTTAAATAGCGCGAGTTTTCTTTAGCTGAATGAGAACCTAAAGTATCAATACTAGACAGAAATAAAGTCGGCATGAATTTTTTTATATTCTGGTAGACGTTTTAATGGCATTTTAATAAAACTTTTATTTTTATAAACTAACAGTAACTGATGCCTGGCATGCACTACACAAGTTCAGTTCTCAAGTTTGACACTGCGTTCACACTTTACAAGTAAACTGTGCAATTTTTTATTTTAAAGAAGAAAACAAACGGGTAAACATATGCAAACTCTTCGCAATAAAAATAAGTAAAAACGAATGTGCATTCCTCATCAAAAAAATAAACATACAATTTTTTTTACTCTTATTGTTAAATAATTTATTTAAATAAACCACAATTTATCCAATTTTATATAAATATTTTAAAGAAAATAAAACGAAAACACATATTCTAAAGAACTCTCCACAAAATCGCGGCACAACTGAAGGTTTTTAACATACACTACTTAAGCTTACTGTATAGTTTTGCAAACTTAAGCAAATATCAAATCCTGTTTGCTTTTCGCTTAAGTTCACTATACACTAGAGGTGTCCAAAAGTTTTTTATGAGAGAGAAAATCCCAATACATTTCAAGAAAAACTAATTATACCCTTCACATAAGTGATGAGGGCATCTATAAGTTGGTCATTTTTATTATCTATTTGCGACCCCATAAAGTATATGTGTTGTGGATCGTTAAAGGTAGGGAAGTCGATTAAGCCATGTCCGTCCCAAATAATTTTTTCCCACAAAAATTTTTTTTGGAACATACTTACTCTTTATCTCCGCCCCCTAGCAAGGTTGCCATACAAAGTTTGATTTTTTTTAAATTTTTTTAAATCGCTCCCACTACTTTCAAAATTCTCCTACAAAAAAAATGTAAGACTGATCCCAATAAATTTTTTCTCCCAAACATTTTCGTGGAACATACTTACCACCTAACTCCACGTCCTAAGAGGGTTGCCATACAAAATTAAAAAAAATTCCCCTGAGTCGCCCCCAGAGGAATTTAAAGAATCCCAGCCCCCATTAGTTTTCCCTCCCCAATATATTCCTAGAACATACTTACCCTCTATCTCCAGGCCCTAAGGGGGCTGCCATACAAAATTAAAAAATAAATAAGGTAAAAACCCCTAAAACTTCCCCGGAGTCGCCCCTAGAGGAATAAAATATATCACAGACCCCCATTAATTTTTCCTTCCAAGCATATTCCTAGAACATACTTACCCCCTATCTCTATCAACTGAGTGGGTAACCATACAAAATTTTGAAAAATTAACGTGAAATTCCCTACAAAACTTGAAAAAAATTAGGTTAAAAACCCCTACAGCTGCCCTAATCACCTTAAGAGGGTTAAAATATGACACCGTCCCTTAAAAAAAAATTAGAAATATTTTATAAATAACAAAACGGATAAAAATAAAAAGAAAGCCCATTGCGAAGGGTATCCAAGACTCGGCACAGCTGTATATAGCGCTGTACTTGTTTTTGTTTGTTATTTTTTGTTGCAAAATCCACAATTTTTTAGACGTTATCATACGTTAAAAAAAACAAGATCTAAGATGATGATTGCTGTCGTCAATGTTTACCAGCAAAGTATACGAGAGTGCCATTGCTTTGCACTTGCGAGCATAGAGTGAAAAACGGCAAAAACTGATAAGCCGAAGTTGCTTGTGTATTTCGTATTGCTAGTGAGAGTGTATTGAAGCACACAGCCTATATCTTGCAGAACATGCGACTAGTCCATAAAGGAGTAGGGCTACTCCAAAAGTAACCCAATTGTATGTAAAAAACATGGTCTCTTAACCATTAACCTTACCCACCTTTGCATTACATTGGACTAGTCTTAAAACTACTATATGGTACACCATATAGGACTAGTTTTACAACTACGACAGCTCAATATGCAATCGTTAAGACACGAACACCTATCGCTTAACTACAAATTCTTGTTTGACAATTACATGTTTCATTACTGTATTACATATGGCCAAGTTTTTACTAGTCCATTTCAACTGAAATTGACCATGTGGTCCAATATTTTTTTGCAGGATAGCTAAGTGCCTTTACAAAAATAAATGAGCAGCAAACGCATAGGGCATGGGTATCTGCTCTGCACAAACTAACAGTGTCAGACTTAACAACGAAATTTGTGTAGTGTATGGCCGCCATAAGTGTTCAAAATATTAAACTAAATATGTAATTAACATTAGGGAACATGTAGTTTTTACAGGATATTAAACTAACTTCGTATCAGCCGTAAATTGAATTGGCCTTAAATTATACAATAAGCTCATACATTGTTAAAAAAATCATCTAAGTTTTATATTATATTAAATGCATTATTTTACTGCCACTACAAAATACCACAATGCGCAACAAAAGGTAAACAGTTCAGCTTTAGGTTGAGATCAGCATGTGTCCACCATAAAAGTAGCAGTTAGTTGGCAGAAATTTTAAAAAATCAGAAGAATTTATGCAGTTGTATGGTTTATGTCATTTAATACTCGAACATACATATTTGCCAAGTGATTGGTGATTGGTGGTCCTTTTTGTGGTTATAATTTTTTGCAGCTTATTTAAAAAATCTTTATGTATGTACACAAATAATCTACAAGAAGTATGTGTTGGCATAAAAATTATAACTATACGATAACATTTAAATACCAACATTTTAAAGTAAATGCAATTCAGCAAAATTTGCAATTAAAACAAACACAATTAAAATTATAATAAATGCATATATGGAATTTTCAAAATTATATGAAAATTAGCTAGACCCGGCCCGCTTTGCTTATAGAACAAAATAGCTAGCATATAATTCTAAAAAACCATTTAAGTTAATAATTTTTTATATATTATTTTTCCCAAATTTGTATTTGGAATTTTATGCAATAATTTTATGGAATAATTTTTAGCAAGCTCTAAACTCCCCTCTTTATGGGTTCTTTGGCCCTTTTTTCGAGGAAATAAAAAATGTCCTTAAAATTACATTTAAAGATTAAAAGAAAGAAGTATTTTAAGAAAAATTTACCGGGAAAATTTCATATTATAACTCAAAGAGTGTATTTTTACGGAAAAGATTAATAAACATAAAAGTTCCGTTTCCTTTCTGATTAATATGCAAGTTAAATAGGTGATGTTGCGTTCAAAGAGTACTGATGAAAAATTGCGTAGCTGCTTTCGAAAATGCATTCTACTCGGCTAGTATCGGTAGAAAAACCTGAAAATAAAAAGTTTCTTTCAACATTAACCGAACAATTTCTTATAATTTAAAGTAATTAAATAATGAACTTAAACCAGAATAGAAAGAAAACATTGGTCTTAGTTTGAAAAGAAACAAAAAATAGTGCATATTTTTTTCCTTTATAGCAGACTAAAACGAAATCAAAGGAATCTGAGATTCAAAGCAAGCACAAAGTACCAAAAATGTGGAAAAAGTACTCCTTGAATACTTAGTTAAAATCCATCCTTAATTTTAGCCAATACCAAGTACCAAAAGTTAAAAAAACTAAAAACAATAATTTTTTCCACCGAATTGACATCCGACTTTTATTCCTTACACTCAAAAAAAAGTTTACTAAATTTAAGGAAATTTTACTTAACTTAAAGAAATTCGGTAATGATTTGGCTCCAAGGAAAATATTTCTTATATTTAGTTCAAAAATTTCTTAAGAATTAGTACAAAAAAACTTGATGGGTTAACTAAAACTAAGTAAATTTTTTCTTAAACGCAGTTGATTTGTACTATCTTGGGAGAAATGAATACTTAAAATAAGTAAACCTTTAACTGCAACTGACTATTTTTTTACACAAATTAAATAAAATGAGCCCAATATTAAGTTAATTAGTTCAACTTTTAAGAAAGATATTAACTTATTTTAAGGAAAAAAATATTAGTTTTCAGTAATAATTAAACATTTTGTACTTAATACAAATCCCGTTTTCCTTGTTTTAAGTATATGATTTTACTCAACGTAATGAAAATTTACGTAAAAAACAAACCAAAATTCTTAATTTTAGTATTCAGCGCTAACTTTATTTTTTTACTATTTGCTTTGAAACAAGAACATTTCCTATAAAGAGGGTACAAGCTTTAACTTAAAATAAGTAAGTTTTCTTCTTTATTTGAGTAAGTGTTATACTTATTTTAAGTAAAAGATTTCCTAAGAACAAGAATTGTGTACTTACTTTTATTAAATATTAGTACCTAATTAAAGTACAAAAGTTATAAATAAAAATCATTTCTTTTATTTAGTAATTTTCGTTTATTTTTTTTTTTTATGGAAAATACAGTATACAATAAATGTGTACATACAAGTTTCTTAATTATTACATGTGTTAATATATGTTTTGAATCATCTTAAAAGTTTAGATATTCTGATTTATAATGAAAAATTGGTAAACTATCAAAAACATTTATTTATTATTTAACATGGCACGCATTTTTTATATACAGGTTTCCAATTATTTACTTAGTTTAAGAGTAAGATTCCATTACTTTTGGGCTCCTCATCAAAAGTTGTTATCTTAAATCCTAATTGACATATTTTCTGGTACTTGGCAGTGGAAGTGTACCATTTATTAAGTGCAAGAATATTCTTTTTCCTAAATCTGAAAATATATATATATTAAGGTATATTATTTATTTGTATGTAATTAAAACTTATATTATGTAGTTTATAATAATAAGGCAGCACCACCTCATTTAAAGACAACTTCATTTTTGTTTAAAAATTATAAAGCAAATTTCAAATCATAAAGGAGGTATTTATTAACAAAGCGGTAAATATATTTAATATAATAATAGAAAAGTCTTTTTTTTTTCAAAAATGTATTTGCAGCTGTTAAATAAAATGTTTAAAACTAATACATGCGCACATGTAGGTATGTTATATTTTTGAATATCTTGAAGTTATTTTTATTTATAAATTATCTTTATTGGTTACTAATCTTTCAGTAGTTTTTCTGTTTTTTGAATAAGTTCATAGAATTGTTGCATTTCTTTTACACATAAAAATTGTAATTGATTTTGAGGCATATACCTAGGTGTTAATAATTTTATTGCGAATAACTATAATTATATTTATTGGGTCAAACAGGAATTTTTTAATTGCTTTTTACAAGTTTAAAATTTAAAATGATGTACTTAGGATGTCCTGCAGATAAATAAGTTGGGGTCAATGAAACCAGCTTAGTTTTGGTCTGTTAAATGCTACCATATATTTACCAGTCACATTTGTGACCTTGGCTCATTGAAATAAGCGAATGAGTTTTAGTTCTGGAAGGAAACTTTGATTTGCCAAACTGCTTAGAATAACACTTTGATAATAAAAAGTTTCCCATGAACTGAAACACAAACTCGTTTATCCTCATGCGAGATTATAAATGGGGATCGATAAGAGCAATTGTACTTTGACCTGCATCTACGATCCTTTAAACCAATAACTCAATGGCCTAGTATAAATTCTGAATCTTACAGCAAACAGTGCCAAATTAAAGCATACCAACATACAGCCAAATGTAGCGCTCTTACTTGTTTAACCTTTTTTTATATTATCTTACTATAGCACGCCTCTGAATAAAAAGGTTATGAAGGGCCAAAGAAAATATAAATGCAAAAAAATCTAATAGGAGAAGTCTCAGAATAAAACTTTGAATTTTTACTTAAGCTTTTGGCTAAGCTAAATTAACTGTGCAAAAATACTATTTATCCTAAGCTTCTTTAAACCTAATAATACTAAAATTGGTCACAAACATTCAGAAATGTGGTGAACACACTTTCACATTTCAAGTTTTCTTATACATATATAATTTTTTTTATCATCTTTCATAACTTTTTTTGTTTAAAAATGTGTATAATATTTAGATTTTTTTAAGAATTTTAGTTAAAGAAATGTAATATGTAGATTAAAAAAATTTGGTACCAACAAAACTTTCCATCCCTGATGTCCATATGCTTACAATTACAACACATTGTTGATTTTTTAGGTGCACACTCATTCGGTGTTGCCGACTTTGGGAATTTTTTAAGTTTTGGATATATGTATGTATTAGTGATGCAATTGTTTTTTCTTTTCTGAAAAAACTGCTGTCAGAAATTTTGTTAAGCTTAAAATTTTAATAAAGAGCCAAATTTTGCATTTTCGTTAGACGACAGTAATGATTCCAAGAGACTTTCAATGACAAATTCATTAGCTTTGTTAAGAAAGAGTGAAACATGTTAAATTTTTATAATTTTTTGAATGAAAAACTTAGAAAACAACTCGTTTTTTAATTTAAGTTCTACATTTTTCGACATTCACAAACACTATCAAATGGTACTATAAATAGAATATTTTTGTTAGATATGAAAACGTCATAACAGATATGGAAGTACTTATTTGTGTACATAAAATTGTGAGCGTAATTTGAATTAAGAAGTTTATCGTAAAAATAATTCCTGTTCTTTAATTTTAAACAGCTTTAAAACATGAGTAAATTTCTTAACTGGATAAACAGAGATAAGTAGAGAGAGCTTATATAAATTTTGGATATCGCAAGTGAGCTTAAAAAATTTGTTAGGGTTTTTTTATTGTTATTGAATTTGAGCAAAAATAAATTTAGTGTATTTAATTTTTGTTTATCTTTAAGATTGCAAATAAAAGAATTGCCTAAATTTTTTATACACATAATCTACATCAAAAGTGTATGGATTTAAAATTTTGGTAACTTTCTTTGCCAAAAAATTTATAACTGCGGCAGCACCGATTGTATTCAATGTTATGTTATTTTTTTATTTAAAAAAAAATTTACTTAATTTAAGTTTGTTTGAGCTTATTGTTTTTAGTAAATCTGACTTCGTATAAATAAGTCCCTTGAAATACAATAAACGTCATATCTAGCTTTAATATAATACTCTACCACAATATATCTAAGAACCAAATGTTCTAAAATTAAAAAAACATTTCTTTAATTATAATAACCCAGTCATCATGCCAAATTTTTTTTAATTAAGTAAACGGTATTTATTAGCAGTATATTTTCTTTGGTTTTATTGAAATTTTTTCATAAAAACAATGACAACTAGTACTTGTTTTAAGTATATAAAAAATTTTGAACTGTTTTTAAGGAAGGCGTTAACTAAATTTTTTACTTTTCATACAAAATTAAAATTACTTATTTCAAGGAAAGAAAATCTTTGTTCTTACGAGTTTTTTAATATATATGTAAACATTTTTAATTTTTTTTAATATATATGTACTTAATTTTAGTTAGACTAATTAAGTAAAATGTTGTATTATATTTAAGTTAACAAGCATATGCTCTTTACTTTCAATGAGTAAATTTTTTTTATTTTGAGTTAAAATTATTATTTTTAAGTTAATTTTAACTAAGTTTAGGTAAAGTCCATGAACTAAAATTTAGTTTATATCTAACTTAAATGTAGTACAATCTTTTTTTTTGAGTGTATCATATTATAAATTTATTTTTATTTTTTTAAACTGTCAAACGCAATTTGAATTATGTTTATTGGTCTATAAATTAAGAAAAGTACCTTAATAGCCCAACTTAAGGTTGAAAATTTGGAAAAAGTATCATACGCGGGTCCGTTTATTTCTTTTAATAAAATATGGTCAATCCCACGTAGAACGGTTCTAAATGGAGGAAAACCCGCTTTTTTTTTAAAGTTGACGAATTTACGCATAAAACAAAATGAAAATATTTTACTTTTTTTTTATTAAGAAAAAGCTTTAAATTTATAACATGCTTAATGTTTGGATTTTCCTTTTTTTACGTTTTGATGAAAACGTCACGCCTGTCACATTTTCCCAAAGGGTTTTATTTAAGCAAAAGCAGTGTCTGTAAAAATAAGGTATCAAATGCAATTAAAATCATTTAAAATCCTGAAAATCAAAAAAATAAGGCGGTTCTTAAAAATGTTCTACAAAACACAATTCTAAAGTCAAAACTTTTCAACGTTTAAATTTTTTAAAGTCAAAGTTTCTTAGTTGCCATCGTAAGCAGACATTAGGTTTTGTGTTAATAATCGCTTAAAAACATACCATCCTTGAGAATCATAACCTTTTTATACCCTTCACGTAGTGATAAGGGTATATATAAGTTTGTCATTCCGTTTGTAATTCCTTTATTATCCATTTGGGACCCCATAAAGTATATATATTCTGGATCCTTATAGATAGGGAAGCCGATTTAGCGATGTCCGTCTGTCCGTCTGCCCGTCTGTCCGTGTTATGGTTGAAATCAACTTTCTAAAGCCCCCCGATATCGCATAGACCCGAATGTGGTATCAAACTGTCACAGATAGTCGCGAGAAAATCGGTATTGAAATTCAGCAAAATCGCCCGATAAATGACTGAGATATAAGCAAAAAACCACGACTACCTCGGTTTTTTGAGTCTACAACAACAACAAAGAACATACTTTTACATGTAATAATATAAAAACAACAAAAAAAACAACAAAAAAAGAAAAAAACAGAATCAGTCATGTTGATATTATTAAAACACACCCAAACCAAAAATTTTATTAGTATAAGTGTTCGGTACCGTGAAATAACTGCCAAATGAAATAACTCCCAATGAAAAAATGAAATAACTCCCAATTTTTTTCCATACAAATTGGGAGTTATTTCATAATGAAATAACTCCCAAATGAAATAAATCCCAATGAAATTTTGTTGGGAGTTATTTCATCTTTTCGAAGTGTTGGGAGTTATTTCATTCTTGTTGGGAGTTATTTCATTTTCTATCATTGGGAGTTATATCATTTTTATTGGGAGTTATTTCATTTTTATTGGGAGCTGTTTCATTTTTGTTGGGAGTTATTTCATTTTTATTGGGAGTTATTTCATTTTACTAAAAGCTAGTGTATATACCAGAGCATTTAAAAAAATTTAATCACGCTAGTATAAAAGGTGACATTTATTTAAAAGTTTTGGGGTTTTAAAACCGTGGGTATATAGCCGGCCTCCGGCCGGGCGCAAGAAAAAAAACTCCAGTGGATTCGATCCGCCGGCTTCGCAGTAGCCTTCGGCCGGGGAATATACTTTAAACTGTAGTGCATCGGAAGTATTTGCAGCTTCATAACTAAAGTGTCATAAAATTTATTTTTTATTTGGGGAAGCTTTATATGGAAAGCAGTAGAGCTTAAAGTCCATTGCCCAGCCGAAGGCTACTGCGAAGCCGGCGGATCGAATGCACTGGAGTTTTTTTTTCTTGCGCCCGGCCGAAGGCCGGCTATCTAAATCACTCCCTTTTATTAAAAAAATTATTTAACCAAAAAGGTGCTTAAAGTCCACGCGCCTGTCCTAAAGCTGTAACGAAGCTGGCGGTTTGATCCACGAGAGTTTACTTATCCTGCGTCCAGACGAAGGCCGCCAGTCATTTGGTTTGTTTGTTTAGAAAATAATTTTACGTTAGTGATATCTAATTTATGGATACAAAAGGTGACAATGAATTGAAAATTTTGGGTTTAAAAAAAAGTGGCATAAATAGCTGGCCTTCGGCCGGGCGCAAGGAAAAAAACTCCAGTAGATTCGATCCGCCGGCTTCGCAGTAGCCTTCGGTCGGGGAATATACTTTAAACTGTAGTGCATCGGAAGTATTTGCAGCTTCATAACTAAAGTGTCATTAAATTCATATTTTATTTGGCGAAGCTTTATACGGAAAGCAGTAGAGCTTAAAGTCCATTGCCCGGCCGAAGGCTAATGCGAAGCCGGCGGATCGAATCCACTGGATGATTCTTTCCTTGCGCCCGGCCGAAGGCTGGCTATCTAAATAACTCTTTTTACTAAAAAATTATTTAACCAAAAAGGTGCCTCAAGTCCACGCGCCTGTCCTAAAGCTGTAACGAAACCGGCGGTTCGATCCACGAGAGTTAACTTATCCTGCGTCCAGACGGAGGCCGGCAGTCATTTGGTTTGTTTGTTTAGAAAATAATTTTACGTCAGTAACATCTTATTTATGGATACAAAAGGTTTTCGCATTATATATATGGGGGATTTCATGTCAAGTGACCCAACTTTTAAAACCGATGTCTTTCGATTGGAAAGAAATTTGAACCAAAGTAAGTTCTTGCAGAGAGTAGCATAGACACAATTTTTTAACACGATCGGTCAAGAACTCTCTGAGCTAGAGGGGTTCAAAATTTGACGTTTTCGGCAAATAGGTGTTTTTTCTCATACATGTAGTTTATTACCTTTTGCTTTTAACAAAATTCGTCCCAAATATTTTCGATAGCTTTTTCTTCAATCTTCCAGAAAAAAATATTTTTAAAATTAAAAAAATTTTTTTTTATTTTTTTTAAAAAAATAATTAGAAAAAAATTTTTTTTTTCCAAATGTGCCCATTTTTTTTTTATTTTTTTTTGCTCAAAAGAAAGCTTAGGTCTTTTGCTTGAAGAACTTGGAGGTCGCTTAGTGGGATGCGAGTGGGATATCTATAAAAATAAATGTTTTGTAACTCAAGGCAGAGGTTTTCCAATTTTCACGTATATTCTACTTTGATTTTTTTTCCTATTTATTTAAAATTATCTCTTAAGCAAAAAAATTATTTTATGCTAAGAAACAAAATAATTTAACCTTTCCGACGGTATGCATTAAAAATATTAACAAAATGTGTTCAGACATTGCCATATAAAAGTGATTTTATTCCAGAGGCCTACAATTTTGTTGGTAATGCAGTGTCGAGTGTATGAGACTTTATTTGGTACTTGCATACCGTCGGAAAGGTTAAATTATTTTGTTTCTTAGCATAAAATAAGTTTTTTTTTAGCTTAAGAGAAAATTTAACATAAATAGCAATAAAATCAAACAGAATATACGCGAAAATTGGAAAACCTCTGCCTTGAGTTACAAAACATTTATTTTTATAGATATCCCACTCGCATCCCACTAAGTGACCTCCAAGTTCTTCAAGCAAAAGACCTAAGCTTTCTTTTGAGCAAAAAAAAAATAAAAAAAAAATGGGCACATTTGGGGAAAAAAAATTTTTTTCTAATTATTTTTTTAAAAAAAATAAAAAAAATTTTTTTTTAATTTTAAAAATATTTTTTTCTGGAAGACTGAAGAAAACGCTATCGAAAGTATTTGGGACGAATTTGTTAAAAGCAAAAGGTAACAAACTACATGTATGAGAAAAAACACCTATTTGCCGAAAACGTCAAATTTTGAACCCCTCTAGCTCAGAGAGTTCTGGACCGATCGTGTTAAAAAATTGTGTCTATGCTACTCTCTGCAAGAACTTACTTTGGTCCAAATTTCTTTTCAATCGAAAAAAAAAGTTGGGTCACTTGACATGAAATCCCCCATATGTATGTATGTATTTTAATTGGGAGTTATTTCGTTTTCGTTGGGAGTTATTTCATTTTCGTTGGGAGTTATTTCATTATTGTTGGGAGTTATTTCATTTCCGTTGGGACTTATTTCATAAAACAATTATTTTTTTTTGTAATTGGGGGTTATTTCATTTTTGTTGGGAGTTATTTCATTTGGGAGTTATTTCATTTTCGTTGGGAGTTATTTCATTATTGTTGGGAGTTATTTCATTTCCGTTGGGACTTATTTCATAAAACAATTATTTTTTTTTGTAATTGGGGGTTATTTCATTTTTGTTGGGAGTTATTTCATTTGGGAGTTATTTCACTTTTTACCGTTGGGAGTTATTTTATTTTCGTTGGGAGTTATTTCATTTGGGAGTTATTTCATTTTTTCCATTGGAAGTTATTTCATTTGGGAGTTATTTCACGGTACCTAAGTGTTCATACATATAACAGCGTTGCCATACAAAGCTTAATTTAAACATTTTTAAAATCGCTCCTGCGGCTTCCAGGGTTCTCCTACAAAGGTAAAATGTAAGACCGACCCAAATTATTTTATAAAAAAAGTTTGGGATTGCGAAAGGTCAATGTGAAGGGTATATAAGATTCGGCACAGCCGAATATAGCGCTCTTACTTGTTTTTATTAAAATTTTTAATTGTTTAAATTATAAGGAAAAATGTTGGGAAAATGATCACACCCGTCACAATGGAATTTCCTATATGATACTTTTTTAATTTTGCTTCTATTGTGTTAAGTTAAGGAGAAAGCAAAATACCAGGTTTTTTTAAGCTCATTACTACCTCCTTCGAGGCCAAATTTTCCAAAAATTTCTAATAGTGGACTTATGTATCGAAAGAGGTACTCGCAATCCAGCGCAAATTTACGCGTTTCTGAGGTACGATAATGAATCAGTCAGTCAGTCTTTAACATTTATATGTTTTAATATGTCTTTAAATATGTATTTGTAAAATAAATTTAATATATACCTTTACCTTATTATATTAATAATTTCTTTCATTTCAACTGCTATAATATTTTTTATTACAACATCAAATATGTGCGTTGTAAAGTAATTTTATTTTAAACGTTTTATTGTCTTAATACATTTAAATAATTTCCAGCTCACATTTTTGTGTGGTTGTTTGTGTTTTCTTATTTTATGGTAATTTTATGCAAATCTTTTTAAAATACATTATTATTAACGCATGATTTATTATGACTTTAATATATAATTTTTTCTATACAAAAATAAACACAACGTATTTTCCTTAGGATTAAAAAAAGTTAAAGAATGTAAAAAGAAGGTATGTATGTACCTGAGATAACAATACATTAACCGACATTCATATTCATTATTATAATAAAAAGGAGGAAAATTAAAAACAGTTTTAATAAGAATAAAAAAATGGTTGCTAGCAGCTTAACACCTCCTTAGCTAAATACATACATACAAAAAATAATCAGATGCACATACAAATGTCCATAAATGTATACACACACATTCACACCAACATTCATATCATTAAAATTGATTAAAAAAACAAGTATTTATTTGTATGAGTACAACGTTGCGTATGAGTGTTTTTTTCTTACAATCTCATCAAATAATAAAAACAAACAAAATAAGTATGTGTTTATAACACCTTTTTTTAAAACAATAAAAAATGACGCAATAAAACAGAAGAACAAAATAATTTTAAAGAAAGGCATTCAGTTCAAAGCAATAAAATAACTTTTACTGTATGTTAATAAAAAAACAAAAAAAAAATATACAAAACAGTAATAAATTTCTTTAAACACACACACACACACACACACACATATACATAGTCAATCTCACCTGTATGTTTATCCATATAGAGATAATGGGATGCAAAAATGTAAATTAAAGGGAGTTTAAAGAGTAAAAGTATTATATTATCAGATTATTATTGGTTTAGCACAGACATATGTGTGTTAAAAAGTCGGCAAAAGAAAAAAACGACGTGGAAAGTTAGAAAAACTTAAACAAAATTTAAATTCAAAAATTTAAAAAATATAAACATCTTTATTATTTTTGTTTTGCATATTTTATATAAAATGTTAGAATTTAATGCGTTATTATTAAAGAAAGTTTTTAAGCTTTGTTTTTCAGTATTTTGCTCCTTATCATATCGAGCCTTTGGTGCAATACCATAGTAACTCAAAATTTTAGTTTTTTGAGCTGGGTATGCAGAAATTATCTTTGAGGAAATATCTATCTAAAGAAAAAAAGATTATGATTCCACCTCTAACTGTTCAGATTCTACAGCTAAAAATGTCTTTATTGCCTCTAGGTATTTCCAACAATATTTATTTGCAATAATGAAATATTTCCTTTATGACAAGAAATTTACTAACAGAAAGCAATTTACGAAAAAAGTATAAAGCAACATTATTTTTTGCTTCGTTTTAGGCACAGAAACACAACTGCATAATTTGATTTCTTTTTTACTTGTTCGTATTATTTCATATTACAACTTTGTTAGAAAAAAAATAGTTAAAAGTTTATTTGCTATAACGATATATTTCGAATTAATTTTTAAGTTTGTCATAGGTTTTGTGACAAGAACGATACATCATTGATAGGTTGATACAAAGTACTTAAATATAAATAAATATTTCATATTTTTAATAATTTTTGGCCTTTTTTTATTTAAAAACATTCCTTTTTATTTAAAAACTTGTAAAAAATAACTTTAGTAAACGAAAATACTATCAAAAAGATGGTTCAAAACTTCAAATGCATTTTTCTCAGTTCACGATTTCTTGAATTACTACGGTATTGCACCAAAGGCTCGATATATGTACATACATACACATGCACATCTATGTTAAGTGAATATCCTAAATAATTTTTAAACATACTCACATATAACATCTTTTAAGGTTATGGCCTATTAAATCAACATTAAAAGTGAAATCAAAATTGGGATTAGCAGGAAAAACAAAACAGTGCAGAATCCTATTTTTTCTGTGCGTCGCAGTAACTTAACTGTTGTTATTCTTTCGTTTTAAGTCTTTTGCAAAATTCTGGCATCGATTTGTTGAGACATATTTTTGCATATAACAGCATATTTTACCTTAAGGAGCATATATTTTTGGAAATTCCGTTTCAGGCCATTTTTGAACTTTTATATTTAATTAAAAAAAACATAACAAAAATCTTTCGAGTGCTCATTATCTTTTTTTACATTTTTGGTATTGTTTTTATACCCTTCACATAGAGATAAGGGTATACAGTGACTCTCATTAATATTCGGTATTCAGTATAAGTTATTTAATTTCATTATTTTAAGGAAATATATATGGGGTATTTTCGATACATTTTATATTATTATATTTTATATTATTTTTATATTTTTTATATAAAATAATAATTATTGTTATACCTTTTTTTTTTGTTGCATTTCTTCTACCTGCATTAATCAAATAAAATGCTAAAATAATTCACTTACTGATGTCCCATTAATAATCGGTTTTTCATATTACCAAAAAATATAACCAAGAAATGTGGCAACTCTGTGAAAAGGGCTGGATTAATGGTAAAATTCAACTTAATAAAATTCAGATTTACACAAATCTTAACAGTTTTTGGATTTGCGCGTTTTTTATTTTTTGTAATTTTTCGTGTGTTAGACACAACGGGCCGTAAAGGTAAAAATACTTTATTGGAGAAAGAGAGTTAGTGATCTTTCATTACCAAAATGGAAAAACATATACAAAAATTGCTGAAATCCTTAATTTGAAGCCTAATACTGTCGGAGACATTGTTCGTAGGTTTAAAAACGAAGGCAGTATTAATTTTAAAAACAAACTGGCCAGCCAAAAAAAATTAACTGAAGCCGGAGAACGCTTTGTTGTTAGAAAAATCAAAATAAATCCTCGCTTAAGTGCTTCTAAAATAGTTAGTTAAGTTAAGAAGGAACTAAATAAGACTGTGTCTGCAGAAACAATCCGTCGAACCATTAAAAAACAAGGGTACAATGGTCGAGTTGCTCGTAAGAAGCCGTTACTTAGCTTAAAGAATAGAAAGTATAGGCTTAAATTTGCAAAAGAACACATGAAAAAGGATATAAATTGGTGGGAAGACGTTATATTTCTTGATGAAAGCAAATTCAATATATTTGGTAGCGATGGCAGAGTAATGGTCTGGCGGCAACCCAATGAAGAATTGAAAGAAAAAAACATAACTCCCACTGTCAAACACGAAGGTGGACATGTCATGGTTTGGGGCTGCATATCATCAAAAGGAGTCGGGAATTTGGTTTTTATAGACGGCACGATGAACAAGGATGTGTACCTAAACATTCTAAGAGAGAATTAAAAACAGTCAGCCGTGAAAATGGGAATTCATACTACCTTTAAATTATATCAAGACAACGACCCTAAACATAAAGCCCATGTTGTCCGCGAATGGTTACCTTATAATTGTCCTAAAGTAATTGAAACTCCCGCCCAATCACCTGACATTAACCCAATAGAAAATCTATGGGATCATTTAGATCGCCAAGTGTTATTCCGTTTGCAATTTATTTATTTTCCATTTGAGACCCGATAAAGTATATATTCTGAATACTTATTGATAGGAAAGTCGATTTAGACCTTATCGTCTGTTCGTCTGTGTGTCTGTTAAAATCAAGTTTCCGGAGTCAATTTAAATAAATAAATGATAACTGGTGCTCCTTGGTATATTAAAAACAGCAACATCCACAAAGATCTAGATGTTTCACTAGTAAAATGCGAAATCCTGAACCATGTGGACAAGTATTTAAATAAGCTGGAAACACATCCAAATCCACTCGCTCGAAACATTTTGCAACATAGTGGACACACTCGTCTGAAAAGAAGGGATACTATTGCACTTAGATGAATCTACTGAATTAATTAATTTTATTATGAGAACTTTAATTTTAGTCTGGCACTGGCTGGTCTAATAAAAATTAAATAGTTTTAAGTTATGTTTTTAAATTTTCGGCTTCAGGTCATATATTTCTTCAAATAAAGTAAAACAATTAAGTTTAAATTTTAATTGTTCTCGTTTATTAAGTTTTCCCAATATTTCGATCAACTTCGTTGATCATCTTCGGGGGATAATTTAAAAAAAAAACAATAAAATTTTGTTCTTTAACTTAAACTTTAAGCTTTAAATTGTTTGATGTTTTAAAAAAGATGATCAACGAAGTTGATCGAAATTTTGGGAAAACTTAATAAACGAGAACAATTAAAATTTAAACTTAATTGTTTTACTCTATTTGAAGAAATATATGACTTGAAGCCGAAAATTTAAAAACATAACTATAAACAAAAAAAGGTCAACTAACAATAATTTATTTCATAGTTTTAAGATTTGAATACTTATTGTTAGTTCGCCAAAGGCGAAGATTCAATAATAAAATATATGAAAAAAAAAATTTAAATACCATGGACCAGGTGTTAGTGTCAAGTTATCAGAAATACTCCCGAGATAATCGCTATTCAAAATAAGCAAGATCGGTTTACCGCGAATCTAGATAAAGGCAAAATACTGTAATTGACCCAGTTTTCCCAGTTTTTTTTAGAACAAAGTCCATACAAAAAATGTAACAAATGTAACGAACTGGCAACGCTGTAAAGCCTACATATGGATGTGAACAAATGTGCAATAAGCTTCTGTATTTATATTTGGACATAGATATGTATGAACATGTGTTGTTGATGTCGGCACATGTTTGATAATTCAAAAGCAAAAACAGTGAAGACGGTTTCTATAAAATAAGTTTGACAGTCCTAGTTTACTATCGCTGTTAACACTCTTGCAAAGGCAATAGGTGTACATCGTATCAAACCTGTATATTGTTTTGCTTAAATTTGTTTTCTGTTTTTTAAGAGCCATAGTGTGCGTGTTTGTGTTTGCGTGATTGTTGTTATACCCTTCACTAAGTGGTTTTTTGATTGCTAACCTGAAGCTAAAAATTATCCTGCAACTTTAAAAACAGTTTGAATGATTTTTAAAATCACTTTGACAAGCAAGCATAATTGCGAAAATTTTAATCAAGGCTTTAAGTCTAAAATTTTTTACATCCTTCTTCGCTACACGTTACAAATAGCACACAATATTTAAAGAATCCTATCCAAAGGGCTCCCAAAACCGCGCCTGTGCTAAGACATGATACAAATTAAAGCTTTTTACATAAAATAAGGCAAATAAAGTAACATTTTTTCTTTTCTACGCATTTAAATTTTTTTTTTACCTGTAACACTGCACAGTGGGTTCGATGGCACCGAAAGTGGCGATTAATTCATGGGAGCCGTAATTTAAATTTTTTTGAAATTTTTGTTTTCAAATCGATAAACATGCATAAAAAGGCATATTCTGAAAAAAAGATACACGGCAAAAATTTTTTTTACGATTTTATAGACATTTTTATTTTTCGGAAAATTACAGTTCGTTTCAGAATTTTCGCCGTAATTTTAAAATGGAAAGTAATTTTTTTAAAAGTTAGAAGCAAACAAAAGCTTATATTGTATTCTTTCTAAAAAATAAAAAAAATAAATATATATTTTGCATAAATATGAATATAAGTTTAATGTAAAGTCAGATTTTGAGAATTCTACAACTTTTTTAAAAAAGTAACGATATAAATTTTTATAATTTTTTTTGTTTATCAATCATTGTCATACACTTAAAAAGAAACCATATTATGTTCATTACTCTCACACATGTAATTCTTGAAAAATATTAGGCAATAGCTGTAGTTCGGAATTTGATAATTGTTGCTTTTCTTTCCGTTCATTTTGTTTATTAATATTAGATATCAATAGATCTGAACTGAGAAAAAATCTATTAAAAATATCTTCATTCGACTTTTCTCGGCTGCATTTGCGAGCAAAGTGTTTCCTATAATTTTTAAAATCCTTATTTCTGTCTTCCTTAGCTTTTTCTGAAAGTTCTCCAATCGGTAAAAGGGCATATTTTATGATTTCGGGACCATGAATTAAAAATTTATTTATCGTAGGGGTCATACAAAACCATTTTAACACTCTCATGAATAAAGATGACTGATACTTATTCACGCAACTATCTCCGACAGCAATAACAACAATAGTAAGCATTGAACGAACGTTAGTTTTGTTAAATACATGACTTTGAAAAAACACGACTTCAAACAGAAAAATGTTAACAGCAAAAAATGGACCAACAAAACCGCAAATTTTCTTTCTTGCTTTAACAAGCTAAGATCTCATACTTTCAGGAAATATATGATTCAAACCCCAACCTTAACTAACTTAGAAGTAATGGTTCACGAAACATCAAAAATAGGCCAATTTTGGACCTTTTTTAAAAAAATCGTCAAAAATATTTTCAGACATATTTTCAAAACACTAAATCATTTTTGTATACTTTAATACCTGAAGTTGAAGGTTCCATTTTCAAAATAACACTTTGTTAACGTTCAATTTGGAAATTACGGACTCGTTTCACGCAAAATTTCACTTTTTTCGCTTTTTAAAAAAATTGCAAAAAATTTTGTTTTTTGACACGTCACTACGGAGTCAGCTGACAAGATAGATGCTTGAAAATTGACAAAGTGATATGTGTGTGATCTAGTTTTATCCGATACCAAATATTAATACCAAAACTTAATTTTAAAAATTCAATTAAGCGTCACTTTTGAACCATTTCAACCCAACGTGCACTGTTCAGTTATTTCAAATTTAATACAAATAGCGTTTATATATGTAAGTGTTCGTGTGGGTATGAGGGCGAAGATTTAGTTAGGATGGAATTTTTAAAAAATGCTTAACCCTCTCTGAAAAAAACTAAATAAAAATGAAAATAAACTGTTTAAAAAATATCAACTGTAAATGAACATTTCCGTCAATGCTATAACCAGCATCTACATACGTGTATGCATCTATGTATGTGTGCTTGTGTAAGTTTTATAAAACTTTGCTTTAGTGTTTGTATATATGAGAAAATATGTACGAATAGCATTTATTTCATGCCTTTTTATCTGAAATTGCACGGAAGGAATTTATTATTATGAGATTACGTTCCGTCATATAAAACAAAGCATAAAAAAGTAGAAGAAACTTTTTTCAGTTGTTGTTGTTAATGTAATGTTTTTTCTCTTTGTGAAAATCAAAGAAAAATTTAGAGGGGGAGAATATTTATGTTACAACATTTTTACCTGTTTTAGTTTTTTTTTGTGCAGACGCAGCACAAGAAAAACTTCAAAAACTTTACTTTTTTTAACAAATACATACAAACATATACATATAAACCCTAAGGTACATACAGTTTAGAGTATAAGTAAAACAATAATAAATTTAACAAGTCGAGTCATGATTACAGATTTCACAAAAGATCAGAGTTCTTATTGTAAAACTGTAACCCTAATAACAAAAGATGCATAAAGTATGTTATGAAGTCGTATTTAAATAATTTAAAATTTTTCAAAAAAATAAATTTTTGTTGATGGAAAAATATTTTGCTTAAACGTTAAACTTCGTGTAGCGCTAATAAAAGTCCACTTCTGTCACATTTACTTAATGGTAATTCATTTTATTCAGTGTTTTATGTTGTAAAACACAGAACACCTCCATTTCCATACGCACACATTTACATCACCTTTATGCCTGTAAAAAAAAAACTCAAACACATAAATACAGACATTCTTGTTACTTTTTTTTTGTTAAGTGACGTATGTTTTCTAATAAAGTTCTTCTTTCTCAAAATTAACAATTTTGTTACAAAGAAAAATAAGAAAATTTTTTCCGCTAACATGAATAAATAAGGAAAACCAAATACAAAACTCTTGTGCAAATTGTATTACATGGAAAATTTCATAATAAAATTCAACGATTCAACTTGTAAAGAAATATAATAAAAAGCGAAATACTTTAGTGAAATAAATTTTAAATAAAATTGAATTAAAAAAATTTAATACATATTTTGAAACTGTAATTATAAAACAAAATTCCTTTTAAATTAAGTTTGTAAAGCTCTTAAAAGTAAATGTTATTTGTAATTCAGTTTATTAGAATAAACAAAGATTTTTGAAAATTAATCTGGAACTTAGAATGTTATTTATTCCATCAAAAAATGTCAACTTTTTGTTTTTAATAAATAATAGTTATTCTTATATAAACATTAGAGTAAGCACTCGAAAACAATCGCTCGATTAATCAAACAGTTTTCAGTCGATTAAGCGCATGAGTACGGCCCTATGCTCCTTACTGGAACAATGTATAATCGCTCGAGTAAGGAAAATTTTAAATTTCGATTAAAAAATTATTCGATTAATATATGTCGATTAATCGATTACCTGAATAATTAATATTATTGTTTTTACTAATTACTTTACCTCTTGATACTTCTTGCTTAAAAGAATAAAAAAGGCGTTTTGTTTGGTCATTACTCAATAAAACGTTTGCTTTTGAAATTATTTTGGGTAATAAAAGTACAAACACATATGTACATACATTAGCTATATACATGTATATATATACATTTATAATATAATGAATGCCAATCCATCAATAGAATCCTTGAGAAAATGTCAAGCAACAAAAACATGCAAGAGCAAGAATTTCAAAATGGTTGTGAGTTTCAGAATTCATCCAGAAACAGGGAGATGGGGTACCATATGAAGAGAAGCAAAGGGACCGCGATAGCAAATTTTTTGTGCCTAAAATATTTAAGCAATAAAATTAATAATTTTCTTTTAAATTACGTGCACCCAAACCAGTGGTGGTGACCTAGACCAAAGTCAAATATCTATGACCATAAGGTGAAACTAAAAGGGTGCAATTTCTTATGAGCTACTAAAATCTGGCCAGGCCATTGCAGGGAATCTGTAATAAAGTACTTTTTGTTTAATAACCAGCACTCAGGAGACGGCCCCTGTACATATATGGCATTGTGTTGGTATCAGGAAAATAGTTTAAGGGATGGAGGAAAGAGGGAGTAGTGTTTATGAACATTTGATTTAAAATTCTCGATATTAACTGTGACAGGAAAAACATCCTTAGAAAGTTTATTCCACATACAAACCGTGCGAGTAAAGAACGAATTTTCTTTGTAATGCGTAGTGCGATTCACTGGTTAATCGACCACAAATGGTTGTGCTCTTCTTGAACGACAAAATCCCGGGTTTCAACAACAAGTTTCTGATTTCTTCAGAGCACATTTTGTTTTTGTATCGAAAGAATAGTGAAACATAACCCATATTACGATGATGTTCAATTGAATCGAGGCGGTTTGATACCCCGATGTCACCCCTGAGTACCTTCGCCCGTTCCTGTATGCAGTCAAGTAGCTCCGAAATAGACTGCGGAGCACCTGTCCATACATGAGAGTTGCATTTTATTTTGGCCAGATATATGTGGTTTAAATGGTGGAAAGATCAGATGGCGTAAATTAGTTTCTTCAGTGTTGCAAAAAACCAAGACTTGGATGCTTTTTTCAAAACAAGAAAAACGTGTTCCGTACAACAGACATTGCACTGGATTCTCATGCCCAGAACATCAAGAGTTTCTGTTTCCCAAACCATTATACCGTTCATTAATACAGACGATGCAGCATGATCTACTGTGCGTTTGTGTGTCAAAAGTCAACATTGGGTCTTACGGGCATTAAAACCGATTCTATTCGCACGACCCCAATCGGAGATTACCTTCAAATCTCGGTGAAATATTTTATTCATACGCTGCCTCATAGCTCCAATCTCCAAAGAGCTAGGCCTGTAGTCAAATGAGTATAAACGGAATATGCTGCTGTCGTTTGCAAAGGAATATATAAGGTTTGAAATCTGATATAGAAGGTCATTAAGAAAAATAAAAAATAGAGCAGGATAGAGGACGAAGCCCTGAATTGATTTAAAACTCATTGGAAGAGATTCCCATTATAACAATACGAATAGTGTGATCTCTGAGAAAACTCGATATTAATCAAGAAAATTTATCACGGATTCCAAAATTAGCAAGTTTAGATAGAAACGCACAATACCAGAAAATGGTGAATCGAGGTACACCATCTTTCGGTTTAAAAGGCCAGTAGGTCCTACGTAGAACGTCTTCTACGAAAGTGGTACTAGCGATGACTTTACAAACCGTTGGACTCTAGATAGTTAACTAGGTGATATTTATCCTTCCTCTCCATAACCTTGGATAGTTCTGAACAAGTAGCTATTGGGCGGTCATTTTCATGGTTTTCTGCCATTCCATTTTTTTGGGATCGGCGTAACATTAGCTATTTTTCAGCATATGGGCAATACCCCAGAACAGTATATATTACTTAAAAGGCTAGCTAATGGACGTGCCAGATTCAAAGAACATTGTTTTAAGACCTGTGCTGGTATACCATCCGGCCTAGAAGACTTTCTTATATTGAGATTTAATAAAACCCTTGAGCTCGAAAGAGTATGTCAGCCATATTCCCAGACATTCTTTCCAGTTCGGGGAGTGGTTGATTTCCTTCCGGCAACTGTGAGGTCCCTGCAAATATCTCAGCCAAGAAGTTAGCCTTATCAACCGGGTCAGTGACTAATATGTACTTAATAATAGAACATGTATTGAAGACCCAGAGTTATCCCCTACTCTTTTAACAAATGACGAAAAACCCTGGCTGCCTTTGGGGACAGGAAGAACCTTGGTACGCAGAGCATTCTCACGTCTGAGTACTTTATTTGTTTAAGGCTTGCGTTGACTGAGAAATATTCAGAGCTTGCGTCGAAATATGAAACTTTAATATGCTGTAATGGCATCGCTCGGCCATAGATTGCATTCCTGTTTAACACCATTTAGAAATAAATTGTTAGAAAGCTTATCATGCTTTACTAAAAGTTTCCATTGATGCAGAGCATTTCTCCTGGGATACGCTTCAGTTAAGAACAGAGTATTTGCGATTCGTTTTTGGCCTTGAAGTTCTTTCTGCGCGGAATTCATATATTCCCAAATATATAGGAAAACCTCACAGCTAACAATGGTTTATACTTTGTGCAAATGTGTCAAAAATTCAAAAATAAAATTTGAAAAATTTCAGGCATCACGCGAATAATTTAGATTGTTCGAGTCAATCGAGTCATTAAAAAACCTTAATTGATTATTCGACCAAAATCAAAATTCTAAAACCGATTAATTGCACGCCTTGACTTTTTTTAAACAACACTGTTATAAATTTAATAATCTGATAAGTGGTTAAAATTACACTAGATGGCGTTAGCTAAGTTTATAAATGGGTATATGAAAACAATTAGGTTTGTTTGGTTTAAGTGGAAACACTTCGTGAGACTTACCAGGATACATAAATCAGTGGGTTAAGCGGCTGATATTTACTTAAAAAAAAAACAAAAGGGTACTCGTAGCTGGTTTTAGGGTTTAATAGAATGCAACCGGCTATTATTGATAAAAAAATTTCTTTGAAAAACTAACGCCAACAGAGTTAAAAGATAAAAAAATTTTAGTTGTTGCTTGTTGAAAAAAATAATAATTCATTGGAATTTGAACTTGAGCATAACAATGAGAGTATTGTTTTAAAAAGACAAATAAGTTTAACCAGTCTGTTAATTTAGAAACCCGGGGAAGATCCTTTATATGCTGAAGGGTGGAATCGACACTGCCAACTATAGAGGTTGCCCTGTTTTTGAATTAGTTAGGCGTTTATCTAAAGCGAAAATAGTTTCTGCCCCTCGCCCGTCGTTAAATAAACCAGCTATAAATATGACCCCATTAGCATAGGCAACTACAAGCCAGGTTTCTTTCTCCAACGAATTAAAGTCTAACACGCCAAACGTAGTAATCCTAAGAATTATAACTGGTGCTCTTGGCATATCAAAACAATAATATCGACAAGTTCCACTAGCTACGTGCAAAATTCTTAACATCTTGCATAGTGGACAAAATCGATTGAATGGAAGGAATACTAATGCGCTTAGATAAAACAATTGAAATTAATTAATTTTATTATGAGAATTTAAACTCTAGTCTGGCACTAGCTGCACTTAATTACTTACTTTTATGATTTGGATACGTATTGCTAGGTCGCAGAAGTGAGGATTCAATAATAAAAATATGAAAAAAATATATGGTGAAACTAACTAAGATTCAGATCCTAAAGACGACGCAGCCCTCTATAGCCATTAGGCTGGTGAACTCGTGTCAGGATTTAATTTGGGCATTATAAAAGGTATGCGGCACATGATCTTCTGTTATAGGCAGAGTTCACCACTTGCTGGCGAGTTTGACACTACAATTGGTTGGATTTTGTATTCGCAACACTACCCTATAGCCATTATTCTTCAAAAAACAAATAAAATTTTAAAAACAGCAACTGGAATAACAAACCTATTTACAGCCAAAATAAAAAAAAAATTTACAAACGTGTCTCCATTGACCGTTTAAACCACTCGTAAGGTTGCTATTTTAGTTTCTCTCCTTTTTTTTTTGTAAATCATTTACACAGGGTGTCTGAGGGTAAACTAATTTTTTTTAAATACGATTTTTTCAAAAAGTAATAAACTGTGTAGATGAAGGGTGGTGCAATTGGAATTATCGGTTGTGCGGATCTGTCAGTTCCGATGTAGCAGTTGTCGAGTGAGCATCGCGCTTTCGCTGTGGAGACATTTTTTAAAAATAATGATTCTTAAGTAAATGTTTGTCGAAAACTTTGTTTAAAAGTCGGTATACGGCGAATATATAAGGAACCAGGTGTAAATTTAATTCGTTTGTGGGTGCAAAGATTTCGCGCAACTGCTGAGTTGATCTTCAAGGACTCCCAAAAACATTAAACTAAAAATCGGCGAATTACAATACGAGAAAGAGCAGCCTCACTGGAACTTTCAAGAAATGTTATTCGTGAAATTTTAAAAAGGATCTGAAGTTGCATCCTTTTAAAATGTATTCTTTCAAGAACTGAAGAAAAGTGACTTACGCACAAATTTTTGTGTCGCGATGCTGGGGTGTTTTCGCACTGTAAATTCTATTTTTTTGGGGCGACGAGGCTCATTTGCACTTAAACGGCCACGTCAACAAAGAACCAGCAACCTTCGATTGAAACATTTAAAACCATTGCCCCAGGGTAACTGTTTGGTTTGCCTTATCAACGCATAAGATAATTGGACAATTTTTTTTCAAAAATTCTCGAGGCCAGGCGACGAATGTCAACCGTGAAAATAATCGACGCATGATTACGGAATTCTTTTTGCCAAACCTGCGAGCTCATTTATCGTACTATTTACATACGTGGTAATAATAGGATGGGGGGACTGCACATACAACCAGAGCTTCGATCATTTTTTTTTTGGGAAAATTTCCCGCAAAACTGATTTGTCGCTTTAATGGCATTTTATGGCCTCCGAGGTCACCCGATCCTATGGATATTTTATGGGGCTTCCTAAAAGTGAGGGCTTATAAGTAATGACAATCTTTAATGTCTTGTGGCTTTAAAGGAAAATATTCTTTGAGAAATCAGCTTAATTGAACCAAGTTTACTGCAGCGTGTGGGGCAGAACACAAGGCTGGGTTTAAAACAGTGTGTTCAACTCGACGGAAGACATCTGGATAACATATTCTTAAAAAGATAATTCCGCATTTCCATTTTATCGTTCAATGATCTTAATAAAACTATGTGTCAATTATTACATTTTTTATTTAAGTTTAAAAACTAAATCTGCCACCAGACACCCTGTATGTATGCGTTTCTTACCATTGCCCTGTCTTTTGCTTATCCCCATCTTTCCACAATCTCTCATAAAATTATATTGTTATAATGAAATTAACTTTATATTGTTTGATGATTTAAAAGAAAGTATATTTTCAGTTTAAAAACACAAAACTGCTGTTAAAACTTAAACAATGTTACCTGAAGCCCTAAACAACTTTCGGGGAAAACATTTCTGATTTATTATCTCTTCATTGTATGTTTATGTGTGCAAAGGGGGAGATTTTGTTGATTTTATTATAAAGTGTTTGTCTTTTTATCTTTGATATTATTATCAAGTCTTTATTTTATCTTGTAAAGAGGATTATAGTTTATCCAGTTTATTTTTGCAGAAATTTATTTCAATCAATTACAAAGTTTGTAAGTGATTGTGAGTTTTAGTACATTGTATGATGACATGAAATATTATCTAAGTTATTTGGAAGCTTAACTTTGGTAAATCATGAGGGAATAAAGCATAAGAAATAAGGTTAAAATCAAATAATTTTGAGGAAACTACAATTGTTAGAATTTTATAATAAAGTTCATCAAGTCCAATGGTTTTATTTGAAGACAACAGTGTCATTTCAATTCGAATGATTGGGTAGTTTACGTGGTAAGGTGTTTCAAATGTTTATGTAAGTAGTGGAACTTAGAGATCTTTGGGGATTTACGTGTTTCTAATATGCCAAATGTGGCAGTTAACATTCGTAGGAATTTGTTTTGACTCCGCAGAGTTTTCTATATTTTAGCGTTATATAATTGTATACCAGGGCAATTAATTAAATTCAAAATCGAGTTGTGGAGTAGAGACGAAGCACGGAAATTTTTCCAATTAGCCAATAGGTTTGGGCTGCTTTCAATTTCATTTGTATCAACTTTGCATTAAAAAATGACTTTTATATGAAGGAACAATCCAGACGAATGCTACGGTATTTCACTTTAAAGTGTTGAGGCACAACCTGGTTTATAATAAAGATTTGGGAAGAACATGAAAGTGAAGTCAATGCATTTTTGTTAATTATTTTTATTCTTCATAACTTTGAAAATTTTTTAATTAGATAATTTAATGCTTAAGTTGTTTCGAGGCCTCTTAAGGAACTTTATAATTACTGAGAAAAACAGTATCACCAGCATGTGTTGACAGGTGTGTGTAACTATTGGCTGACACGTCTGCTGCGTAAAGCAAATACAGAGTTGTTCATATAAACTTAGAATATGCCAGTCTCAATTGGTTGAGGACTTGTAATGGACAATATACTGACACGACCTTTTTGGCCTCTCCAGGTAGACTAATTTAGTAAGTACAACGAAACCACGGGGTCGGCACTAGATTTTAGAATTCCTTATGATAAGTATCTGTAAGTAATGAGATGGTAGGGTCGAATATCGGTGTATAAGAAGTAGCTCTTAGAGATATAAAGGATGAACGGGAGCCATTTCTGCCGCTAGCTAGCAGCCGGGTGGGGGGGTTTGTTTTATCCCTCATGTCCCTCTTACCGACAGGATGTCCGGACATAAATATTGTTTTAGACTCCCTGATTAAAGTACAAACAAAATGGAACAAAGCGGTTGATTACACTGTAAATAGGTTTTAGATTCCCCGTATTTAATCAACACAATAAAACTTTGGTGCCTCACCTTTTCCACTCACTTTTTACCAACAAAATTTCCTCTAGATAGTATTAGAAGTGACGCCTCGGTACCCACCCTACCTATGATCTTAGGGCGTTGCAAGTTAACTAAGATCCCAAATTTTATTATTTATTCCAAACCGATCACATATGTAAGAAGATAAAAAATTTTAGTGCTGCATTGCTATGAATTCAACTTTTATGTAATTTTTATTCATAATTCCATAAATAAGGTAAATTATCTTTTAAATAATAATAATTAGGTAAACTATAATAATTGAATAGCTTGATAATATCAACCACCTTCGATATACATATAAAAATTTTTAACGATAGGGGTTGGTGGTCTTTCTGTGATAATATTACATCTGTACTTATTTGTCTAAAACATACTACCACTTGTTAGTGTCTCTTTTTTTTCTTTATCTAATATCGATTGCTGGGTGTAAGAATTTATGACTCCCGTAATAAATTAAATCTTAACTATCAATTCTCTTAAAGAATAAATTGGGAATATCTTTGTCAATGACACTTGCTCTCTTGTTCTCTTAATCGTTAATGAAGTTATGAATGAGCGTAGTAACACGCAACATAAAACAAAAATAACCGTAGGGTTATCACCAATATATAAATATATATCGATGTGCAATAAGAAAAAAAATAACAAACAGTAATCCCTCTTATTGCGGGGAATGGTGATAAATTCTTACACAATATTGTTAAACTAATAAATAATAGTGGTAAATGTTCTCTTTGGTGTTTTTTTTTTTTGTTTCTTACGTTGTTGTAACGTTTAACTTAACTTTAACCACAATAACCAACCCGCAAACATTAGAAAAAAATAAATCATTATGACTTACCCATTTTGATAAAATTCTGCAGCGGAGGAATGAAAAGGCCTCTTCAAACTGCTGTCCGTTGCTGGCTGAAATGGGTTATTTATGCAGCTATAGGGTACAATTACGACTATGCTTAACACTACGTACTTTAAATCTATTAAAAAAAATTTTGATTTTTTTAAGCCTTATAGTTAAGATAACAATTAGTTATAGTTTAAGTTATTTTAGAATACATTTGCCTTGTGCACTTTAGGTAGGTAATAGTGATAACTTGTGTGTACTATTTATTTATTTAAAACAACAATCTTACAAAATATATTAACATTCTTTCTCGACAGTGCTTTAAATTGGTGTTTACGCTATATAAGTATTTTATGAATATGTAGGGTAGCTCCTGATCATAGATTTTAACACAGAATTTGTTATTCTTTTTGATTTTTTTGCTTTTTTTTTTTTTTTTTTTTTTTTTTTTTGTTTTCTTGCACCAAAATGTATTCTAAAATAAACTAAACGATTTTAAACTTAACACATTTTCACACGTTAGCATGGTTTCTCGATGACCTTTACACTTGACGAGAAGTTCATAGTGTCTCAAAAGTGTGCTTAGTAGGATAGCACGATTACAGATGATTTGGGCATCAACTTTTTCCCTTTTTCTGATCAGTAACTGGTGGTCAACACAATTTGGGGTTTTGGTTCTTGACACTTTTAAAATTGATTTTTAAGCGGGCGGTAGCGTATGGTTAGATGACTAAGAACAAACAGATTGCTTGCTTCTCTCCTCTTCTTTCGCTGATAGGTTTTTTTCAATTAAATTTTGCAGTTTAAAGCTTTCTTATCTTTTTCTTGTTTGTTTGGTGATCATGCCAGAAAAAAAACTACAGTGGGTGCTAGTACAAAGCACCCACGAATGAAACATACGCCAATATATTGGCGAGGTCAAATAGAGAACTAGGATAGAAGAATATTAATTATTCGGTCGGCCATCTAGCAATTTTTCGACGCACAATGGTCTTACCTTTGATTATACGTATTTTGCCCAACAGGTACATACGTAGGTACAAAACTGTACAGATAGGTAGGTGTTCGAGGGAACAACTTAACAATAATTTGTGGCAAGCCGCCTAAATCTCCAGCATGGAGGTCTAAGGAGTCATCCCTTAGAATTTGTTGCGTGGCTTAGGTTCTCTTCAGATTACTACAATTATTGATCGTCAACTAATTGATTTATTCAATAATGCAATAATGTGACTGGCGACCACATGGAAACCTTTCTTAAATTTTTTTATACTTTGCGTTGTTCTAAAAAATTTGTTGGCTACTTATCACTATATGCCCCGTCTGTGCTGGTTGAAAGTTCGAAGTAAAAGGAGATTTCAACACCATTTTTGCCGCAGCGAAGCCAGATGGGTACGTAAAGAGGAAAAAAATATCACCGTATTAGCGCGAATATGCTTGTATAAAAAAATTACTTGGGTTTAAACAATGTGCTGACATGCGTTCATGTGCGTCGACATGCGTCAACGATGATTTTTACTTGATAACATACAAATTTGCAAAAAGTGTAAATAACGTTACAGCAATTAGGGTTTTTTTCTCCTCCCCAAAAAAAATTAATGCGTACGCAAGTAAGACTGAATAACAAAAAAAAAGAAAAACGTAAAATTTATATTGACATAAGTATAGGTTAACAAAAACTCTTCCCAAAAACTCTTCCGAAGATTTCAAATGGAACCTTACAGACTTAAGGGTTTTTCTTCTTGGATCTTGAATTTTGAAGGATTAACTGGCAACTTCAGCTTTATTTTAATTATTAGACCTTCATGCAGTACTTTATCGAAAGCTTGAAAGACATTAAAAAATCACAGAATAGTTTTTCGCCAAAGGATTTCCTTGTCGCCTGTATTAATTTGTGTGTTCGCTCGATGATACTGTTGTCGACTCAATCCAAATTGGTGAATGCGAATGCCTAATGACATCTAGAAATCGGAACCATTTTTACAGAGGCTGTTGGACAACAACATATGTTAATTGACTCATGTCAGCACATGTGTTGGGATTCAGCATGATGCTTAAATGGTTTGCGAAAAGATAAATTTTTCCTCTTTATGAGTTACTTGCTTGGAAGGCATCAAAAAATCACAGAAAAGTTTTTCTTCTCAAAGGATTTCTTTTTCGCCTGTGGTAATCTGTGTGTTCGTTCAATGATACTGTTGTCGTCTTAATCGAAATTAATGACTGCGAATGCCTAACGACATCTAGAAATTGGAACCATTTTTCCAGAGGCTGTCGGCCAACAACATATGGTACTTCACTCATGTCAGCACATGTGTTGGGATTCAGCATGACCTCATAATGGTTTGTGAAAAGATAAATTATTCTTCATTATTTCTTATTGCCCAAGAACGACGTGCATTACGTAGTGGCCTAAAATTTTAATTTGCGGTTTCTAGTAAAATTTTTGACTGAGAACTGCTTCCTTATATTTTTTTTGTGAAACCTTTGAATAGAAAAAAAGCTAGAGCACTATTTTCGGCTGTGCCGAATCTTATACACCCTTTGCATCGTGTAGGGGTTTAACCCTAATTTATTTAAATTTTTTTGGCAGCCGCCTTTAGAGGGTGGAGATAGGGGGTGAGTATGCTCCAGGAAAATGTTTTCAAGAGAAAAATGAGTTGGGTCAGTACCACATTTGAGCTATCCACGGGCACCCTGGCAGCTATAGGGGTGATTCGTTACAATTTCCCAAGCCTTGTGTGGGAGCCCCCTTAGGCGATGGTGATAGGAGCTAAGTATGTAAAGTGAATATATTTGGTTTTTACCCTATTTTTTTTAATTTTGAATGGCAACCCTTTTAATGACTAAAAAAATGCGATACGTATGTTCCCCAAAAAACTTTGAGAGGAAAAATTAATTTGGGTCGGTCTTACATTTGACCTTTGTGGGAGCACCCTGGAAGCTGTGGGAGCGATTTAAAAAAATTAAACTTTATATGGCAACCCTGTTAGTGGGTGGAGATAGGGTTTAAATATGTTTTACGAAAATGTTTGTGAGAAAAAACTGATGGCAGTCGGTCTTGCATTGCACCCGTATAAGGGCAACTCTGGTGCAGTTTTAGAGGTTTTATGTACAAATTTTAGAGAAATAAACAGAGGTAGACTTATTTATATCTCTGTCAGTTATAAAGCGATTTTGCTGGAATTCATTAGCAATTTTTTTTTGTAGATATTTGTATAGTATGATAATACTTTCGAGTCTATGCGATTTTGGGGCGCTTAAAAAATTAATTTCAACCACGGAAAGGCGGTCAGACGGGCATCGCTTACTCGACTTTGCTATCTATAAGGACCAAGAAAATATATACTTTATGGGTTCGCAGATGGATATTTAAGGAATGAAAAACTTATATATACCCTTAACACTTATGTAAAGGCTATAACAAGTTGAAGAAAGTATCCCTGATAATAGATGATAGACCAGATATCCGAAATACTGTCTGGTCGGCTGTCCCCAAGGTATCTTATCCATGCTTAGTCCAGTGCCGAACAAAATCATAAAAGGTGTTGGCTGCTCTCAGCGTCCTCTGTATTTTGACAGATTCTACAGAAATTTAAAAGGCAGTTATAATATACTTTTGGCACGGGTGCCAAATCGACAGTAACCTGAAAAAGGGACCACAGTGTCTCTCATTCTCCATTTGTTTGGATTAAAAAGACGTTTGAAGCTTCTTGAATCTAACCTCGACCAGGTTATCTAAGTGAGGTTTCAAATTTGGGTTCGGTTCACCATCTGACCTCTGCGATTCTACCTGTATATGTATCCACGCAGGAAGAGGGAGGAATATCAAAGATAGCCAGAACCAATATTGGTCCTGCAACTCCGTACCCAAATAAGTGTGATGTAAGAATGCATCGCCCTCGAGCTAAGGGATTTTCGGCATTCGAGAACTTGTTGGAGTGTTTACAATAAAATATGAAATATAATGTACCTAATAGCAGCTCGGTTCTTAGTGAAGATCAGATATTTCTGCCAAATATCTTGTAGTACAGTAGCGGGTTAGTCGCTTTGCCAATTGTTTATAGTTGAGCCTGTCTGAAACCATCGGGAAGCCTGAAAGAGATTCAGATTAATGTGCATCCATAAGCACCAGTTTTCCGTTAGTACCATCCGTTTATATCTTAAAGCCAAAACAACCCGAGGAGATAATATCATCCGCCCCACTCTTTCCTTGGAGAAAAGGTCCTGGTATACAGTGTACAACAAGATTGGGAAAAAGTTCGTCCGTTCCAATAATACTTGCGTGACTACATGCTCTGTGTATCTATACACTGGAATTAAGAGGGTATATTTCTTTTGACACGCAATCTAAATGCTAAGAAAAATATGGAAAAAGGCCAAAGTCATTTTACTGATGTATTACAATAACCTTCAAAATTTGCCAAAGGTTACCAACAATTTTAATGTTACCACAATATTTAAATACATATGTTTGCATCTACTGTTACAAAAATTAAAAAAAAGAGTAAAACAAAGATTATCATCTTCCCTTGTGAGACTAAATGCGAGTTTATTTCCAAACATTTTTTTGATTTAAAAAAAAAAATTAAATGCTTCACATTTTTAGAGTTAATCTCTGTGAGATGCTTAAACATTTGCTTTTCTTGATATGAAATAGTTTAAAACACGGAATTTTTTTAGCAAAAGTATGGTAAATAGGTGAAGTTTTCCTTTTTAAATAGAACAAATGATGAAATGGTTCATTGTTTAAACCTTTTTTTAATTTAATAAATAAATACGAAATTTAATAACATTTTTTTATCTGCTTTAAATAAAGATTTTGTTTGTTTATTTGTTTTAAGTGAAGATTTTGTTTTTTTAATTTTTTTGTTTATTATCCAGATGAAGACTGTGTCTTTTATTACAATTCCATGTTTATTATGCCATTTTTATAGATACACACACACACACACCCAAACTGTCATACAAATAAGAATGTCAATAACAACAAATAATAACAATAATATTATTTGCATATTTATAGGGGCTTGTTTTTTGCGTACATACATACGTGTGTTTACTTATATAATGAACAATCTCTAATAAATACAGTTACAGACATTTGCACACAAAACATGACCAAATAATAAACAAACATGTGCAAAGCATGTAGACATAAATAAAGCATAAATTTAAATTTGAATGTGTAATTTAACAAGTTCATTTTGTGTGAATGATGACAATGACATGACCGATTTACTCTGGTAATAAAAATACATAAGAATTCACAACATATTATGAACACATTGGCAGTTCCGCAGCATTTTGGTAAAAAAAAATAAATTTTAACAAAAAGTGCAATTTTTTATTACATTTTATTTACGTTAACATTTTTAAAATTCTTATCTTTCATCTCCTTTAAAGGTTGTGGCTTTAAATACCTTTGATAAGCAAAGATATTGATCATTTGATAAAACGACGTCATAATTCGAAAATGTTATTTTTGGAGTTAACGATGCAGAATTGTTGGATTTTTTATTTATTTTGAAGATAAAATGCAGCTTGTGATTTTAGTATTGTTAAGAGAGTAATAACTATTTAAAATTAAAAAAAATTAAACTGCAAAGAAGTATCTTCTGTTGTTGCTAGACGTCTTATAAAAACACTTTTGCGATTTCTGCTTTCAATAAGTTAAATGCTAAAAAATAAGCAACAAAATGCTATAAGAGTTACTTTGTACAGCAAAAATAATTAATATTTTTTTATTTTTAAAGCATTTCCCACCAGTATGAGAGTTGACTTAGTAAAAATTATTTCTAAGCCTGAACAAAATCCTTCGAAGGTGGCGTCTTACAGGCCTTTAAGTTTGTTGCCAACTTTGTCGAAATTGTTCGAGAAATTGCTTAAAAATAAGCCAACTGCGACCTAAAATGGCAATAAATGTATTTCCAAATCAACAACTCGGCTTTTGAAGCCAACATAGTACCATTGAACAAACTCACCGATTGGCAAAAGTAATAAAGCCTTCGAGAAAAAGGAGTACTGCTTCGCGCTTCTTATTAATGTCTTTCAAGCTTTCGACAGAATATGGAAAGAAGGCCTATTAAATAAACTTAAGCTTAACTTGCCGGTTAATATCTTTAACCTGTTAGGAAAACACATAGCCGGCTGAAATAGCTTAGTGGCCCCCATGGTCTACTTACAGGTCCACAAACCTTAAGTAATAAATAACAAGCCACTTATTATCCCTTACAAGGGAATACAATAATGTTAAGCTTTATTAAGTTGTTTTTTCAAATACAATTACGATAATAGTAGTTACGGTAGCAATTATGAGGCGGTCGGTGCCAGTACTTTTGATTGATCACTCCGTTTCGCAGATATCGTTAGTGGCTATATCGGGAGATTAAGGTTCGGATCGAGATCGCGGCGCAGGTTCAGGCAAAGCCAGTGGAAATTCAGGTAAGGAGAATGTCGGCTGTAAGATGATCTGACAATTAGAAGAAATTCCACAACATTACAATATCAGCTATGCCCAAAGTTGCCAGATGATTTAAATCCAATGTCGTCAAATTTTTGGAAGTAAAAAATAAAAATAAAAACAAAAATGAAACGGGGAAACAAAGTAAAGAAACAGTCAGCTGAAGCCGCAGTGAAGCAACAGTCAGACGAAGTCGCAGTGAAAGAAACAGCCAGCTCAAGCCGTAGTGAATGAACAGACGTTTGCTAGACTATTTAGGTAGCATTCTTCCATTATGGCCCGTGCTGGCCGTTAAAAGACCCTTTTGCTGAGGATTTGGGCTATCTAAGCCTGAATCGCGTTTCTTGTTTTGACTTCATTATTTCCTAAACAAAACAGAGCCACGCCGACAAAGACAAATCTTCACACGTTTGTGAAACTGCTCTCAGCCTTAAGCGAAAACGATTATGACTTTATCATGTCGCATCTCCACAATGCAATACCCAGTTTATTCTGCAAAATCTTTTCATTCAAGTTAATTCATTCTACCATTTAGTCAACGCTTAATCTTCTTAATAATAATAGTTTTCTATTTCTCAGTCAGAAGCGGATCACTCGAATGCTTCAACATGCCAATGCCGGCCATTTCATTATTTGTTACTGCTCTGACGGTCTTATTTCAGATCGTAGGGTCCCCAGCCGAGGCTAGTTTCCCTACTCACTTACTTCCAAGCACAATCACACCTTTTTAACTATTAGCCTACTTCATCAGTTGCTCATGTGATCGAGTAGACCCGCCAAAACCTAGAGGCTCTTTCTTGCGAGCCTTAAGTTCTCATAAAACCGCTTACGTGATCACTCTGGGGCCCGCACAAGACGGACCACAGTATTTTAACTTTCGTTTTCAATTGCCCCACTTGAGGATAACCACAGCTACCATGTGTACTCCCGAGGGAAACCTCACTAATAATCTGACCGTACAATACACGCACGCGGGGGCTTTCTGATTTCTGTGGTACCACATAGTACTCTGGGCAGCCTCGGAAATCGATGAGGTATTGGTACCCTTTGAACCTTGAATTGCTGTGTAATCTTTGGTAGGAAAGCATGCCACACCATCAACAAGCACAACCTGCCCCAAACTGGACCAGTAGCCAACCACAGCCAACCACATAATCACATTAAGCCCAAGAGAGATTGTTTTAAATTAGCCAAGTCTGTTAGCCTTCCAGTAAACTAAAAGTTGCCGGCTTGATACCACGAGGAGGTGGACACAGGCACTTGCCCCGATGGAAGGTATGTCCGAGAGCCTGGTCTTCAACCAGTAGCTGATCAACCACAGTGTACGAACAGTCATTTGAAGCTGCAGTGAAGTAGTAGACAGCCGAAGCCGCAGTGGCAAACAGTCAGCCGAAGCCGCGGTGAAGGAACAGACAGCCAAAGCCGCAGTGAACGAATAGTCAGCCAAAACCGAAGTGAAGGAACATTCGGGCGAAGCCGCAGTAAGGGAACAGTCAACCAAAGCCGCATTGAAGGAACAGACGTACAAAGCCGTAGTGAATGTTCGGACTGTAGATACTGCCAGCCGAAACAGTAGTACCTAAAGATATTTATTACAATAGTAGACCTTTTTAGTCTTTGACTATCGATTGCTTGAGCTCAAGAAGCAATTGTTTGTGAAATATATTACGAATAAAGCCTGCGTATAAGGCAGATCTCAAGTCTTATAAAAAATGCCCTGAGCTAAATTAGTTTTGCTACTGGTACTAACTTAGATATCAAGCAAACCAGAATTTCAATTCTAGCATTGGCTCTAGATATTTGCTACTAAAGAATTTTATGTCTGGGGCCCATTTACACCAACCATTATAGTAGAGCCCAACTACAAGATATTCCTTGAAAGCCCTCTAGTGTTACTTATAATTAAGAAAAAAAAATTAATAAGAGGCAGGTGTACCTCAAGGGAGTATTTTAGGTATAATTCTGTATTGGCTTTACACAGCAAACATGTCCACAAACAGTCATACACACACGTTGACATTTGCTGTTAAAACCGCTTTTCTCAGTGCTCAAAAAGACCCTAAAGAGGGGTTCATCCAGCTGCAGCATTGCGTATCCCAAGTAGAGAACTAGACAAATTTATGGGATATTAAAATAAATGAACAAAAATGTACCCAAGTAAATTGTACTTTACCTAAGGAAATGTGCGTCCTAAGCCTTATTAACAATCATATGATGCCTTAACTATTTGAGGCGAAATAACTAGGCGTTTAGCTGGATCGTCGCCTTACATGGACGTCATATATAGATGTAAATTTGCCATAAATGAAATTTAAAAAGCCTAAATATATCGGATACTTAGTAGAAACCCCGTGCTACGTCTCCTTTGTAAGTTTTTCGCTCTATAACTCGATTTGGAAAGCAATTCGGAGCTACGGCATACAATTATTGGGAAATGCTTTCAGCTACAACATAGAAAAAATTCAGCAACGTGAAAACAATATTTAAAGAACTATAACTTCGTTTTAAGTAGCACAACTTAAAAACAAAATTTTAAACTGTGTGGAAAAGTATTTAGATATGCACAAACACATTAAAATGCGATCTCTCGAAGCATCTAACAACATGGCGGACAAACTCGTTTGAACATTAGAGGCACTGTTGCCCTCAGATTAAACTATCGAAATTGCTTAATTTTTTAATTTGAGAGCTAAAAACATTGAATGGGCTGGGCTGTTAATTGTTAGTTATGTTTAGGATTAAACACTTATTTATAGTTCCTAAAAACGAAGATTTAAAAATGAAATAATTTCAAATTTCTTATTAATATTTTTTCAAAATTTTCTAAAATAAACAAAGTTTCATTTTAAATATTCAGCACAAGCGAATAAGACATTCTTACTTATTTTAATTTTAATTATTTGTCAACAATTATTAAATTGTTTTCTTAGCCAAATTTTAATAAATCTTGCACATAAATTATGGTTTTTCCCTTTTTATGTACAAAAATTTTGCGTCTTAGTCCCGGCAAAATTTTTAGAAACAAAATTTACATAATTAAATTAAATTTCACACAATAACTACTTTAATAATCACTGTACGGCCAACAACAAATCCAAATTTATTAAAAAAAAATTTAAATAAGTATTTATTCTATATTCGTTTGGACCAAACCTTTTATACCCTTCGCTTATGTGTGGGCATGCACTTACCATTTTCTTTTGGTTCAAAAAAGTATTTTTGTTAAATAATTGACAAAACTTTACGCGTGTATATATAAGCGACTTTTCTGGTGAAGAGTGAAAAGCCGCCATAGAATCAATGCTTTGTGTTAAAATCAAAAAAAAAAAAAAAACAAATTAGAGCGCTTTATTCAGCTGTGCCAAATTTTATATACCCTTCACATTGGTCTCTTTGTTTACCCAGTCACCTGATCTAGGCAAGTTGTTTTTTAACCGTAAACATTGTAAAATTATTTGTGTTGGACTTAAAGTAAAAAGCTATCATAGTTTTTGAAATTGAAAAATCGCAACATTTGAACAATCGTATTGACTTCCATATTTTTACGGATCCAGAATATACAAAAATACTTTATGGAGTCTCAAATGGATATTGAAAAATATTACAAACGAAATGACAAACTTATGCATACCAGCAGTATGGCTTTTAAAAACAAGTAAAAGCGCTTTATTCGGCTGGGCCGCCTTTTATATTTTTAATTTTGTATGGCAACCCCCATATGTGATAGAGATAGAGGAAAAGTGTGTTCTAGGAATATGTTTGGGACGGAAAAATAATGGGGCCACTCCAGGAAAGTGGAAGGGGTTTTGACCATATTATTTTTAGTTTTGTATGGCAACCACCTAAGAGCGTGGAGTTCGGTGATAGTTATATTCTAGGAATATATTTGGGAGAGAAAACTAATGGCGGTCGCTTGTAATCTTTATTTCTCTAAGGCCAACTCTGGGGAAGTTATTGGCGTTTTAACATAGTTTTTGTTAATTTTGTGTGGCAACCCTCCTAAGTGATGGAAATAGGGGGCAAAAACGTTCCAAGATTATGTTTGGGAGAGAAACTAATGAAGGTTTCCCATTCATTTTATTCCTCTACAGGCGACTACGGGGAAGTTATAAGGTTTCTACTTTTTTTTTAAATTTTGTATGGCAATCCCTTTAGGACGTAGAGACAAGGGTCAAGTAATTTCTGGGAATATGTTTGGGAGGGAAACTAATGGGGGTCAGTTGTACACTTAATTTACATAATTTTTGTAAATTTTGTAAGGCTACCCCATTAGGCGATGGTAATAGGGGTAAGCATGTTCTAGGGAGGCAAAACTAATGAGAGTCTTTGATTCAATTTATTCCTATAGGAGCGACTCCGGAAAGTTGTAGGGTTTTTATCCTATTTTTTCAAATTTTGCATGGCAACTCTCTTAGAGCGTGAAGATACGGGGTAAGTATGTTCTGGGAATATGTTTGCGAGTAGAAACTAATGGCGGCCGGTCGTACACATTTTTTTCCTCTAAGGCCGACTCTGGGGAAGTTATTTTGTCAATTTTGAATGGCAAGCCCCTTAGGTGATGGAGATATGGCGTAAGTATACTTAAGGAACACCTTTGGGACGAAAAAATAATAGGCCTGTGATACATTTTATACCTATACGGGTGACTCCGGAGAAGCTAGTGATTTTTACCCTATTTTTTTTTTTAATTTTAGGGGTTAGAAATAGAAGGTATATGTTCCACAATAATGTTTGGGAGGACAAATTAATTGGGGTCAATCTTAAATTTTACCTTTGTAGGAAAACCCTGGAAGCTGTGGGAGCGATTTAAAAAGTATGGAAAAAAATGAAACTTTGTATGGCTACCCTGCTAGGGCGGAGATAGAATTTAGGTATTTTCCAAAAAATGTTCTTGGGAAAAAATTAATGGGATTACTCCGGGACAGTTTTAGAGGTTTTTATGTAAAAATTTTTGGAGAAATAAACAGAGGAAGTCTTGGTTATATCTCGGTCAGTTATCGGGCGATTTCTCTAGATTTCAATAGCGATTTTCTGACAGATATTTCTACTAGTTTAATGCCTCCTACGGGTCTATGCGCGATCAGGGCTTTATAAAATTGATTTCAAACATAATACGGACAGACGGACACGGCTTAATTGACTTTCCTTTTCATTTGGAGCCAGAATATATATATTTTATGGAGTCGCAAATGGATAATAAATAAATTACAAACGGAATGACAAACCGATATATACCCTTATCACTTATCTGAAGGGTATAAAAATAAAACGCATTTTATAGAGAACTCAGGCAAAAAGGGCAAAACTAAAACCACCACTATTAGGCCGGTTAAAATCAAAAACCTCCACCTACTTAATCACAGACTCATTTCTAAAAACTCCAAATGACATCAGCAATTTGTATTTGCTTTTTAATCTTTTAAGCGTATTTTTGCTTTGAAAACTTTAGCGTCTACTTGCTTCCTCCGAAGTGTTGTGGCATTTGGAGGGTGAAAAAGACGTCTTCAAGCGAGGGTAAGTCTTAATAGAGTTATGGAATTTATGGGGGCCATGTTTGTGTTGCAAAGTAAGAGATTTAGTTTTTGTTGCTTATTTAGGCTGGTTTAAGAAAGCAAATAAAAATTACAATAAAAAATCAATTTTAATGTCACTAACATGATCATTATTTACCACATTAATGTGATTGTTGGAAGGAAGATATATGTATGTACATACATATAAAAAGAATATACATATTTATATATCGTTACCTTAATATAGAAAGGTCCTTACTCCTTTATTTTCTTAATACCAGATTTGCGTTTATTTCGATAAATTGTCTGCTCATACATACACCACAATTAGTCAAACAATCTCGATTTAAAAATTAATATAGGAGTTAGGACCTTTTCATATTAAGACAACGATATCTATGAACACATAAAAATAGAAAAAATATTTTCTTTAAAAAATAGAAAATGGAATAAATAAAAAAAAAAAAATATAGTTAAAGGACCAACGTTAAAAAGGGAAATCTTTAAAACAAATTATTGTTGAAGAAAAAAAAAATGTTTTTTATTACAAATATTGTCAAGCTTTTAAACATATTTCACACTGAAACATAAACATTTACAATAGTCAAATCAGATTTCTTACCAAATCTTTATTTTCTAGAAATATTTACATTCTTCTGGTCGCAAATGGATATTGTAGAAATTACAAATGGAATGACAAACTGAGATATGCCCTTATCACTTAGTGAAGGGTATAAAAAAAAAACAAAATTTTGGTTTGATTCGGAAGCGCTTTAGCGCAAAAAAATCAATGTAAAAATGGATCATTATTATTATTAATGTAGTTGGAAGGTAGTTTGCTATACACGAAGTCTAGATGAGAAGACTATACCATTCGCCAAATGTTGTGTTCCTCAAACAAAGTCTTTATTATGACAAACTATTCGGTAAACCAACGTGTTTTAATGGTTAAAATATTTTATCAAAAATAATCATCGACTTGAATGAAAAAATCATAATGATTGGGGCTAACAGAGGCGGACATTTATCTGATATTTTATTTTATACATAATGGCGGACAATTAACAAAACATTTATCATTTTAAGATCCATTCTTTTTCATTTAATCAAGAATTATAAACAAAGTTGTATGTCTTGCCGGCGGATCTCCTGTATCTGGTATTTGAAGAGATTTTGGAGTCAAATTATTGTCTCTAGAGTCAACAAATGTGCAGATCCTCTCATTAATTTAACTTTATTGCTTAGATGGCTATTATAGAACGTTTGTTCCACAATCCCAACGTAGAATCGATTTTCAGATGCTTCGATCTTCTACGGTTCTTCTCTAATTTCTTATACCAAGTTTCTGGATGTCTTTCTCCATTTGATATTTTCAACGGAGTTTCGACCTATTTATCACCAGGTTGCATTAAAATGACCTCCAAGCTGGATCATCTTCATCTTTTCATTCTCAAAACATGATCTAGCCAGCGTAAACATTGAATTTTCATACGCGCATCAATGCCAATTTCGGCAAACACGTCATACAGTTCACTGTTCATACGACACCGGTATTCTCCGTCAACTCAGGTTCGTGCAAAGATTTTTAGAAGCATTTTCCTCTCGAACACTCTAAGCCCTGCCTGATCTGCTTTCGGAAGTACCCATATACATTCAGTCTGACAATACTCTGGTATATGGGCTACCATGGTAATGAACGGGCAGATGAGCTAGCTAAGAAAGAATCTGTTCTGAATATGTCTTATGGGAATACAGTCGCAATTCCGTTGCAGACTATTAAGAGCAGCATCTTAAGATTCTTTCTGCGCATTGCTGACGATAGATGGCGGAGGTTGGATACGTGTAGGGTGGCCCGGCAAACGTGGCCCTCTTTCGATGTCGGACGTACTACGCAACTTATGAACCGGAATCGCGTGGAAATTTCGAAGTTGCTGGCGGTGCTTACGGGTCATTGGATGCTGGGAAGGCATACAGAACGAATCGGTCTCACGTTCAACGATCACTGTCGCAGCTGCAAGAATAGGGAAAAGGAGGAATCAGTTTTACATCTTCTCTGCGAATGCCCTGTTCTGGCTGTGAAGAGGCACAAGTTCCTGTGCCATCATATACTGGACAGCCTAGGGGATGTATCTGTGACGGGGCTGAACGACCTGTTGAGATACATCAATCATTATTTTCCCTTGGACCATGGTTTAAGGGGATCTATCACCTATCGAGTGCTGTGGTGTTGTCAAAACGAAGTCATTTAGACTTTACTTGACAGTTTGCGTGTAGCAAACTACCACATAAACCAACCAACCCATATTCATACAATTAGGGTATTCACAAGGTAGTCATAAAGTCATATGTCTTAAAAAAATAAAACGAAAAAATACTACTATTGTGAGCATCCGCTTATAGTTTAGTGTGCTATTTTAAATTTTAATCAGCTGCTGGAAAAAACAGAAAAATAAGCAATTTCAAAAATATTTTAAAATTAATGACTGCGACTTTTTAATTATATCAACGGCTTCACTAAAGAGTTTCGGCCGCCCGGCTCAGGTTTCTACTGTTTATGACAAAACAATAAACACAGTTCAAAAAGTTTTATTATTATAGAACTTTTTTCTTTTAAGCACAGCGACAATTTTTTTAAACTATTGTAAAATATTAAAACTTTAAGATAATATGACTTGATAGCATACCGTTGGAATCCCCCAAATATGTATAAGCGCGGGTAGTATCAGTGTCTTGTAGAAAGTGATTTTAGTTTGCCTGGAGGTCGTGTTGCCTTATTAGTGATAACTTAGTCTTCTTTTATCTTAAAACTAATGTTGTTCATAGTGATTGGGAAGGTAGATAAAAAGTTTTAGTCTTCAACTTCCACCGTGTCCCCAAGTCTACTGGACGTCTTGTGCGTTGATACCATCAACTTGGTTTTATCTGCATTTGCTGCCAGACCTACTTTGGCTGATTCTTTCTCGAATTTTTCAAAGGTGGAAGTTACTACTCGCAATGCTCGCCCAATGATAACGTCAGCGTTAGCGAGTAACATGTGCTGTTTTGCGAATAGTGCGCCAGTTCTTTTCACATTTGCTTCTCATATAAGCTTTTCTATGAGGATGTTAAAAAATTACGTTTCTTTAACGGTTATCTGATTACCTAGACTACCTACTTAGAATTAGATATTGCAACTCTCAAGCAAAGTGTCTTATAGCTTAGTATTGATCTTAAAAAATAATATCGATCTACACACATCTAGGGGCACCATTCTAACTCGTTTTATATCATCAACTTAAGATTAAGCGGACAAAGGAAAAGCTTAGGAAAATCTAATAACGTTTAAGGAATTTCTTAGTTTCCTAAACGTGGAATCCTTTTAACTTAAAAGTCGGGTTAAAAGGTTAACGACCGCATTAAAGGCTCATTGACTTATTAAGTTTTTTCCAGTACCATTTCACTTTTCAGATTTGGAAATGGCTCATTAAAACTTTTATTTGACATTTATACACACATACGTACATACATGCATACACATACATACGTATATACACACATACTGGCATATATGGATTTGTATCTTCTTTCCTTTATTTAGTTCCCAAGAAAACCTTTTGCAATCAAATGCCGCACGTACGTTTGTTCATAATCAGAGCAGATAAAGAGCTTAAACAGTTGAGAGTTTTCCAAATGAAATATAGGGTTTCCTTTAAATATTTTACAGTTCTGGCAAAAAGAAATACAAAACATTCCTTAATATCAATATCAAATATATACATGCATATGGCTAAACAATTCATGAATAAATATGAAAATAAGTTCATCTAAGGAAAATTCCAAAAATGACAAAGAGGGTGATGTAGTTCTTACATAGGCTTTGTTTGTATGGGTGCACAAACCTGGATATTTAAATGTGTTTGTGGGTGCTTGAATGCTGATATTTAGACGTGTGTCTTCAATTTATTATATTTATTTAAATATTGTTGTTAAAAAATCTTGTTACAGTTTCTCTTATTCTATAAACTTTCAGCCCTTCTGCTCTCTGATTTAAAAACAAGGGCTGCAAAAAAATGTACTTATTTGCACGAGTGTGTGTGTAGCCGTGTGTATTTAAAACGACAAAACAGCTGGAGCAACATTTTTCTTATATTTTCTGATTTCTTAAAGTTCAAACAATATATGTTTAACTTTCTGTGTGTCGGCTTGCAAGTGTTTGTGTACGAGTGTAGTTTGTTATAACGTAACTCTGTAGTCATTGTTTTGTATTCATGTCAATCCCGTTGAGTGTTACTGTATAATTTTGCTGATTTGTTATTTTGTATTGCAGACTTTAAGGCGGTAAATAGAGATGTTTGCTAATGCATGCGTGTGTGTACGTTGTTTTTGTTTGTGTGTAATTGAATATGAAATTTAAGAGATGATGTCAATATTTATGACTTAACTTTTGATATTATTTTTATCGCAAATTTAAAGTCTGCAGCAGCAGCCATTGAAATATTTTAGTACTTGAAGTTTTCTAATAATGCCTTGAACATTTGTGTATTTTATGGGCTTATTAAAGAACATTTTGTTTTATTAAGCGACAATTTATTACAAATTTATTAAACTAGAAATGAAAGAAAAAAAGCTAGTACTTAAAAAACTTAATTAAAAGGAAATGTGAACATTTTATATTTTTTATAAAACAAAGTTTAATTTTCTTTTAATAAAATCAATAAAAGTACTATTTAATTTTGGATTTTATGTAAAATCTTTAAAAGTTTTATCAAAATAAACAGATTGTTTTTTAATAATTGGCGGCATAAGGTTAAATAATGGCTAAACAATTTTAGAATTTAATTTACTTTGAGTTAAATAAAAGGTATCACCATTTTAGTACCAAACAAAAGGTGTGGAAGAGAAACTGTAGAGGGTAAGAAAGTGCATTCTCCTTAGCAAGGGTTGGGAACACCTCTTTTTTAGTATTCTTCTTCAATAAAAAAAAATAAAAGGACTACAGCATTTTCAATTTTTTTCAGAATTTTTTAAGAGTGTTTTAAAAATTTCTTATTCAGCTTTAGAATTTTCGAATTAATTTTTAGAACTTTCTGAAGGTACTAATAAAAAAACTTGTAATTTTAGAATTAATTCCAACAAATTTTTCTTTGTTTTTATTTTGGAACAAATATACATTTTATATGCAAACAATTCAAAATAAATAAAGAAAGTACTTAAATGAATAAAAGGTAGTCTAGGCAAGGTTGAACTGGCTAGTTTCGAAGACCTCAAATAGACCCTTTGCGATCACTCCCCAACTCAATGTAATGAAATCTAGGGAGCTCCAAACTCTCTGTACCAATGCTAGAAGCTTTTGTCTCCAATCTCGGATCTTTTCTCAAGGTTTTTGTTAAACAAATAAGACCTTGGACTATTTACTCTGAAGTGCAAAGTAGTGACCCAGAATACGTCAAGGGGTTTAACGTTAACACCTGCCCGGAGGGCAATAATCCACGATGCTCTTCGCACAGAGCGGAGACAATGCGTCTACTAAGGTCCCCATGGATACCACTTCGTCACCGCAAAGCGGAATCCATGGGTACCAATTTAGGACCATGTATTTGGGTATGACCCTTCCCCTTGGCGAGGAGCGGAGCCCATCTAAAACTCCTTCCGATCTATGAGTCTCGGCACCCGGTTGCAATGCAACTCCACATCGAGCCGAAACTCTCCCCGCTGCTTCCAACAGGGGCCTCAACCATTGCCAGGCTAGAACCAAGGTTTTAGGGGCTCCTGACACCCGTGGTACCAGATTTAGAAGGACAAGCTTCTGGTCAGGCCTCGTAGCCAAGGTAAAGCCAAGGCTACTTCCAGTTGAACTCCAAACAGTTTAGGGACTGGTAGCCCCTCGTGGCCGGAGCCACTTCCAGTTTCGACCACTATCAGGGACTGGTCACCCCACGCCACCAAAGAAACATCACCTCTGCCTACAGACAGAAAGTTGACATTCCCCAGCAGCTTACAGTTTCGACCACTGTCAGGGGCTGGTAGCCCTTCATCACACACAGACACTCGCACAAACCACTGTACGCAGCTAAGCTACATATACGTAACATTCAAGCAGTCACTCCACCCTCCATCAATCACCTAACTTCTCATACGTCTCCTGGCAAACACCTCATTCGCAAATTCATTCGTACTCTCTAAACCCTCCCTCGTAACAAGGGCACCACTCACATCATAATTTTCATCAATTTCCACAATCCCCATTCGAGCCAAATTCCTAATATCCGCGTAGTACGGGCATTCACACAACACATGCAATCAATCCTCACACTCGACACCACAATCATACCTACTAGTCTCATTCAAATTCTCTGTTGACCCCAAAAAAGTCTCAGACGGAGTGGTGCTGCGTTGACCAGCAGTTAAACACAGTTCTGTCTGCGATTTACTTGTTTTTCCATTGCAGTCAACAACACAAGCATCACATAGAGAGGCCTAGCGACTGCAGTGTAGATCCAATGAGTTAGATTTGTTATAAGACCCCATGTTTTTCCAAGCAATTTTCTGCATGCGAAGAGCACATTAAGTCTACACGACCGCTTACTATCTAGCATCACTCCAAGACACTTTGTGTGTTTTCTTTAGTACTAGATTGGTGCTGTCCCATCTCGGTATGGTCCATGTACCAACCTTAGTCCTCCTGGTAAAAAGATCTATATCAATTTTCTTGGAGTTTACATTTAGCCCCACTTGGTCACAGGCTTATCCTAGTCAGTGTGGCCCCTATGGCAAAGCTGATCTTCTCCAAATACTTCCCGATGACAATGACCGCTATATCCTCCGCGTACACGGTAATGGAAGCGGCTTCACCCTTAAAGTTCGATAAGAAAGTCGTTGATAATTAGCGACCACAGAAGTGGGGGAAGAACCTCTTAGAGCCACTCTGTATATTTTTATATTTCCCCATTCCGCTGATTAAAATTCTGCGCTTAAGGAGATTAGATATCCAGTCCATAGGCGGTTGGAAAGTTCCCACTCGAGCCACGCTTTAAATGATTGCTTCTGTGGCAACATTATTTAAAGGTCTTTGCAATATCAAAGAAGGCCTTTATTGCATATCCACCGTAGTGAAGAGCTTTCCCAATTCGCAAGACGACTGAGTGAAGTACCGCCTCAACTGATTTCCCCTTCGCATAGGCTTGCCGGTTGTCAAAAAGCCAACCAGTTGTAATATTATCCATGATGTAAAAGCTTAAAATTCTTTCCAAAGTCTTCAAGAAAAATGACAAGAGAAATAGGTATGAGTAATTGCTTCGGCAGAAACACAACCCTCAAGACCCCTTAAGGTACAGGCACTTAACAAGGAACAACTCGGTTCTTGCTGTGTTAAATCAGTACCGAAAAGATACCGTCCGGACCGGGTGACTTAAAAGGTTGGAATGAGTGGATGGCCCATTAAGTTTTCTCTTGGGAGACATTTCCGTAATCCCCATTCCAACCCATATTGAAAAACAGATTCTGCAGGGTGGAAACAGTCATGCAGCACTAAAATATAAACGTCCAGCAGTGCGCTCAAAGACTCCCCACTGCTCTTCGTCGACTCACCGTCTTCCCTACAGATCATGCTGGGCATAGCTGGATTGCTAGCCAGCATCTTGTATATAACGACAGTAACGATTTCATTTTTTGACAATTTCTAAATAATAAAATGATTTGTTAAGGTCATTGGAAAATATTAAATTTAGTAAAATGATTAATTTTTAATTAATATTTTTTCGCTAACAGATTAATAAGCTAAGAAGAAGAACAACAGATTATTAAGCAAAGAAGCTAGAAAAAAAATATAAACTAAAAACCTGTTTTTAAATGCCTTTACTAAACCATATATTTTTTATTTCAGCTCAATGTTGCAATTAAAAAAATTGCACTCAATAAGTGGTAAGCTTTACAACTTTTTAAATTGTTTTATATATTTGAACTTTACTAAAATGTTCAACATTTTAAACAAAGTTGTTTTTAAACATTTTTATGTATGTTACCCTTAAACACATGCATTGGTATTATAAACACCCCTAAAACTATGCTATAGAAAATGTTAAAAACCACAATATGGGGTTTTCAGTTCATGGTATCCCAAACTCACAAAACAATTTTGTTAACTTTTTTTGTAAAACTCAAAAGCAAACAAAAATGCAATGTGGCACAAAACGCTGGCTAGACAAACAAATAAAAGAGTAAATTATTAAGTAGCTGAATGTCTAGTCGAAAATATTTGCGATGGTGGAAAGAGGAAACTTTAAGTGTAAGGAAATATTAGAGTTTTGTTTGAAATACATACATACATTTGTACATATATCCATACAAACATGTGCACATACATATATAGTTTATGTTGTGTGTAAGTGTGCATAAAAAGCTTGTTACTTTTTAAGGAGCAAACAATTACAATGAACAAAATAAATAATACTTAACAACATTAAGAATAACAAAAAACAACAACTACCACCACTACTTGAACATGTAGTGTGCTTATCTTGACGTTTGCATGTTAAGAAAAATTTTCTTTTTGCCAACAAACTCAACATGTTATTTATTTAGATGGTTTAAAAGCAACAGAGGTTCTCAAATAAAGTGTTGTAAGAGAATTCCCTTTGGCTTTTTTTATTTTATTTAATATGGAATTCCTGGTCCTAAAAGGAAAACCCTCTATTTCAAGTAATTTTCCGGTTGTCACTGTTACTTGAGTTGTCACTCACTCACATACATATATATGTAGATGCTAAATTCTACAAACAAATAAATACTTGATTACGTGTTTGTTATCACAAAAAAGAGGAATTTAATATAGAACTTACATATACTCGACTCTATTTGTTCTACCTTTATACATACTACATACATATGTATATGTATTTACATGAACCGTAATAAGTATCTACATACAAACACATAAAATGCCACTTAAACTTTGCATGCTTTTGCTTGTTAATGTATGTATGTACATAAGTATGTATGTACGAGTATAAAAAAACTGTTAGTTTTTCTATTAAGTTTCTTTTTTTTACTATTTCTTTCTATTTTAATATCCTTTTTATTTCCGTTCTTAAATATTTCGCTTGTCGTAAACGTAAGATTCTATGCACTTATGTTTGTGTATATACTTTTGCATTAAAGTATTTGCGTTTAATTTGGAGTGTTGTTTAATAGTAAAAAAAACATTTAAGAAAACAAATTTATTTTCCCTTTAAGCAAATGATAGAAATGGCAGGACACAGATAGTAACAGAAAAGCAAAAACATAAAAAAACCCGTTACAATCGAAAGATAAAGGTTTGCATGCAGTGGCAAGCAAAAATATTTATTTTTAAAGGTAGTTTATTACAGCGAGGGTCAGTTTTAAAGTTATTAATAGCATACTGGTTTCCTAGGCTGCTTTATGTTAAAAGAAGGAAGCTTAGCTCAACCGTATTGCCATTAAAATTTGTGAAAACCATCTGGTTTTTTTAACCAGTTTCTGCATCATATCTCCAGCGAATTCAAAGCGGTCATGGAACTAAATCACGTTTTAACAAATGAGAAAGTTATAGTTGTTCGATCCCGACCATATTATACCTTACACCACAGTTGTATGGGCGCTTTATGAGCGACAAGGCTCGTTTTCACTTAAACGGCCACATCAACAAGCAAAGCTGCCACAACATGTTTCCAAAAACCCGCAACCCTCGATAGAAACATCAGAAACCATTGCTTTGCTCCGGGGTAACTGTTTGGCGTGCCTAATCCACGACTTTTTTTTTTTGAAAATTTTTGAGGCCAGGCGATGAATGTCAACGATGAAAATTATCGACGCATGATAAAGGAACCCTTTTTGCCAAACCTGCGAGCTCATGCTTTGTACTCTTCATACACGTGGTTTTAACAGAAAGGGACGACTGCACACACAGCCAGAGCTTCGATGAATTTGCTACGGGAAAAAATCCCCCAAAAACTGATCAGCCGCTTAGGGGACACCCCATGGCCAACGATCAACGTGTGGTACAGAACACAAGTCTTCGTTATGAACAGTGTATTCAGTTTGACGAAAGTTATCTGGAAGCCATACTCTTTAAAGAATAAAGTCCACATTTCCATTCTATCGTTCAATGCTCTTAATAAAACTTTCTATCGTTCTCTACAAGTAGCGAGCTATACTCTTTCCTTTCAACAAATGCCTAATCTATTTTACCTAGCCTAACCGTGACAGAAAAGATAGTTTTAGGAAGTTTATTTTACATACAAACTGTGCGACTAAAAAACGAACTTCCCTGATTCACGTGGTGCGATTCACCAGCCGGTCGAACATAAATGTTTGCGCGCACTTGACTTTCTGCTTAGCAGAGAACCTCTTAAAACTTTCTCCAAGATACTTTGTTATTCTCTTATATTTTAAGATTACTCTAGCTTCTTTCTTTTATTTTCGACATCTTTGAGCAAGCTTCTTTTCTAAGAGGTCTTTGGCCAACTTCGCCTTCTACTACCGTGGGGACACCAACCAAAGGCGACTTGTTTACTCTAGAATCTGCCTATAAGTGTGACCTTTACAATTCTATTTCCTTTGACCATGACAAAAATGGGATCGATGCAACATTTTCTGGAAAAATGCTTAATATTTTATATCTTTTTAGACGAAAATTTTTGTTAAATTCTTTTAAAGTCCTCGTTCTTGTTATAGTACATACTGCCTGACATCAGGTAATTACGTGCCTTTAATGGTTTCTTTTACAATAATTACACACACGCTGCATATGTGTCTATACATAACGTCGTATATTTTAATCAAAAACACTATAAATGATCCATTTTTTCTTCGTTTTTATTTGTTTTGTTACCAGTCAAACCTCCTTCTGCATTTATTTGTCTGCATGCTGTGCAACATGCGATATTGGGACAGGGGGACAGGACTTTGGTGAGTTTTACCTCCGTTGACTGCAATACCTTTAGTAAAACTTGAAGTACAAGTAGTCGTAGTGGCTGTTGTTGTTGCTGCTTATTTTTTGACGAGAATAAAAACAGCAATAAAACCAACAACAATTTGCGGTTGTAGTTTTAAACCTGACTCTTCAACCATATATGAATACCTAGAGGTACATGTATTTCATAGAATTCCTTCCAGTTATCAAAAGAGCAAACACATGCATGTTTTCACACACACATTTACACGTGTATATCAACATTTAAATTACATTTGATTATGTTTAAAAGTGTGTCTGGTTAGATATGGAAATTTTTTATTTGTTGTGACTGTATTGGTACTTAACAATATAGTTTGCAACCCAGTTGACCTAATGGTGGCCAACGTTGACATTCTACCATTCTCTTATACTACGTTTCCATCTACGTGATTTGCGCCAAATCATTTAATTTGCTCAAATTAAGTAATTTGCCACATGATTTCTCATATATTTTTCATATGAGCAAATCATCTCAAATGACTTGATTTGCTCAAGATTATTTCGAAATTTGTCTATGCAACACTGCGCGGAGGCCATTTTTACAAATGCAACTTTGGGGAATCCATTATTGGTGAGTAGCAAATGCGAAAAAATGACAGCTGATTGCAAGGAGCATGCATCAGGTGGGAGCAGTTCTACAAAAACAACTTAATTTGTCATAAGAATGTCAAGACAGACAACAAAAACTCACAAAATCTTTTTCCTTCTTTTAAGCTTTTTTTAGAAAACTACAGTTGTTGTTTGTAAAAAAGAATCAAATACATAAACATAAACAAAATTTGATATTTTAATAACGAAACACCGGTTTCAGCTGAATAACCGAGGCCACCTGATATATGTATGTGTCAGATTGAATTCGAACATAAAATTACTTACAACGTAATGGAAACACTTCGAAATGATTTCCTCAAAATTACTTAATTTGCTTATAATGGAAACGTACTATTACTCATCAGAAATGTACAATGTAGATGCATACATATATAAAATTGTTGACTAAGTTAACGTTATACGACATATGTAGGGTGACCATTTATAACTGAATCGAAATCAGTACCCTTTTTAGTTTTTGTAGTCTAGGCACTACTTTACTAAAAGCGGTCGAATTAAAGTCACTTCCTGAGTCGACTTTAGTAAGCCCGTTCGTCTGGGTAGCTCTGTATTCTTGTAGTTAAAGCAAGTAAAAGCGCTGTGTTCGGCTGTGCCGAATCTAAGATACCCTTCACATTGGAATTTCGAAACCCCGAAACTTTTTTTCTTTTTATCGGTTTGTTTTTTATTTATGAATTAATTCTAATTTTTAAAAAAGGGGTCGGTGTCATATTTGAACCCTCTAAGGATGATAAGGGCAGCTGTAGAGGTTTTAACCCTAATATATTTCCATTTTTTTTTAAATTTTGTGTGGCGACCTCCTTAGGTGTAGAAATAGGGGAAAGTATGTTCTGGAAATATGTTTGGGAGGTTAAGTCAAGGGGGCTCTGTGATACATTTTATTCAACAAGGGGAGACTCCGGGGAAGTTTTAGGGGTTTTACTTAATTTTTTTTAATTCTGTATGGTAACCCCCTTAGGGCGTGGACATAGGGGGCAAGTATGTCCTAGAAATATGTTTGCGAGTAGAGCCCAATGGGGTCGGTCCTACACTTTATTTCTCTAAGGCTATGATAGGGGGTAAGTTTGCTCTAGGAAGACGTTTGGGAGGAAAAACTAATGAGGGTCTGTGGTCCATTTTACTTCTCTAGGGTCGATTTTGGAGAATTCGTAGGGGTCTATACCCTATTTCTTTCAAAATTTTGTATTGCAACTATGTTAGGGGCTGGAGATGGAGAGTAGGTATTGTTCACAAAAATGTTTGGAAGGCCAATTTATTTGCTGTCCGACAGGCAGAACATCGTGGATATACCGACTGCCTTATCTATAAGGATTCAGAATATATATAATTTATGGGGTCGCAAATGGATGATGAAGAAATTACCACTTATGTAAAGGGTACGAAAAAGTTGAAGTTTTAGATATTCAGATTCAAAAAGTTTATTTCTCTAAAATTTGTACATAAAAACCTCTCCAACTGCCCCGGAGTAACCTCTACATCGCTGCAATGTCAGACCGACTCCAATTTATTTTTCCTTACAAACATTTTTGTAAAACATACTTACATCGTATCTCCGCCTACTTATAGGGGGTTTAATTTAAAGTTAAATATTTTTTAAATCGCTTACACAGTTTCCAGGAGGCTCCTAGAAAGGTCAAATGTAAGATTGACCGCAATAATTTTTTTCTCCCATACATTATACCCCCTAAGAGGATTGCGTAGGGTAAAAGCCCCTACAACTTTCCCGGAATAAAATGTATTACAGACCACCATAAGTTTTCCTTCCCAAACATATCTCTAAAACATACTTAACCCCTATCTCCATCCCCTAAGGGGGTTGCCATACAAATTTTAAAAAATGATGCCATAGCATCCTCAGATTCGGCCTTCGAGAAATAAAGTGTATACCAGCCCCCATTAGTTTTCCCTCCAAAACATGTTCCTAAAACATACTTACCCCTATCTCCATCGCTTAAGGGGGCTCCCATACAAAGTTTGGTAAAATTGTATTCAAGTTTTTTCTTTCTTTTTAAACCGAATGTATGTTGCACTTTTTACTGAAGCTTTTTGCGTTAAGCAGTGCTCGTAGGTACCTACCTGGCTGCAAATTAATTTAAATAAAAATGGTTGTGTGCTTTTTTTTCCTTTTTTTCTAAATACTTTTATTATTTTTTTTTTGTTCTCAATGAGTTTCTATTTTATTGTAGCAGCTCATCCAGTAATTAACTTTCATCAACTGGTTGTAAAACCAGTATGTGGGATTTTTTTTGTTTTTATTGCTTTATTTAGTTTAAAACTAAATAGAGACGACACTTCTTACCTTTTAACAAGATTTAAATGTTTCCACCTTAGAAATAACAGGAAAATGATTTATGTAGTACTTTGTGTTAAATATTATATTATTTTTATACACTTCACATAGTGATAAGGGCATATAAAAGTTTGTCATTGCGTTTGTAACTTCATTATTATTAATCTGCAGCCCCACAAAGTATATATATTCCTGATAGGTGGCATTAAACTATTAGAAATATCGCCCAGTAACTAACCGAGATAGAGTCCAAAAAATAAGACAAAAATTTCTACATAAAAACCTCTACAACTGACCCGGAGTTTCCCCTACACTGGTGAAATGTAAGACCGACTTCCATAAATTTTTCCTCACAAAAATTTTTGTGGAAAATATTTACACCCTATGCCCACCCCCTAACAGGGTTGCCATACAAAGTCTTATTTTATTTTAAATGGCTCCCACACCTTTTAGGGTGTCCCTAGGTTGCCATAGAAAATTTTAATTTAAAAACCCCCACACGTTGTGAAGGTAATATACGATTCGGCACAGCCGAAGGTAGTGCTCTTACTTGTTTTTATATTTATGGGTATGTGTGTAAAAATATATAAACCTTTCAACATAGTTGTAATTTAATGAGAGAAAAAAAAATCACATTTAATTCATTTTTATTTTAGAAAATTCTCCAACTACCATTATTTGGTCACAGACCTTTTTGTGCAATTAACTTTATGTTGCATTTCATGTTAAAGTATTCAGTGAGTTTAAAGAGTTTTTTTCTATAGTGTTTGCAATTAGTTTGTACAGAATTAAATAAATGTTAATGATGTTTCTATGAAAAGGAGCAAGATTAATTGGATATTTTATACAAGACATTTGTCTTAATTAAAAATGAAAAAAAAAGTTGAAAAAAATCAAAATTATTTTAAATTAATTCATTTTTAAAATCTTTAAATTTAAAACTTTTACGACAAATTGAAAAGCTTTCGATGCACGATGAAAGAATTTTGTTCAGTTAGTAATACACAAGGATAAAAGATTTGTTTTTTTTTTTATTTTCCAAAAGTACAGTACACCACCTTGATGCTATCCGCGTGCAGGAACCCATGGGTGACGTTGGGGTATCCAACCGATTCACTTGAACATATTTGCAATGTGGGTTATATTTCACTATTATATCGATACTACAGTGGAATGTGCTTTGAAGAATTTAGGGAACTAGTTGCTCAAACACAAGTTTAATTTTTTCAAATAATATTTTTATTCTTATTTTTAACGAACTTCTATAGTATATTTGTGGATAAATCCCTATTAAACATAAAATAATTTTTACGAATAAGGAGGCAAACATATGCAAGTCGATTATTTTACTGTCCTATGCTATGACTTTTGCAGGATATGCATTAGTTTGATAGAAGTTTGTTAAAAATCTCGTGATTAAAAATCGCCGTGGGATCGATTCCCATAAAAGATAACTAATTCAACTTATTATTACACTGCTGTTAGTTTTAAGAATTTATACTAGACATTTTTTTAGAACCCGCTGGTGTGCGTGACCCCTCGCATTCGATGTGCGCTAATTTTCATGTACAGAAAAACCTAAAACTAAAGACAATAGTTAATATTAAAAAACTATTGTAAAAATAAAAAAAACTGTAACAAACACGAAAATTGCAAAAAAAAAACTTTAATCAATTATTATTTAACAAATAAAGTTTTTAGTTTGTTGCAAATAAAACACATTAAATTAACCCTCGTGTCAAACGAAATACCTAATTGTTTGTAATTATTTAACAATATTGAAAACAACACAAAAAAAAACTGAAATAAATTATTGAAAATAATTTAGTCACATTTCATTTTCGCACAGAAATCAACATAAAATATTTTACCAACCACCCTTTCGAATAAGTTAACTTAAATGGCCCCCATATAAAGATACACCCAGAATATTATTACAGTAGTCAACTGTAAGTTATTTATTTTGTTCCACTTTACTATGTAACTTTTCGTAAATATCTTACACAGCTCGAGGCCTATACAAAATCTACATTTCTTACAAAAAAATTATTTCTGTACACATTTTAAGTAGTGCCCTATTTTCTCTTGCAAGCTAAAGATATTTCTAAGGCATTCAACCTTAAGCGTTTCTATATTAGCTTGTTGCTTTTGGCGTCGGTGAAAATTGTTTTACAATTTATATCGAGTTTTCTCAGGGACAGCAGCAAATGCCATTTATTTAAACTTTTTTGAATGACACACTTAACGGCGATCTAATGGTTCCCTGCCGGACATTCAGTTAACTTAAAATTAACTTGAAGCTAACTATTTCTCAAGTAGTGGTGGTTGACACTTGCATTACTTTTATATGGAATGAACTAACTATTTTAACATTGCGATGCCCTAGGAAGTAGTCAATTGTCCGATTCTGCATTACTTTTAATTAACTTGAAGTTAGTTACCTAGCTGTTAACTTAAAGTTAACTTTTTGTAGCTAGCTATAAACTTACTACTTTAAGTTAGCTTAAAATCAAGTACGAAATTTCTTACTCCAAGTAAAATTTTTCAAGTACGAATTTCTTACTTTTAGCCACAATTAAGCCAAAAAAGGATTGATTTAAGTTCGGAACCGTACTTAATTTAAGCCAAAAAAGATTGATTTAAGCCGTAAACGGGATTATTTCTAAAACTAAATGTCATTTTTTTTGACTTATGGGAGCTTTATTAAAGAAGAAGAACTTTATATTTTATTAATAATTAATATTTACAATTTAAAAATTTCGTATTTACAGACGCTGAGATTCGAACCAGGGATTTCTGCACTGCAGCACAAGCGCGTTACCTCTAGGCCACCGAGACACTTTGTTTTTAAATGTAAAATAATATATTGAAAGAACAAGTTTTCTTCTGCTTGATTTGTTAAAGCAATACTGCGCAGTGTTTGTAGTTGGCTTTAAGTTAGTCTATAGAAGCTAGCTTAAAGCTAGTTTTTTTTGTAGTTAGCTACTCATTTGACGGCAGGGTTATGACAAATTGTGGCAGTGGTAGTAAAGGTTTAATTATACGTGATAAAACCTTAAATACAGAAAACAGCTGTTCGAACCGAACTTATTGATTATAGGTGACTTACGGTTATGGTTATGGCCTTATGTTAAGCCACGTATAATTGAACTTTAACACTTAATATTGTCTGTTGATACATCAACGCAAAGCGACCATTATGGTTCGTCTAAATTATTGAGTCGAATAAATGTTGGGGAGAAATAAACTCTTCATGTTCTGGTCATGAAGTGCGCCGCTGTTTATTTTACTTAATTTTCGTACCCTTCACATACTGACAGGGGCATAAATCGGCTTATCATTTCGTTTGTAAATTCGTTAATATCTATTTGCGATCCCATAATATATATATGTATGTTTATTCTTGATTCCGTCTGTTCATCTGTCTGTCTGTCTTTCTGTGAGAATAAAGTTTCCTGAGTGAAATAAGGTCGGACGAAAAACTTTTTGATGTCAAACCATCAAAAGAAAATTCCTAAGCAAATTGCTATCTAAAATCTGTAAAACCGGTTTATGGACCGAGTTATAAGCGAAAACCTAAAACAACTAATTTTTTGGACAAAGTTGAGCATATACCCCTATATATCTCAGAAAGTATAGCCATTGTAGTCACAAGATTTCGCAAAGATACTTTATAGGTAGCATTTTTGTGGATTTTTTTGTTTGGATAGGAGCAGGGGAAGTGGCATTTCCCACAATTGCATAAATTTTCTAAAATTTTTCATGCGCTTAATCTTAAAAGCCAACAGCTATTGACCTGAAATCAGATAAAAAAAAAATCCTGTAAAATACGTACATTACTAGTTTAGGAGCAGGGGAAGCGAAAGACTCGATACAAATAAACAAGTTTTATTAAACTTTTGATACGATATATATCAGGTAGGTACCGTGAAATAACTCCCAAATGAAATAACTCCCAACGAAAATGAAATAACTCCCAATCGAAAAAAATGAAATAACTCCCAACGGCAAAAATGAAATAACTCCCAATGTTTGGGAGTTATTTCATAAAAGTCACAAAAAAGGGAAATAACTCCCAAATGAAATAACTCCCAACAAAAATGAAATAACCCCCAATTACAAAAAAAATAATTGTTTTATGAAATAAATCCCAACGGAAATGAAATAACTCCCAACAATAATGAAATAACTCCCAATGAAAATGAAATAACTCCCAACGAAAACGAAATAACTCCCAATTAAAATACATATATATAATGCGAAAACCTTTTGTATCCATAAATTAGATGTTACTAACGTAAAATTATTTTCTAAGCAAACAAACCAAATGACTGCCGGCCTCCGTCTGGACGCAGGATAAGTTAACTCTCGTGAATCGAACCGCCGGCTTCGTTTCAGCTTTAGGACAGGCGCGTGGACTTGAGGAATCTTTTTGTTTAAATAATTTTTTAATAAAAAAGAGTTATTTAGATAGCCGGCCTTCGGCCGGGCGCAAGGAAAGAAACATCCAGTGGATTCGAACCGACGGCTTCGCAGTAGCCTTCGGCCGGACAATGGACTTTAAGCTCTACTGCTTTCCATATAAAGCTTCGCCAAATAAAACATGAATTTTATGACACTTTAGTTATGAAGCTGCAAATACTTCCGATGTACTACAGTTTAAAGTATATTCCCCGGCCGAAGGCTACTGCGAAGCCGGCGGATCTAATCCACTGGAGTTGTTTTTCCTTGCGCCCGGCCGAAGGCCGGCTATATATGCCACTTATTTTTAAGCCCAAAATTTTCAATTCATTGTCACCTTTTGTATCCATAAATTAGATATCACTAACGTAAAATTATTTTCTAAACAAACAAACCAAATGACTGGCGGCCTCCGTCTGGACGCAGGATAAGTAAACTCTCGTGGATCAAACCGCCAGCTTCGTTACAGCTTTAGGACAGGCGCGTGGACTTTAATCACCTTTTTGGTTAAATAATTTTTTTAATAAATAGGAGTTATTTAGATAGGCGGCCTTCGGCCGGGCGCAAAAAAAAAAACTCCAGTGGATTCGATCCGACGGCTTCGCAGTAGCCTTCGGCCGGGCAATGGACTTTAAGCTCTACTGCTTTCCATATAAAGCCTCGCCAAATAAAACATGAATTTTATGACACTTTAGTTATGAAGCTGCAAATACTTCCAATGTACTACAGTTTAAAGTATATTCCCCGGCCGAAGGCTACTGCGAAGCCGGCGGATCGAGTCCACTAGAGTTTTTTTCCTTGCGCCCGGCCGAAGGCCGGCTATATACCCACGGTTTTAAAATTCAAAACTTTTAGATAAATGTCACCTTTTATACTAGCGTGATTCAATTTTTTTAAATGCTCTGGTATATACACTTGCTTTTAGTAAAATGAAATAACTCCCAACAAAAATGAAAAGCTCCCAATAAAAATGAAATAACACCCAATAAAAATGAAATAACTCCTAATGATAGAAAATGAAATAACTCCCAACAAAAATGAAATAACTCCCAACACTTCGAAAAAATGAAATAACTCCCAACAAAATTTCATTGGGAGTTATTTCATTTGGGAGTTATTTCATTATGAAATAACTCCCAATGAAAAATAATGAAATAACTCCCAACGCATTGGGAGTTATTTCATTATGAAATAACTCCCAATTTGTATGGAAAAAAATTGGGAGTTATTTCATTTTTTCATTGGGAGTTATTTCATTTGGGAGTTATTTCACGGTACCTATCAGGTATTAAAAGGAAATGTTTTTTGGTTGGAGCCTGTATTGTCTATACAAACGTTAAAATTTTGCAAAGGTTTTAATTTAAAAAACAAGTGTAGCTATGGACTTGAAATATGGCGCATAGATATTTTAGTATAATATAATAAGATTCGGCACAGCTGAATATAGCGCTCTTACTTGTTTCTAATTTAAGTTACAGCACAAAAAAATATGTAAAAAAAAAAATTAATTTTCAATTAAAAAATTTGTTGACTTAATTAAAAAAATGTTTAGTTGACAACCTATCAATAAATTTTGTATATTCAATTAAATAATTTAATTTACATTAAGGTATATATGCGAGGCGTACGCTCGATCCGCTCAGCCAACAAGGCATTATTTTTACCTTCACATTTAAAATTTCAACTCTAGCAACTTAACTTAAGATGAGCTTTAGGCAAAATTTTAGCTTTTTTTTAAAGGAATTTGTAAACAAGCCTCATTGTTGGCATTTAATTTTCAAAAATAATTAAAAATTTTAATTGAGACAATTGCATTTTTAATTAAAAACTAAAAATTTTTGTGTTAATGATTTAATTAAAAAAATTTTGGGAAAATTTTTTGTGTATTCCCAGGTATGCTGCAGTTGAGATAAAGTTTTTTAATAACAAATTTTAATATTCAATTTCGGAATTGAAAAAATCTACAGCAAAGCCGAAGCTTGCTAAAAGTTATTGGGTCTGTTTTTTGTTTTAATTTTTTGGTCTTTTAAATTGTTTTTCCTCCCAATGTTGGTTAAAAATAAATATAACACTTTTTGTTCATTCTGCTATGTGTTGTTGTTGTTTTGTTCGATTGTCCACTTCATTCATTTGACTAGTGAATTGATACGTTTTTTGTAGGTTCTTTTTTCGTTTTCCCGGCTGCTTTTTTGGAGTATTGTTTTTCGTTGTGTTTTTGCTCTGTAAAATTTCTATTAATATTTTTTTGTTAGATCAAATATTTTTATACAAAAAGCGTTTTTTATTTTAGTTTCTTTTTTAAACTCCAAAGCATAATAAAAATGTTTAATACAATTTTGTTCAAAGCTCGTTATTCGGCAAATATGTGATGGGCCGAGTGTATTTTTATTTTGTTCGTGGGTGCAAAGATTACGCGCTACTGCTTCGGCTATAAATGTCCCCCGGCCAGGGCCCATTCGATCTTCAAGCACTCCCGAAAAAATTTAACTAATTGAAAGCAGTTTACATGAAAATCCGCGACTTTTAATACGAAAGAAAGCAGCCTCACTGGACTTCCAGGAGCGACTATTCATAAAATTTTAAAAAAGAATCTGAAGTTCCATCCTTTTAAAATTCAAGTTGTTTAAGAACTGAGAGAAAGTGATATTGATTTATGCGAACACTTTTGTGAAACAATGCTGGAGCGTTTTTGCAATGTAAATCCCATTGTTTTGAGCGACGAAGCTCATTTTCACTTCCGATTCAGTAAGCAAAACTGCCGTTATTGGTCTCCACAAGAACCCGCAACCCTCGATTGAAACCGTTGCATTGGCGCAGAGTAACTGTTTGGTGTACCTTATCCATACATTAGTTAATTAGACCATTTTTTTTTCGAAAATTCTCGAAGCCAGGCGACGAATGTCAACGGTAAACATTATCGCCGCTTGCTTACGGAATTCTTTTATCCAAACCTGCAAGCTCATTTATTGTACTGTTCACACACGTGGTTTCAACAGGATGGGGCGACTGCATATACAGCCAGAGCTTCGATGAATTTTTTTCGGAAAAATTTCCCCCAAAACGTATCAATCGCTTTGGGGTCATCCCATGGCCATTGAGGTCACCCGATCTAAATCCAATGAATTTTTATTATGGGACTTCCTCAAAGTGCAGGTTTATAATGAAATCCCCAATTTCTTGTGGCGTTGAAGGAAAATATTCGTCAAGTAATTAGTTTAATTAAACCAAGTTTATTGCAGCATGTGGTTGCGTTTTGAACAGAGTGTTCAACTCGGCGGAAGACACCTGGATGACATACTCTTATAAAAAAGAGGCGCTTTTCCATTCTATCGTTCAATGCTCTTAATAAAACTTTGTGTCAATTATTATGTTTTTTATTTAAGTTTGAAAATATAAATCTGCCACCAGGCACCCTGTATTAAATTAATTGATTAAAAACAATTTTTTGAGGACAAAATTTTACGACTAAGAACCACATTATTAACAGAGAATTTATCCATTAAATTTTCCATTAAAAAAATGACAGGTTAAATAAAATTAGCGCATTCTTGCATGTACTTTTTATAACTTGGATTTAATAGATTTTTTATTATTCTCAGTTTCTAGTTGGTGAGTTTAGCCGACACGCACACATACATACATAAGTATACCTACGAGCACAATGTCAATGCCCCAATATTTATGCAATAAAAAATTTCTTGCATGCCATTTTTGCTGCTATTGTCATTGTTGTTGTTGTTGTTATTATTTTAGCTTTAATTTAGTTTCTATTTCATATTGTACGAGAAGTATTTATTTTCAACAAACTCAAATACGAGTACATAAGTACTGGACTATGGCTCGTGCCATAATAAATACTTACGGACTAACGACTGGTTTTCTAGATGGTCTTTTCATAGCATACAAATTTGTAAGGATATAAAAATATGTATAAACAGACATACAAACATACATAGACTTCAATGCATATTAAGGATATTTATTGGCAGTAGACGATTTCATGTGTTCAAACAGCAGGACAATGTTAAAGAGTGTTAAATTTCTATTTTGGGGTGGATAATTTTGTATTTCTTCTTTGCATTAATTTTTACAAATTTTACTCTCATAGATATTTGATTAAATTTACAGCCTGGTTGAATATTAGAATTTATGAAGTTTAACACTTACATGTTCATATGTGTATGTATATGAAGGTAAGTTGTGAAAAATATTTATTGAAAAAGAAAATCTATTTATGACAAAAAAGTTATATCCGTTTTTTTTTATAATATTTCCAGATACAAATCTGTTTTAGATAAATTGTTTTATTATAAATTTAAATATAACAAGTAAGAGCGCTTTATTCGGCTGTGCCGAATCTTATATACCCTTCACATTGGTCTTCAAATATACCCAGCCGAGTAATTTTGTACTGCAAATAATATAATAAAAACACCTTGAGTGAGTTTTAAAGCCCATAGAAAATATAACAAAATTTTAACGTTCGTATGAATAATAGAAATAGATGAAGAAGATTTGAGGTCGAGAGTATTAAAAGTTTTCGACATTATTCATATTTAAAGGTTAATAAAACTTATTAAATGTTATGGGATGTTCTACTCCCCCTGCTCTTCTCTAACTTTTTCTCCAAAATTTATGAATTATTTGATTATTACTTTTTGTAGAATATTCGAAGTCGATAGCTGTAATAGTTTTCCAGAAGTAGCGTATCGAAAATTTTATAAAAATTGTATATTTGTATGGGAGCTACCCCTTCTTCAACCCCCATACAAAAATTTTTTTCTTAAGAGCGTAGCCCTTGATGTCCAATTACTTTCTGTAGAACACTTGGTTTCGATATCTGTTATAGTTTCCGAGATATAGCGTATCGAAAATTTAATAAAAATTGTTAATTTGTATGGGAGCTACCCCTTTTTTTGCCCCCACTCAAAAACCTTTTTCCTTAAATTGTAGACCTTGTTGTCCAATTACTTTTTGTAGAACATTTGATTTCGATATCTGTTAGGGCTTCCGAGATATAGGGTATCGAAAATTTCATACAAATCGTTAATTTGTATGGGAGCTACCTCTTTTTTTGCCCCCACTCAAAAAATTTTTTCTTTATCGTGTAGATCTTTGCGTACAATTACTTTTTGTAGAATATTTTAAGTCGATAGCTGTTACAGTTTCCGAGATATAGCGCATAAAATATATCACCAAATTTGTGCAATTGTAGGAAAAATACCCCTTCTCCTGGTCCTATCTGAAAAAACTTTTTCCATTATTTAGGCCCCTTATTTAGGAGTATTCGTGCCAAGTTTTGTGGCAATAGTGACTATACTTACTAAGATATATAGGGATACATGCACGGATTTTGTCCTAAAAAAAATGGGTTACTCTGGGTTTTCGCTTATATCTCGGTCAATAGTAAACCGATTTTGCTGATTTAAATAGTCTCCAGGATATTTCTAATAGTTTGACACCATTAACTGGTCTGTATTTTTTTATTTGACTCCGGAAACTTGATTTCAACAGACGGACAGACGGACAGGCGGACAGACGGACATCGCTAAATCGGCTTCCCTTTCTATAAGGATCCAGAATATATATACTTTATGGGGTCGCAAATGAATAATAAAGAAATTACAAACGGAATGACAAACTGATATATACCCTTATCACTATGTGAAGGGTATAAAAAGCAAGTGAAAAGTGTAACGATTTTTTTTAGTTTTTTATTATAAAAAAAATCTATTTTTTGCTTAAAAGGGTGTTTTAACTTTTTATTAAAATTCTTTATTTTATATTTTCATTTGATTTACAGCACAAAAAGTGGGCGGATAAAATTGAACATTATTTATTTGATTTTGCGTTTTAAAATATTTGCAATTAATTTATTAACAGACAGCGGTTTTCTTAATTAAAAAAAAATTAAACATGGTTTTAGTTTTTTGCAGTCAGGACCTCCTACAAATTTAAGTAAAATTTTTAAAATAGTTTTTAATTATTTGTTATTTGATAAAATATATAATTTTAAAAATATGTTTTGTGTCGTTTTTTTTTAAATTTCATTTATTATTTTGGCTTTTTCCATTTTTATTGTTTCAATGATTTAAAAATTTATTAATGTTTTTAAGTCCAGTCTAAATAAGGGGCAGAGTCGCTGCAATAACAGTGTACGCAGATGATGTACAGCTCTTTGTTACCGGGAAGTATTCGGATACATCAGTTCTGTATTGGAAGCCATAATGGCTAGAATAGGCCAGTAGGCGAGGAAGGTGGGCTGAGTGAGAGCTTCGAGAAAACGGACCTCCTTTTTTTTTTGCCAGAAAGCTGTAGATTGATTTATGGACCAAGCCGAGATTGGATAACACCAATCTGGTACTGAAGGGACACACACGAAGTATCTAGGAGTGATACTGGATAGTAATCTGTCATTGAGACTTAATGTGGAGGAGAGATTCGAGATTACGACCAATGCGCTCTATGCATGAAGGAAAATGCTGTGCAAAACAAGGGCTTAACGCCACGTTATATTTCAGTGGTGGACTGCAGTGGAAAAACAAATCAATTGCAGGCGCCAAAAGAGTGCGCAGAGACCAGTAGGACTGTGTGTGTGTGGTGCTAAACGAAGCCCCCTACGTTGGCACTGGATGTAATCTTGGATCTGAAACCAATTAATCTGGTCACAGGTTGCAAGGAGGTTTGCGACTCCGGGCACCATATGATCATGGCAGGTTTATTGGGAGCGTAGAATGTAGCAGTGACTATATGAAATCAAAACTTATCTTCGTTGGAAACTGGCTGTCAAAGAGTCCTTTAAACTTCCTGACCATTGCGGTGTACTTTAGGCAGAGATTCATGCAGCCAAATCGGCCGCTGATCTTGCGTCATCCTTTCAGACTGAAAATTCTCAGGTAAACATATTTTTTGACAGTCTGACGGCGATTAAGGTAATATCTGCGAACATAAACTGGCTCGCAATTGTTCAGGCATACAAGGAACCCCTTGGTATATTTGGTGCAGTGCCACAAGTTAACATTTACTTGGCTCCGAAACAAAGGGGTATTGAGGAGAACGAGTTGTCAGACGATCTGATGAAGCAGGGGCCCAATTTGCCAATTGAAAGAGCAATGGACGTTCGTGTCACACCTTAGTTCTACAATAACAGCATAGACTCTGAGGAGAGGATCAGATCCAAGGAGGGCTGGTTGAGCACCAATTCATGTAGAGCCACCTGGATAACTTGGGGATCTTTTGTCTTTGTGAGGGAATTATTGCAGACTCCCAGTGAGGATGATGGCAGTTCATTATTGGACTGCGGCTCATACCAAAAGACCAGAACTTGTAGTCACAGATGATTTGGGGTGCACTTGTCCTCCAAAAAAGATATGAACGACTATTGATCTAGATGGACGCCAGAATTTTTTTTAACCTTATTCGAACTTTCTTTTTTTCTTGATATTCCAAGCCTTGAAGTATTAAAAAAAAATTTTAAAGTATAAACCAAGATTGATTAATTCATTAATTATTTAGGGGGCGAAAAAAACGTTTTCGACATTTCTGGTGCTTTTTTTTTTAAATATTTTAAGGTAATGAAATCAAGGACTAGGAAATTAAGTTGAATTAAGCCCGAATAAGCCCAAAAGTCAACTAAGAGAACAAAAATTACTTTTTTATATATCTGGAAATTTTTTGCATTTGTTTGAGATTTTAATTGTGGAAGTATGAGTTTCAGGTCAATAATACTTCTACATATATACTTTTGCTATATTTTTGAATAGATCCATAAGAAGAGATTTCGACAAAGTCAGACCTTTCCAAAAAAAGTATTTAATTAAAAAAACCTATAACTAAAAAGTATCGTATTTAAATCAAAAAATTAATGGACACGTGCCTGGTACATTTCTAAAATTTTAGAAACTGGTCCATTTTATGTACATTTTCTAACTTTGAAACCAAAAAGATAAAAACATTATACAGATTGCGTTTGACAGGCCTCGATAAATAAGTATGAATAAGTGTATGGTACTTACTTGAAATTTTGACCTTTAATGTAAAAGAAGGGATAAAAATTATTTTGTGTAATTTTTGGGTACTTTTTGAGCCTATAAACGTATAAATTTAAAATATAATTTTTTTTGTACTTTTTTTTTAATTTTTAAAAAAATTAACCATGAAGTATAAAACTAATAGCTAATAACCTGCATTGATAAAAAGTAGTTTTTTTGCATATCTGGTACTCTTTTTTAATTTATGAATCTAGAAATATGCAATAAAATACTATTGGCCCAGACTGAGGTCTGAAAACAAATAATTGGACAAAAAAGTACTTCTTGTTTTAATTTTTGGTACTTTTTGCGTCTTTATACGTTTTGAGTCTGGAATCATGAAATTAAGGTCTCTTGACAAATATAGAGCTCGGATATTAATAAGTTGGACAAAAAGTACCTTTTTACATTTTTGGTCCCTTTTTGAGAATATGCAAACAAAATATTATCTCTTTTTTATGGAATTAGTTCAGTCTAAACAATAAAGAATATGCATATAATTCCAGTATTTAAATTCTAATTTAAGCTTGTTTAAATAAAACAAATCAACATTCAACTAACAGTAGTACCGAAGAGAAAGTGTGCTGGCGGGAAATCTCACCTGATTTAGAAAATACATTACACTCGGTTAGTATCGAAATTAATAAATTTTTAATTAAAATTTTCATTCTTAGCAATGACAATTTTACTAATGAACTCAAAGCCGAATAAATAGAAATAATTATAAAATAAAGAAAAGTTTAAATAAATTACTAAATGTATTATATCATGTACTTTTAAAAATTTTTTGAGAAAATTCGTCTTGAAATATAAAACTACGGACTATCGATCCACGTAGACATCGGAAGTCAACTTTTATAGTTCCCAAAAAAATTAATCTAAGCCGATCATTATTATTTTTTTTGTGTTCTCTGAGTAACAACATTTGCTTCAAATATTTATTTTTTTACAAATCTGTGACCTTGATGTCATGTGAGTTTTTTCCTAAAATTGTATTTTGGTTTTTGTTATTCAATCACTGTCGTTGTACAAACTCTAAGTTATACATGTTGTTGTATTTATCTTGTGTGTAAATCATGATTTGTTTTAAATACAAATACAAACATCAATGCACACATACGCTCGCACACATACTAATGTATGGATTTGTAACTGTATAATATTTGATGTATGGGAAAATTGAAATTTTTATTTTTTCCACCGTTGTTTGTTGCCAGGATGTTGTATCTGTGCAAATGTTTACTAAAATATGCGGATACAACAGCTGAGGTTACAATAGTAAATATTGTAAGATACGAAAACACTCTCAAACACACATGAACACGCAACACACAGATAAAATAGCAAATACGAAAAAGAGAGAAATGCTGAAAGGTCATGTATGTACATATGTCCATTAATGCAAATGTATTTATATCCTTTACAAAAGGATGGAGGTACATATATATCAGTTTGTCATTCCATTGGTAATTTCTAAAATATTCAGTTTAGAGCCCATAAATAATATATATTTTGGATCCTCATATATAAGTAAGTCTATTTAGCCATATCCGTCTGTCCGTGTTATGGTTGAAATCAACTTTCCGAAGCCCCCGATGTCGCATAGACCCGTAAGTGGTATCAAACTATCAGAAATATCTGCGGAAAAATCCCTTTTGAAATCCAGCAAAATCGCCCGATACCTGAATAAGATATAAGCCAAAAACCAAGACTACATCTGTTTATTTTCCTAAAATTTGTACATAAAAACTTTTACAACTGCCCCGGAGTTGCCCCATACAATGCCCAATGTAAGACCGATTCCCAAAAATTTTTCCCCACAAACATTTTTCAGAGCATACTTACAACCTATCTTCGCTCCCTAGCAAGGTTGCCATACAAAGTTTAATATATATTTTTTTTAAATCGCTCCCACAGCTTCCAGGGTTTTTCTACAAAAATAAAATGAAGGACTGACCCCAATTAATTTGTCAAAAATTTTTGTGGATTATACTCACCTCCTATCTCTAGCCGCTAACATGGTTGCCATACAAAACTTAAAAAATAAGGAAAAAACCCCTACAACTTCTCCAAAGTCGCCACTAGAGGAATAAAATGTATCACAGACCCCCATTAGCTTTTCCTCCCAAACGTACTCCTAGAGCATACTTACCCTCTATCTCAATCACCTAAGGGGGTTGCCATACAAAATTTACAAAAATGATGTAAAAATGCCTACAACTTTCTCAGAGTCGGCCTTAGAGAAATAATGTGTAAGGGTGTTGCCATAAAACATTTTTTTAAAAAGATGGTTAAAAACTAACAAGTTCCACGGAGCCATCTCTAGAGGAATAAAATGTATAACATACCCCTATTAGTTTTCCCTTCCAAACCTATTCCTGGAACGTTTTTGCCTCCTATCTTCATCACCTGAGGGGGTTGCGATACAAAATAAACAAAAATTATGTAAGAGCGCCCATAACTTCCTCAGAGTCGGCGTTAGAAAAATAAAGAGTACGACCGACCCCCATTAGTTTATCCTTGCAAATATATTTCAAGAACATTTTTACCCCCTATCTCCACGTCTCAAGAGGTTGCCATACAAAATTCGAAAAAATAGGGTGAAACCCTTACAACTTCCTCGGAGTCACCCTTAGAGGAATAAAATCTATCACAGATCCATTAGTTTCCCCTTTCAACCATATTCTTAGAATATACTTACCCCCTATCTCCATCAACTAATGGGGTTGCCATACAAAATCTAAAAAAATTTGAGTAAAAGTCCCTACAAAATTTGAAAAAAGCTACAGCTGTCCTAATCACCATAAAATAAAAAAAGGGTATCTAAGATTCGGTACAGCCGAATAGAGCGCTCTTACTTGTTTTTAGATGTGTTTGTGTTTGTGAGTGTGTTTAAATTTTCCAGGGGTTATAAGTCTTCTTGTTGTTTAAATGTTTTCTATCGAATATATTCTAGTTTCTAAAGGGATATAAATGCATTTTAATGCAAGAATGTTTTTGTTTCTCCGTCCGTCTATTCAATTCTATTAATGTGTAATTCTCAGTTTGAATGGACAAATGAATGGCTGAATGTATGCTTGTATAGTACAAACATCCATACACACTTAGTTAAAACAAGATATAAATGGAATGTAAAGATAGACTGATGAATGTTTAAATGAATAAACATTGTATTGGTCAATACATTAATCTGTTATTTTTGTTCGTTATTAAAGTTTCTCTATTACCACATGATGCTGCACTAGTAATAGTTAGTTAAAAGGGGAGTGATTAACCTTAAGCATTTCTGATTTTCTGTTAGATTTTATAGAGTTTCCACGGTTTTTTTATTGAGGGGAGAAATAACAAAAGAACATAACTACTATGGTTAACTATAGAAGTTAATTGATAAGAAAGTTTTAATGTTTAGTTAAAAATTAATTTTTCACACTTTACATTGAGTTCATTTATGGTCATTTATGAATAGTTCTTGTTAAGGTCATTACATATTACACACTAACACAAACATAAAAAGTGGCAAATTTAATGGCGCATAAATTATATATTGAAGGAAAAAAACATTCAAAGTATATAAAATATGGAAACATTAGCTGGAAGTTAAAGGAATACATAAGAATTAATTCTTTTCAGCAATGTCTGTCTGTCTATTTATCTACTAATTTTATCTACAAAACTAAAGAATCGACCAGATTTGCATACACACATATTGAAGTAATAAGGATAAATTATTTAGTTTTTCAGTTCCCATACAAATATTGAAGAAGTTAAGCTATTACTTTAGTCTATACCTAATATATCCTTCAAACTTCTATAAGGTGTATGGAAGCAAACTTAGTCTCTTAAATATTTTTCTTGTTTTAACTAAATAATCATTGAATAATAGGGCAACCTTAAGCATATGACTGCATTCCCAAAGATGATAGAGCCACACCTCGTTGGTATCGTTTGGAGCCTTGCCGCAGCTGGCATATACATATAAGATACCAGCACAGGATATACTCTAAACTAAGATTGGCTTGATTTTTAAGTTTATCTATATAATTATGAGCATAAGGACTAGCATTTATGACTAACTAACTGATAAACTAATTCTTCATTGTATATCTCCAGAAACGTAAAGTCAGATGTATAAATCCGAAAAGAAGGAATTTCGGGAAATTCGGACCCAAGGGAGTGAAAATTGGGTTGGCAACTTTAAAATCAATAACGATAGAATTTGAAACTAAAGTGCGTTATACAGATCGCGAAATAATATTTGTTTATTTTTATAATTGATACTTGTTTGTCTTTTTTAATGTTTTAAGTCCAGACATATAAAAATATGGACCATTCTAGAGGTTGACTAGTCAGCTAAGAAGAAAAAAAGTCCTTTTTTCACATTCTTGGTACTATTTTTTTTTTGCATTTTTAGGGATTATGATTTAAAGATATGAAATGCAAAAAGTAATTTTTAAATTTTTCGCAGTTTTTTTCTTAAGTAGGGTGCCAGTTTGAGGCTTATGGCTTCAATTCCACAAGCAGACCCTGGTAGGTCTGCTTCGTTATTCTTTTCTTTCTTTCTGGTCCTTCTCTGAATTTCATCTTTCCTTCTATCTCCGCCCTTTTTATCTGCCACTTCAGGTAGCATAAAGAGACAGAAATAAGCGGAACCAAGTGAGCTTTACCCTTTTCTTTAACAACTGCATGTTCTACCTATCCTAACCTGCCTTAAAAAATTTTATAACATTTTTAGTTCCTTTTGGCCTTTTTAAGGTTATAAGTCTAGAAATATAAAGATAAAGGCTACTGACCCTCAGAAAGGCCGTAGGTCAACTATTGGAAATAACTTTTTCCATAATTTTTGCTACTTTTTTAGGATTACAAGTTCAGAAGTATGAAATGTAGGACTATTGGCCCATTAGGACAAGGAAGTCAACTTAGTAAGCCTAACGAGTTTTTCTACATTTGTGGTATTTTTTTTACTTTTATATGGTTATGAGTGCATATATACATATAACATTAAAAGTTTGCCCCACAGAGAGGCCGAAAGTGCATATTTTGAGATTTAAAATCTAGAAATAAAAAAAAGATTTATATATTTTTCCTAAATAAGGACGGAGTGTACTAAAAGACAAAAAGAACTTTTTATACATTTTGTAAAATTGTTTGTCTGTTTTAAGATTATGAGTTTGATTATGGACTGCAGGTTGAGGTTAAAAGTGACCAAAATCACTTTTTTTACTGTGGTGTTTTTTTTTGTATTTTTAGAGATTTTTGTTTTAGGTAAGGTTATGATCGGCACACCCCTTATAGACCTTAGTGTTACCAGACAGAAAGCAACGATTACCAATCTGATTAATTCTATGTAATGAAAAACAGGGTGCCCCACATTCTCTTTAAAAAGCAGTCCTATCTTACATTTTAAACTTTTGGAAAAATTTTTTTAATATATTTTTAATCACACTTCCATATAAAAGTATCACTAACAGATTTTTATTTTTACCTATTTAATTTATTTTTATGAATGAAATAAAATACCTTGCAAAACTCGTCTGCCTTATTATCATAAAATGTGTTATTAATGTCCTTTCGCATATTAACTTTAGTGAACAATTTTAATTATGGTTTTAATGAATTTTTAATATGATCCCTTTTCTATTATATTTTTGTATGTAACATATGTTTGAAATGTGACTTCTATTGTTTGTTTAATTAAAATCTAATATTTACTAACATTTCTGTAAGCTGTCAGCAAGCTTTATGATTACCTGATGCTAAAGACGATAATATTTTTATAATGACATGTTGAAAATTATTTAATATTATTTTCGGTGGAAAAACCTTTATTACAACGTGTTTTACAAACCAAACACATATTTTCATAATCTATCATTAAAAACATAAATTTTTCTTATCTTTGCGTGTTTAGAAATTTTTTTTATTTAATTATCGTTTAAGTCACGTCAGTATTGTCGATGGGAGGAAGAGGAAGGGAGAGGGTGGTTTTTATAATTGAAAAAAAAGGCAAACATGTTTGCAGCCATTACCATTTAACCCTCAAAACATTATTATTATTGAGGTTTCTTTTTAGTTCCTGCAACACTTTTAAATTAGACCTAATGACTTTCTTTGATTTCTTCTATCAATGATTTTTGCTTTTTGTAAAATGTTTTATCTTATTTTTTTCTTCCTTTTCCTGAAATTTTTATTTATTTTCTATTGATTTCTGAAAATCGACAAAGATTGACAGGAAACACATTAAATTCTAACTTGGTTAACTGCTGTTAATATTACACAGAAAAAAACTTTTCGTATATTTTTTTCGATTAACGTATTCATTAAAAAACTCACCGTTTTAAATTAAAAAATTAATTGTCCCAATTAACTTTTTAAATGAATTTCAAAACTGTATGCCAACAATGCTGCTAATTTTTTATCTGATGTTGATTATACAAAAATTTAAAAGAAGTATAAGCCCAAGCAGTAATAAGAATGTAAACTTCGAAAATTTAATGCCTGGCAATCAGAAGGGGCCAGGTTCGATTCTAGTTTCGGTCAATACTAAAATGTAAAACGGCCCAAAGTGGGTAAAAATTGTTTTTTTTTTAAATCGATGAATTTACATTTTAAAGAGTAAAAAATTGATCAAATATAATTAATTTTGTTTGTATATGATTTTTATTTAAGTTTCAAATGATTACATTCTGCATAATTTGCTTTTCCTTTTCTATGTTTTGATCAAAATGTTACATTTTCTAAAAGGGGTCTTTTTAACCAAAAAAGGTTTTTTTGTAGAAATAATGAAACAATCACTATTAAAACCCTTTATTCTACCCGGAAAATTAAAAAAATAAGCCCGGTCTCAGTTATATTTTTGGCAAATTGATCCTTATGTCCAAAACTCTCTTAAATTCAAATTTGTAAGCTCACACCTTTCGCAGTTTTCAAGTGGTCGCTGTCAGCAGAAATCATGTTATTTCAGTGTCTTCTTTTTTTGCTTAAAAACATACCATTTTTAAAAATCATTATTTTTTTTTATATAAAATTTTAAAATGTTTGGTTATAAGCTACAATGTAAGTAATAGGGTCACACCCGTCACAATGGAATTGCTCTTATTGTTTAGTCTTATTTCCTTTCTTCCTTGCTCCGGTTAATCTTTTGTTCTTTTCACCTTTAATTATGCTTGTTGAGGTGAGTTTAGTTAACTTGAGGTAAATTTTTTAATAAAGGTGTACGTGGATAAAAGCAATACGAGAACTTTAAGACAGGGTGACCGCTGAGAATTTTAAAAAGTGGCGCCAAAAGTTATTTAAAGAAAAAAAAGTTGCATAAAAAAGGAGTTTTAAAAAACAATGTCAGATTCATTTACAAAGCTTTAAATTGATATTTCTTGTTATAAATTTGACTTAAAAGAAATAAATGATATGTTTTTATACTCAATATTCGGGATCGTATGAAAAATATGTTTTATCTTTCAGCAAAAAGCAGCCCGTACTTTTTTCGTGTTCCTTTGGAAAATTCTCTAAAAATCAGCTATTTAAAAAATAAATAAAAAGTTATTGCTTGTCTGAAAAGCATATTGATGCCAGTGATTTTTTAAAAAAACATGCAAACCCTAGCAGATTCTAATCCAGCAAATTTATTTTCTTGATATTAATTTTTTGGAATTTTAAAGGAATTGCTTTTTGAGCTTCCCTACTTTCGTGTATTTGCTGTTTTGGGAAATCAAGTTTCGGTTATTCATTTACGGAACTTTGTTTTATTTCTTAATTGAAGCACCAAATTTACATTCTTGGTTTTATAAAAAAGTTGAACTACTGACATGTTTGGTTTCTTTTGTCAGAAAAATAGTTGAATTCTATAACTTTTGAAGCGATGGTTTTTTTTTTTAAATATTATTTTGCTAGAGAGAAAATTTTTTAAACGCTTTTATGGTTTTAATTTTATTACAATCGGCTTAGAAATTTTTGAGAAATTCAAGGCCAAAGTGTAACTCTTAATGTTTTCTAGAATAACGAATAAAAGTAACGGTATGTAACGGTAACAAAATAAGTCCAGTCGGTAAAGAGGATGGGGAAGGCAATTACGTTGGCCGGGTATATCCAGTGGCAATATGGTACAGGTATGCCCTAAGATTGCAACCGTCAGAAAAAGGTTTAAGTTTTTGCGGACCAGAAGCTCATACGAAAATAAGTTGCATTGATTTTGAGTTTTTCTTCTTTTTCCGGTCTGGTTGACGGCAGCTTGGTTGAAGGCGGACATAAACTTTGAAAAGGAAATAAAAAAAATTTTAGTTAAGGTTCTTGCGCTATCTTTTCTTAATTGCCGACAACATACAAATCGCTTTGGGCGTCAACCATCTCCAAAGCAACTTTAAGTTTACGCAAAGGACTTCACGACCAAGGTTCCCGGCGGCCAACAATAAAAGTAATCTTTCGTGACGCGAAATACATCTTAGCCTTCTGGCCGCCCACGGCAGCAAAGACAAGTTTACACGAAGGACGTCCCTGCCCCCTCCTGGATATTGTGACAACATCATCGGAGTTTGCTGGCCACAAACACCATCAAAGGTTTCGGACCATCCAACCAGCACCATCTAAGATTTCTGGTCATCAACAACAATCGAAAAAGGGTTATTCAAGAAAATACGAGGGCCCTCATTGCTACAGTCCGGCCACGGGTCATAACAATTACGTGACGCCACCTTAGTGTTTCGCCCAGCAAACCTACTGCCCGGGCGATTTCCTAAGACTTACGGTGCAGTTAGACGGGTTACCTGCCTGGCTGTATGTAAGGTAGATTACTTTTGAAAATCTCGTAGTCGCGTAGGAGCAGTGTACATTGCCTTTCTCCACATAATAAGCTAAAACTTATAATAGGTTATGATAGGTCAACTAAGAGAGAAGGGGGAAACAGAAAAATAAAGTTATCCTGAAGCTTTGTAAATGTATTGAATTTAAATTGTTGTGAATTTCATTATGTCGATTTTAAATAGTTTGGAAAGGTATTTGGTGGGGAAAATAAGTGAATTTCGGGTGACACCAGCAAACGGCGACCGGTGACACTAAGAAAAGGAACCACAAATCGGGTTGTGGTACGAGAGTGGGACGCCCGGCGGATGAAAACACCTGCATCTGCTACTGTATACCAGATCGCATCCTTCGAGCTTTTTTCTTTTTTTCTTATTAATATTGGCAACATATTGGAAACCTGCAACGAACACCCGCCCATGCCTGACGAGCTCTAGCCGCGCAAAGTGAAGCAGAAAACCAATAATTTCACCCACAAGGGGAAGAGGCAGGACAACTATTGATTGAAGTTAAGAGTTTTGGTAATTTTTAATTAAAAAAGCGGAAAGGTCTTTAGCCCACTGTTTTAAGAACTTACGAAATGAAGGTTATAAATTGCCACGAACGGTCGCGCTGCTTTTAAAAACAAAATTTTTAGTTGATTGAGTTAATAGAGCGTACGTTGTACAATCATAAGGTCCGTGGATCGAGTCGTTGTTAAGACTTGTAATGTATAAAAAATTTATTTATAAATTAAATAAGTATGTACACAATTAAGTCAAGCAAATAAATGTTAAAATAAAAAATATAAAAATAAATTTAAAAAAATTAAAATAAAAGTTTTTAAATTTTGGAAATGTTCCGAAATACATTTAATTACATTATTAATTGTTAGAATTAAATTTTTAGTTAAAGCAAATGTGTAATTAAAGAACTATTAAAATTTTTAATTCTATTAATAAAATTGTTTACTGGTGGAAAATGAATTGAATTTTTAACTAATATTACAAAGTTTTAAATGAAATAATAATTTTTCTCGGTGTACTGCCTTGACTCTGTGTGATTGTTTTGGTTGAGTGCCATAATTGAAATTCAAATCTATAAATTTTAATTTATTTATCAATTACAGTTTTTATTCTACTTTGGGACTAATAAGAAATATTTTCCAATTAAGGTCAGTTAAACTTTTGTTGCAAAATTGTAATTTAGAGATCGTTAAAGAAATTTAACTTTGAAAAAATAAAGATTACAATATTCCAGAAGAACATAATTTAGCGTTTTTTCACTTGTTTATAATCTAGTCTAAAATTTTAAATGAAAAAAAAAATTAGAAATAAAATACTACTTCTCCTCTAATATTATTTTAATTCTATTTTATTATGATATCAAGTCATTATCCTCAATAAATAAAAATTATTATTTTGTATGTGAATTCATATAATCCTTAAATAAATAATTTTGGGTTTAAAGGAAAATTATGGCAAAAAGGAAGTCTTTACTACACTGAGTGCTATGATTTTTCTTGGTTTATTTGGGCTTAAAGAAAAGGAAGTGATTTATGTGTATTAAGATGTATGTATGTGTGACAATAATCCATGTATCTATGCGTATTTATCTTTTTTGTCTATCAAAATTGAAATGTTTACTTGAAAACAACTCAAGATTTAAATGTATGCAAGTGTTGTCGTATGTGCGTATGTGTAAAAGGATATGGCTTGTTTACTTATTTATTTCCTTTATACATAAAACAAATTTTATTTATTTTGTATTCAAAATTTAAAAATGTTAACGCTTCAATTATTTGTTTTTTTTTGCTGAAAAATAAAAAGAAAATTTTCTTTAAAAAATTTCTAATACCAAGAACTTTTTTAATATGCAACTATGTGTCATTTTAGGATACATGTGTTTGTACATGTGTTGATGTATAAGACAAATTTGTTAAATGATAAATATTGGTTTGAGGTTAAAAGATGGTTTGTTGATCTATTAAACTTTATTTACTAAAACATATCAACAAGATTTTAATTTATATAAACGCAAATGATACTTAAGCAATTGTATAAATGTATTTCAATTAGTGTTATAACTTTTAAATTTTTCTTAAGAAATTTTTTAAAAATAAATTAATTAAAAAATTAAAATAATAATTAAAAAAGTTGTTAAAAAATCTTTGATAAAAATAAACAAATGTATAGATTACACAGAAAAATATAAAGTGGATTTTAATTAAAAAATTTGCAAACAAATTGAGTGTCAGTTAATGAATTTGTAAGTTTTTAGATTCAATAAAGAAATTTAATTAAAATGCAACGAAGTTATTAATTAACTTTTTAATTGATATAGTTAAAAGGATTATTTGCATTATTATAAATTAAACAAAAAAAAACTATGTATTTATATACATGGCCTACACATAAGTAATAAGGGTATATATGAGGGTGCCCCGGTAGATTAGTGGTAAGTGCACGAGTCTACCAGTCTGAGGGGTGTGGGTTCGATTCCCACCAGAGACCCTGGTAAGTTTGCTTCAGCTTATGTTCTTTATTTCTTTCTTATCCTTCTCTAAATTTCTTCCTTCCTTCCATATCAAACTTCTATTTTATTTGCCTCTCCACGTAACACAAAGGGACCGAATAAAGCGGACCCAAGTGAGCTGCATCTTTCCTTCAACGGCTGTCTGTTCTACCTAACCTAATCTATGAGTTTGTCACTTCGTTTGTACTTTCTTTAATAGCCATCTGTAACCCCATAAAGTACATATATATTTTCCTTCTGTAGAAAGTCGATTTAGCGATGTACGTCGGTCCGTGTTATGGCTAAAATCAACTTTTTTAAGCCCGTAAGTAGTATCAAACTATTAAAACTATTAAAAATATCTGCGAGCAACCTGCTATTAAAATTCAGCAAAAGCGCCCGATAATTGACCGAGATAAAAGCAAAAAAACAAGACTATCTCTCTTTATTTTTTTTTAAATTTGTACATTAAACTTGTGAAACTGCCCCGGACTTGCTCTTACACGGATGCAATGTAAGATCGACTGATATTAATTTTTTTACGAACATTTTTCTGGAACGTACTTACACTCTAACTCCGCCCTCTCACAGGGTTGCCATATAAAGTTTAATTTTTATGAATTTTTCTAAGCCGCTTCCATAGCTTCTAGGGTGCTCCTACAAATGTCAAATGTAAGACCGGCCCCAATTAATTTTTTCTCCCAAATATTTTTGTGCAGCATACTTACCCCCTAACTTCATCTCCTAAGGGGGTTTGCTAAACAAAATTTTTAAAAATGATGTAAAAACGCCCATAACTTCCCCAGAGTCAGTCGTTTAGAATTAACGTGTACGACCAACCCTCCTTAATTTCGCTTTCCAAACATTATCTGAAACATACTTATCTCCTATTTCCACCGGCTAAGAGGGCTCCCATACAAAGTTTGAGAAATTGTAATAAATCCCTCTCTACTGCTTCCAGGGTGCTTCTAAAACGATCAAATATAAGATCGAACCCAATTGATTTTTCCTCCCAAAAACTTTTGTGGAACGTACTTACCCTCTATTTCCAGCCTCTAACAGGGCTGCCATACAAAATAAAAAAAAATTTGGGTAAAAACCCCTATAATTTCCCCGAGGTCGCCCTTAGAGAAATAAAATGTGTCAGAGATCCCCATTATTTTTCCCTCTCAAATATATTTCTCCATCACCTTAAGGGATTGCCAAACAAAATTTACAAAAGTTACGTAAAACCCGCATTATTTTCCTAGAGTCGGCCTCTAAGAAAAAGAGTGTAGAACCGGCTCCTCTAAGTTTCTCATTTCAAGCACACTAGTCGATAACACAACCAGCATTTTTTTAAGTCCTAAACAAGACTAATTAATTTTTTTGAATTTTCAACAATGTATCTTAACGTAAGTTAAGACAAAACATAAAGACGCAGCGCCAAGCTTTTGCCTATAGCCGGTTTAAAGCCAACATTTATTTACACAAGCATAAATTTTTTAATCAATCACTTAACTTGCCATACATGTATGTGTACACTTAGGCACTTACACACACACTAATAATACTAATTCAACTAACTGCATTAATAAAACTTTAGAAAATGGTGTTTTATGCTTTTAATAGTGTTGCCACTTTGCTGCTTAAAAACACACTATTATTTAATTATGTTGTTGTTGCTTCTGTTAGTACATGTAAACAACATTGTCTGCGGTTAAGACAAAGTAAAAGAGTATATGAAAACAAAAACAAGTGTTAAATTATGGTATTTTGGTTATGTTGGAACAAATATGTTGTAATTAAAACTTGGAAAACCTTCACACACATACCCACACACACACACACAGTGTAGTTTCGACATCAGTCTTTTAAAATTTTCTGTGGTTTTTCGAGCCAAAAACTTAATATTTATGCACAATTACGTGCAGCAAAAGCTGTAACTAATGATACCTTGATTAAATATTACCTTTTAGTGGTTTAATTATCAGACATGATAGTCATCCAATCATGGGGAGAAGATAAGTAAATTAAATGTTTTTAAAGTTTTACCAAAATTTTCTTTAGTTTAAAATGTGTAAAAAATAATTAAATTTTAATATTTATTACCGATTACTTGCAATAAATAATTTTTTGTAAAGAAACTAACAATTGCAAATCTGGCGGAATATATTTCGAGTTTTAAGTGATAAAATTTAAAAAAATATAAACAAATTAAAGAGGCCTTAAAATTTAAAATATTATTTTAACTTTTTTTAATGAAGTAGTTCTGCCATTTCTATTTCTACCGACATAAAAATGTTTACAGTTATAATTTTCTAATAGCTACACAACTACATATGCAAAATCATGCAAACATACACATACATATTCTTGGGTATGGTTTAAGGTACCTTTACACGGTAATACATATATTACGATATGTCAAAAAATGTTGTGGGATAATACAAAATCTCATCATGTAAAAGCATAATGTATTGGGTAGGAGAGAATACGGATGCAAAATTTGACAAGTGTTCGGTAAATGTTTATTTTCTTAACCATTTTAGAAACTTGTGTATTCTCATCACATCAGAGGTGTGAAAGATTGGCAGCACTTACAGCATCTAATGAAGGTGGCTACACTTAATGAAACAATACACAAACAATCAAAATAAAAGCAGATTTTTTTCATGTTGTTTTTGTTAATATTGTTGAACCTTAACCATATGGCGTTACCCCAAAAGGAAAGTGGCAAGAAACAACCGATTTTGATTTTACCAACCTCATCCGTGTAAACATGAAAAATAGTTAGAACAGATTTTTATTTTCTTTTTTTAAACACGGAGAGAATTTCATAATATTTTGATTCTACAAAATCTAATTACTTTGTATTACCGTGTAAAGGTACCTTTAAGGTCTTTGACATTTTGGCAACTGATTACTTTTAATATCGATTTTTCTACTTAATTTAATAGTGATTGATTAAGTCTTAGCAATTAATCAAATTGTAAACGAGTTAAAGGTTTTCACCCATAATACTTATGTAAGTATGTATATAACTAGGAGAGAAAATAATGAAAAAAATTAAATGAACAATTGCAAAACAATATTTATTTGTTTTCTGCCTCCTGCTAAAAAAAGATATTAAAAACGAAATTATTATATTTTATTAAGCAATTTGTTTCACTACCCGTAAATACAACCAATTGTCATCATCAGGTGAATAATGGGGTTTGTTCATGTGGAAATAAAGGGTATTGCAAGACGATGTGTTTCTTAGCATGTATTTAAATGGATCTTTTGGTTTAACTTCTAAAGTGGTTTTTTCTTTTGCTGAGATTACATATCGGTGTCCAGGGTCTACTTACGGGTCCAAAAACCTTAACCAACATACTTTTTTACCTCTACTGGGGGAAGAATATCTGTTTCAATTTATTTAGTTTGATATTTCATACAAACATATACCAATATAGTTGTAATTAAAAATGACAAAGCAACTTGATTGACTCAGCGACGCTACAAGCAACTCGGATTAGTAGTAAGTAGTAGAAACAATAAATTGGCCCATAAGTACCGCTACCAAAAATAGGTATTTTGTGCAGCCATTAGTTTGCCTATAAATCAAGACTTTTAGTAAAGCCTAGTGCCTAGGGTAAAAAATTCCAAATGTTTATTGGCGTATTAACTTCACACTCAATAAAACGTTCCTTTCTTGTGCATAGTGCGAGGACGTGCACTGCAGTCTCATCATTCATATCGCAAACACTGCACGTCACTACATTTGACCTACCGGTTTTACTTAAATGGCATCTAAGATTACAATGTCGAGTCAGAAAACCTGACAATAATCCCAGGTCCTTCCTTTCTAGGGAAGTTTCCTCGATTTGGACCTTGAGAGGCACACGAACCTTTTAGCCTGACGTTGATCCTGAGCTATTTTCCTAGCGTAAAAAAAGGCGGATAGTTCACCCCTAATGTAACATGAAGGTACACAAAAAAAGTTTGCCGGCGTACTCATTACCAACATGACCTTCATAACCCAGAATCAAAAGAAGTGAAATCAAGTTGTGAACGCCAAGGCGACTCAGCAGGTCAATACATTCCAGCACCAATGCCGAGTTGACATCATACGCTTTTAAAGCCGCTTGGCTATCCGAGAGGATATAAATGTGGGTTCTCCTCACATACCTTCTTAAAAATTCACAGGCACTGAGGCAAAAGCCATAGATTTGGCCTAAAATATCGACGGGTATTTTCCCGTAGGTAGGGGCTTTTGAAATCCCAGATCAAAAATACCTGCACCATTATCGCCATTTGATTGCTTAGAACCATCCGTTTACCAGACCTAAGCTTTTCTTTAGGGCCTCACGACCCCTGGATCAAAATAGTCCGATCAAAGATTTTGAGACTGAAGTGTCTGGTAAAAATCTGAGTTCGTGGAGAGTACCCTTAACACCGGTTATGGAGTCACAGATACTGTCTCGGAATATGTCGGTATGTATTAAGGATCGGGTGATGCAGGTTCTTAGTTGAAATAAAAGGCACCTTACTGAAAAGTAAAAGCTAGGGATTACACATCTAACAGATAAGATACAGACTCTGGTCAGAACCTTGTGGAGTCCAACACAGCCCGTTGCTGGTGCCTTTTTTCCCCCGGCAGTACCAGCAGCAAAGTATAGTCACTTTGCCAACTAAAGAAGAAAATAATCAATTTTTTCGGGTTATACAATGGCAACTCTGTTTTTGCTTTTTAGCTGTATTTTTTATTTTGCAAATTTAAACGTTAACTTTTTTCTTGGTCCTTATAGATAGGAAAGTCGACTTAGCTATGTCTGACTTTTCGTCTGGGCGTCTGCCCGTCCACCCGTGTTACGGTTTTTGAGGCCTCCTGATTCGTAAGTGGTATCAAACTATTAAAAATATCTGCAAAAAAATCATTTTTCAGATTCAGCAAAATCCGATTAATTTTTCCTCACAAACATTTTAGTGGAATATACTTACACCCTATTTCCGGCCTCTAACTGGGCTGCCATAAAAGGTTTAATTTAAATTTTTTTTTAAATCGATCCTACAGCTTCTAGAGTGCTCCTACAAAGGTCAAATGCAGGACTCCAATTAATTTTTCCTTTATAACATTTTTGTACAACGTACTTACACCCTATATCCAGCCACCAACAAAACTGGATGTAAAAACGCCCATAACTTTTCCATAGTCGGCCTTAAAAAACTAAAGTGTACGACCGACCTACATTAGTTTCCCCTCCCAAACATATTCCTAGAAAATACTTACCTCCTCTCCATCACCTAAGGGGGTCCCGAAAAAAGTTTAGGAAATTGCAATAAGTCCCCCCCCCCCTCCCCCCCACAGCTTTCAGCATGCCCGTCGATAGGTCGAATGTAGGGTCAGTCCTCATTTTTTTTATTTCAAACATTTTTATAAACGTACTTACCCTCATTCACCACCCACAAGGCGGGTTGTCACACAAAATTTAAAAAAATAGGGTAAAAGCCCCGACAAGTTCCCTAGTCATCGGCCTCAATATAAAAACTATAAATATTTTATAACTAAAAAAATTGATAAAAATAAAAAAAAGTTCGGGGTTTTCGAAAGGCCAATGTGAAGTGTATCTTAAATTTAGCACAGTTGAATATAGCGCTCTTACTAGTTTTTGTTTGTTATTTTTCAAGTTCCTTTTTCTTAAAACAACTTGTTTTTGCTTTTTTCTGTCTTCTTTGATTCGAACATTTAACAAAAGACTGGGTGCTAATTTTTTTAAGAAAATTAACGCATTCTACAAATTTTATATACTTAAAATATTTATATAAGCTGAGAAAACCAGTGTGTTTCTTCTCAATCTTTGAAAATTTGTGTTGGGTGGTTTTGCCTCGGATGAACCACCCCGATCGTCAGCAGTCATAGCTACGTAATGCAAATCGAATATAAACTAATTGAGAATTATAAGCAACGCATGAACATTTTTTATTTTTTTTAATTTAATTTTTTATTTAACTACAAACTTAAACAAATAAACTTTCGCTAAAGTTTTATAAATACACTCCATTTACATTAACTGCTCTAATTTTTTTTTCTTAATATTAAGGCAAATTACAAGCTGCTTTAATTTTAAAAGAAATATAAAATTTTGTTTATTACCCAGTTTACTTAGTTTTCATATAAACACCCTTTGTTTATTTAATTCACAATTTCATGTTAACGAAAATAAATGATTTCCAAATAATAAACACAAAAGTCCTGGCAAAGAAACCAAAAGTAATACAAACAATGAAACAACTATGATGACGGTGAAAAGTGTAAAAATCGGTAAAAAGCAGCAGTAAAAAATATTTTCAAAACAAACAGAAAAATATATGCGTGAATGGAGATGGCAAAGCGAGTAATCTTTTAAATATGTTCACTTCTCAAGCCGTCACGTGCTTACACTAAATCTAGTTGGACAAAATTTACTTACAGTTACAGAAGAACAAGTTTGCATTTTTAATTACTTTTGAATTAGTAAATTTTGATACAGCGTGAGAACTTTACTTTTAATTAATAGTTTACGTAATTTTGTATACTCAAGACTTAAATGTTTAAAACACATGTTTATCCACGATAATCTGGGATCACGTTCCAAAACAGTAAATCACTAGAGCAATTCAAATCTCCAGTTTGTTTTTGTTTAATAAAAGCTTTTTCAAAACTAAATTAAAAAACCTTTGAATAAAAGAAAGTAAGAACCATTTAGAAAAAAATATTAATTTAGGCATGTATATGAACGGCTGGTTAGACACCAGTGTTGCCAGTAGAAATCTTTCAGACTTTTCCACATTCTAAAAAAACTGCCTCTATACAATTGGAAAGAATATAACAAACTTTTTATTTGTAAAAATATTTTAGTTCTAATTTCTTAATGATAAGATTATTAGCACTTGCTATTTAGTATTTAAAGTGTTAATAAAACGGCGATATATTTATCGCAGCAACACGAAACCCAAGTAGAGAAATGGGCAAAGTTATGGGGAAGAAAAATTAATGAGCAAAAATATACCCACGTAACGTTTACTTTACGTAAAGAAACATGCTCCCCAATCCGTATTAACAACCATATAGTGCCCCACCGATTTAAAGCGAAAGAACTTGGCATTCACCTGGATCGTCGCCTTACATGGAGGACACATATAGATACGAAGGTGACGCAAATAAATTTTATAGGTACGCAAATCCATTGGCTAATCGGCAGATTGTAAACTTTTTCTTTACAAATCGATTTTGAAACCAATTTGGTGCTACGGTATACAACTATGGGGCACTGCTTCCGCTTCCAACATAGAAAAAATTCAACGCCGTCAAAACAAAATCCTGGTTGTCCTTGGTATGTTAAAAACAGCAACATCCACAAGGATCTACAAGTTCCACTACTTTAATGCGAAATCCTGAACTATGTGGACAAGTATAAGCCGGAAACTCACCCAAAACCGTTCGCTCGAAACATCCTGCAACATAGTGGACACACCCGTCTGAAAAGGAGAGATACTATTGCGCTTATATGAAGCTTATTAATTATTATGAGAACTTATATTTCTTTCTGGCACTGGCTGGACTAATATTAACTTCTTAGTTTTAGGATTTGAATACTTATTGTTAGTTCGCCAAAGGCGAAGATTCAATAATAAAAACTATGAAAAAAAGTATTTGTTCCTGATTTTCTTCACCTTTTAAATATTTGGCTTTTAAGCTGCCTATAAGATTAAAAAAAAACACTGCGCATCCTTTCTCACCCCTATAGTTTTTAGTTTAAAATTTTATCAAAAAAAAAAAAAAGAATTGGGCATGGAATGACCTCTATAGATATTTTTTTTATATTTTGGTAACTCCGATGAACTCAGAAACAATATGCCACAAAATAAAAAACAAAGTCATGTTAACAAAGGAATCATTTTACAATTTATAGCTCCATACATATGTACATGTACACATGTATACAAACTTAAACAAATAAAGCAAAAAATTTACAAAAGTACACCATATTTAACAAACAATCAGTTCAGCCTTTAACAACAACACATAACAAAAAAAATTATAAAAATAGTAAACAAAGAAATATTACAATAAAAACAATAATTGAATTTAGGATAGCATCGAAAGAAAGAACAACAACAAAGCGATCTTATCAAAAAAAGATGGCAATAAAAAATGGTGGTCCGAAAATTATAAAGAAAATATGGGAAATGCACAGATAAAAATTGAATTTATTGTACTCCTGGAAATTGAAAAAAAGTTTTAAAAATAAGGAATATTATATTCAAGCACATCAAATTTTTAAACTCCACAAAGTACCTGGATTTAAATAAAAAATTTTTTAAGGAAATAATTATTGACAAACCTTTTAAAGGAATGGGGGCAATTCGCCCTGCAGTTAGTAAGGTGGTTGGCAGGTTAGTTACTTTTTGATCCCCTTGCCCCAGAATCAAAAGCAACCTAAGGTAGTTTAGCACACCAAGGTGTGTAAAAGTGTTATCGTACTCCCACGATAGTGTGAATTTAACATTGATTCCTATTTGGGCAATTGCACCAGTATTGCCCTTTGACCTGACTCTGTGTACGCTAATGCTTATTTGGGGCTAATGATCTGCTAGCCAGTTATACCTTTAAAAACAATGCAAGGGATGCGGCTAAGAATATCTTTAGAATCGACCAAGGTAAGGTGTTTGAGACTTCGTCTATCCACGAATCTACAAACAAACACATGTCTCCTATCATGACAGCTGCAATACAGCGCATTGGCTTTTGGCGGAGTAGTGATGCCTTTATTATACCATTCACTTTCTGAAAGACGATACTTTCGACCTTGTTCTTTTAAAGTACATCCCCCAGTGCAAGCACTGCATTTTGTCTATATAAACTTTGGATATTTCAGGTGCAGATTCGCAAAATCAGTGTCCTTTAAAAGTTTGCATGAGTCAACAACTTTAAAAGCATATTAATTCCTTTCTTCGTTTTTAATAGCAAGTAAGTTTTTGCAAGGCTGTGTCACTAACCTGACGTCTCAACCATGTTTTCTTGTCTTTGAGGAAAAACACGCTTTACATTTAATGGGTGTTAAAGACAGCTACCCCAAGTGATATCACAAAGAGGCCAGTGTCCTTAGTTAAGATAAAATAGCGACCAATATTGCCTTGTACTTTGCAATGTAAAACTTATCAGAGCCAATACTTGGTGCTCATCATATTCCACATCATCCACAGTTTGTAGTGGTTTTAAAAAATGGCTCCCTTGTTAAGTGTAAGTTGCGCATGCTCTAAAACAGTGCAGTTATTGCTGCTTACCTTAAAGAAGACCGCGTATTCATATGCTTTGAATATGCCTATTTAGCCGAAAGTGTTTACAATTAACAATTGAAAATGGCGTAAGTTGTTTTGGTTGTTTATTTTATTTTTATTTTTTATTTATTTAATTTATTTACGCATAAATTCAGTACTACAAGAAAATGTATCTTATAAAACAGTACTGGGTAGATATTGGCATTTAAGTTTTCATGTTACAATGTTAACTTACACTACATTAAAGCAATATTTTTATTAGAGATACAATGTTACGTTAATTCATTCATAATTAAAAGCTGCACATCTAAATTGCTTTGCATTGTTTAGTACTTGGATATTGGGTGGAAGTTGGTTCCACAGGCGTAGAGAAAACATAAAAATGGTGGTGGTGTTAATTTTCAATCCTCTGTTGGACCTTGAAAATTGTAGTCTTCTGAAAAGATATTCCGGTTGCTTAGTGTAGATCGTCTTATGCAGCAAGGTGAGTGAACGGCATTTTAATAAATTATCAAATGATATGTTATACACTTTATTGGAGAACTATGATATGCTGCTGTATCTGTCACGTTTAAATATATATCGAGCGATGTTGTTTAAAGTAACCTTAAGTTTTTGCTCACATCCATACATAAGTGTTGAAAGTAATTAGTTTTTTACCAAGAGCATGCATGCGAACATTAAACGGTGTGAGAAATTGAGTACTCCATACATTTCGTAACATAGAATAAGTTTTACCACAGATTGAAATAATGTGGTTAGACCAATCAAGTTGTTCGTTAAAAATTATTTCCAGATTTTTGGCATGTTGTACAAATTCAATTGTTAAATCCCCGATGAGTAATGGCGGCAAAACAGGTGGCAACTTACGGCTGTTTCCAATTGTGATCGCTTTTGATTTTCTTGCGTTTATGTTAAGTCCATTAGCAAAGGCCCATTTGTATATGCTATCAAGGTCGATATTAAGCTTGGATAAACAGGAATTTATTTCAGATGGTTGGCAGCTTAGTTTGAAGTTCTTAAAAAATTATAAAGGCTAAAGCTATTACAATTTCAAACCGCTAATATTATAATTATTTGTGGTGGGCTTAAAGCATATGGGCATTTCCATGAATATGTCAACCACGGCTGGAAAAATAAAAGTCATCGCAACTTTTTGTTAAATATACCAAAGAGCAATAAAACACTTAAATTTTATTATGTAAAAGCATTTATAGCTAATTAAAATTTTGAAAGAACAAAAATAACAGATTAAACTGGTAATCTCTTTGATCAATTTCCAGAAATTGAAATTAACTATTTTGTCTTAACTAGTGGCTAAATTTAGGTAATTGTAATATTCCAATTATACTTTAAAAATAATGTTACAACATCAATGGCCAAGTTCCATTATGAAATTAAAAATTTAGAGTTCGAATAGCGGTATTTTTTATAGATTGCTTTGAATGATATTCTAATGTCACGTACGTAATGCAAAAACGTTATTTGTCGTCATCATTTGAATTCGACCGGTCGCAAGTATTTAAAAATAAAAGTTCAAAGCAAGATAAATCTCGCAAACAAATATTGATCAATTTTTTTTTTAAATTTGATGCAATAAAAGATTTATAGTCTTTCAAAGTTTGTAGCATACGATATTGTAAGTAACACAATTCAATTTAATACTTTTAAATTCCTTTATAATTATAAATATTTTATTAAGATGGGTAAAAATAGCTATGAGACTACAAAGAAATGGAGGAAGGACTTGAAGAAAAACAAAGAACAAATAAAGAAATACCGGAAAAAGGAGGCTGATAGACAGCATATCTATCCAAAAAAGGTCGCAGATGCAGCCAAAAAACACAAACAAATAATTAACGACGAATTAACACACAATAAGTTTGATGTTTACTATTTTATTACAAAGATATATTAAGATATATCGTCTATATACATATTTTCTGATTGGAGTAGCGCTCAATTTAAAAACAAATTCATTTTAAAAAGTATTCCCTCTTTTGTAAACAAATTTAGCTGCCAACATTTAGAATGGAACTTCTTTGCCACATCACATGGTAAAGGTGCAGTTGATGGAGTAGGTGGTACTGTTAAAAGAAAGGTCTGGCAAATTGTAAAAGGGTTTTCTGCTCATCTCCATGAAAAATGGCAAAATGTCCAGCCCATCCCAAAAATAAGAAAACTTTATTCATTTACTTATCATGATAGTCAGTATATAAATGTGTCTCGAACTGCGTATTCAGTAAGAGAAAAAATTTAAATTTAATAATTAAGCGCCAGCGCCCAAGTACATAGTGTATAGTAAGAAATGAAAATAACCTTTTATTGTTTTTATTGCTATTATCACCAAATAAACATTTTTTTAATTCTTTTTAAATTTGTTATGTATACATATATATATATATATAATACTATAAGAGAAAAATCTGTCACATACGGTATGTCACGAACGATATTAAGATTTGTTTGTAACAAAATCATCTAAAAATCTTTTTGTATTTAAAAATTATGGATTATCAAGGAAAAATATTTGGCTTGGTGTTAGAACTTAAAGAAAGAAAAAAAACTTTTACAATTCGCAGATTTTCGTATATATGTGCATGCACCTCGACATCACTTCCGTTTTTCGTCACGTACGATATGCGCATTTTTCGCCCGATATTTTGGCCGGCAAGGTTTTCAAAGTCATGATTTTTTTTTAGATTATAGTACCCTCTAAATGTAACATATTGACAAAACAATTTTTCAGTTACCACTCTTTTTGCAAAATCTACACCACTTTGTAGGCGTACAAATGTCACGTACGATGACATGGAAATGCCCATATAGCAATCATAGTTTTCGAAACAAAAACTCACAACATTTGAACAATTTTATCGACTTCCATTTCTTTAAGGACCCAGAATATATGAACCTTATGGGGTCAAACTAATATATACCCTCACCACTATGTTAAGGGTATGACAACAATCACATAAACACACTATGGCTCTTAAAAAAAAACAAAAAACAAATTAAGCAAAAATAATATACACTTATAAACCGATGCACATTTCTTGTCTTTGCAAGAGTGTTAAGAGCGATAGTAAACTATACCTGTCAACGTGTGCCGAACTCATGTTCATACATACCTACGTCCAAACCTACATACAGAAACTTAATGGGTATTTATGCACATTCATTGTATACTTAACAGCGTTGCCAGTTGGATACAGTTGTTACAATTTTTGTATGCATTTTGTTCTACAAAAACTAGTCAAACGCAGTATTTTGCTTATATCTAGGTCCGTGGTGAACCGATCTTGCTAATTTTAAATAGCGATCGTTCCTGCTATTTGATTTATTAATTTATAAAGTAATCCCAATACAAAAAGAACTCATCTTTAATATAGTACTGGTTTCGACAACTACACATGGTCTGTAGTACTTAAATTGACTCTGGAAACTTGAATTCGACAGACACACATACGGACATAGCTAAATTGACTTCTCCATCTGCAAGGTTTCAAAATAAACATATTTTATGGGGTTGCAAATGGATGATAAAGAAATGACAAACGGAATGACAAACTGATATATACCCTTCTCACTATGTGAAGGGTTAAATATCCAGCTTTTTTTATAGCTTTGCGCGATCGCCAGCGGATTTCACACTAAAGTAATTAAAAATAGATACCAACTTAGCTAGTCCATGAGCCTGTTCAATATCAAGTTTCCCATTCGCAAGAGTCTACATTAAATAATATGATTTAGCTTATCTGTCTTGAGTAATTCCATTGACTGAAATATAGACGACTAATATTGCAGTTTCTGTTTTGCGCTGCTATAAAAATCGTAATTATGAGCACGTTTTTCTCATTGACGTTTCTATGCATTGTTTTTATGTGAAGTAAATTACTATTTGTCTTGTACCTCTACTAATTTGTTTCCTTATTTAATTAACGATATTATATCTTAACATCTTATTTAACTCTTAACCCTATGACATTGCTGAAGGGGACATATACAAATATCTTCTATCCTTTTAAAAATAACTTATTTTCAATTATTTTAACTTAATACACCCTGCTTTGAGCATTTGTTTAAGGGGGACAACTTAATAAATCTTATAGGATTTCTTTGAAATATTCACTGCAATTTAATTTTAAATTAATTACTTTAATGTAATTGAAACTTCCAATATGTAAGCAAAAAAAAAAAAAATTAAACAAAATAACAAAAATGAATTTGGATTCTAGCACCGAAAAAATAAGAATTTATATATCGCTAGCAGCAACCGGTTATGGCATAATTTAAAAAAGTTAAAAAATGTTGTATTAAAGGGAATATTTTTGATATTATTTATTACCAGAGCAACCGAAAACATGCTCTTGAAAAAGGGGTTTTTGCGCACAAAATATACGGTAAGAAGTCAAGAATATGCTTTAATAATTTAAAAATAAGAATGATGAAGACTTAGAAGAACGAGTCCGAAAACGAAGCATTTAAAATTAAAATGTGTTAACAAAATAACAAATTAACATTACCAACAAATTCCGGTACAAAATTAAAAAAACAGAAAACCAATATTATGTAAAATAATGTTTAACTAAACGGTCTTAAAACAAGTCTGGTATCGATTTTTTGTCAGAGCAAAACAAACTAATGGGGGTCTGTGATAAATTTTATTTCTATAGGGGTGACTCCGGAGAAGTTGTGGCGGTTTTCACCCTATTTTTTCAGATTTTGTACGACAACCCTCTTAAGGCGTGAAGATAGGGGGCAAGTATACTCAGGAATACGTTCGGGAGAAATACTAATGGGGGTCTGTGATAAATTTTATACCTCTAGGGGCGACTTCGGAGAAGTTTTAGGGGTTTTTACCCTATTTTTTCAAATTTCGTTCGGAAATGGAATAAAAAACAGAAGGTAGTCTTGGTTTTTAGCTTATATCTCGGTAAGCTATAGGGCGATTTTTCTGAATTTCAATACCGATTTTTTCGCAGATATTTCTGGCAGTTTGATACCACTTACGGGTCTATGCGATATCAGGACTTCCGAAAGTTGGTTTCCACCATAACAAGGGCAGACGGGCATGGCTCAATCGGCTTACCTATCTATAAGGATCCATAATATATACACTTTATGGGGTCGCATATAGATAAAAAATAAATTACAAACGGAATGAACAACTTATATACATATACCCTTATTACTTATGTGAAGGGTATAAATATGCTTTTAAAGAAAAAATATGCCCAAATTTTGCGAAACGGGTGATAATGATAATGGATTCGTTTCAAAAAAAAAAAAATAATTAAATAAAAAACTAAAACTTACAAAAGTTGACTTTGAACGCTCGAAAGATTTTTTTCTAATTTTTTTCAAATTGTATATAAAAATTCAAAAAAAAATTTTTAAATATGCCAAAATATGCTGATATATGCAAAATATGCCCTAACAACTTGATGTCAAAATTTAGCAAAAGTTCTCAAACGGATGAATAACAGCATCACAGGTTGTTGCGATGCACAGAAAAAAATAAGATTTTGCATATTTTTGGTTGCCCTGTTTTATAATAAAAATTTTAAAATCAAAATTTAATTTTAAATTGTACCCTTATTGTACCCAGTTAGCGATATATTTTTAAACAAATGAACGAAGAAGCCTAGTAGCAATATTAGTAGAAATATAATATGCTGCGACTTCTTTAAACACGCACACACACAAATAAATATTCTTAAACATATACAATTTTAAAGAAAAGTGTAAAAAGGGAAGCGCATTAAAAATTATACTTAACATAAACCTAAACAAACACACCAGTTTGCCAAATTGTTTTTTTTATATATTTGCGAATATTTTGACTACCAAGCCAAGCCGCTAAGATACACACAAATATATTTTATTTACGCTACTTGAAAATTTGAAACAAAAATTAATGCCAAAGTCAAGTGTGTAGCACTTGTACGAATTCTTTAGTCTTAAGGGAGAAGAGATCGTAATTGAAGAAACATTATTAATTCAAGTAGAAGGAGCACAAGAAGATGTGAAGGAGGGCTTTGAAAACGTTTACTTTTTGGTTTGAGCTTATAATTGTTGCCGCTTAAAAAGAAAGTACACAGAGAAAAATTAACAAAAAAAAAAAAAAAAAAAACAAGTGCGCTATAAGCTATTTTCGAAATGTAAGCATTATAAAAAAAAAGTGTGAGACGTGTTTGAATTTGACAGCTATTTTATTTTTAAAATAGAAAACTTAAAACAATTGGTTCGCCTGTATGGGAGATACAATTCCGCATGCTTCTTTCTATCTCTCAAGTTTTCTTTCTAAAAAAAAAATATAATGAACCTTTTTGTAGCATGTTTGGGAGTCGGTAAAAAAAGAAAACGAAAAATATGTTCCACAAATGAGCTTGCCGTCTCCAAAGCCTCCGGCCAAAAATTTGTTGTAAAATTCTTAGAAGAAATGGAGTTTTTTACTTTTTACTAACAGGCCATTCCGTAGCAACCCAATAATTGTTAAAGGCCACCTCCTGAGGGATATTTCTGATGGCATTAAACCAAAACTTGGTCGGTCGAATTTAAGACAGATTTAAAAACTTGATTTTAACAGTCAGACTTAATCGATTTCCCCATCTAAAAGTATCCCAGATACACTTTATAAGTTATGAGGTCGCAAAAAAATATTTAGGAAATTTCAAATCGAATGTAGAACTCATAAACACCTTTATCACTATGTGAAAGGTATAAAAAGAAGCAAAGGCTTAATCTCTGGACGCAAAACAATCTTGTTTCAAAAGCTGTTTATTACTGAAGACTTAGAATTTATAAAACAAATGAATATAAAGATCAGGAAGGAAAAAAAAAATAAAAAATATAGCTTGGGTAGAAGCAGTGGCTTGTTATTCTAGGTTTTTTGCCATGACCTGTTACGAAAGCTAAGATAATTCGTCCTTTCTCTTACTGTTGCTGATTTCGGCTCTTTTTAATGGCTTTTCTTAAGAAATGTGCTTACGCAGGGGCTAGAAATGCATTTATATGCAGAGAATGCCACTTCATTACCGATATAGGATCCAGATTTTTGCATGCCTTGACAAGATTAAAAGTTGGTAAGTTTATTCTTTAGGCATTCGGTTAAGGTTGTTGCTCCAAGAGCCTAATAGCCGACTGAAGTTGCTTTAAATTATGATTTAAGTTTAATTAAACTTACTTGTCTTAAATGCCTTATTTGGATCTCTGGTGTTGACTATTTGGTTAACATTGTAGTCCGCCTTATTTTCAAGCTTCCGAGCAGGATATTTCATAATACAAATAAAGGCATTCTAAAAACATACCTAGATGTGTCTAAAAATAACTGTTTCGGAATATAAAATTCAGGACTTAGAGATACTTGATATTTAATGAAAATGCTGTGATTTTAGAACAACTTCCACTTTTTTTTTGCTGGGAAACTATAGCTGAAAAAACAAACTCGGGACGTTAATTTCTTAACGTTTTTGATGGAGAATAAGTTCTTGAATAAGTATATTCTAGGAATATGTTTTGGAGGGGAAACTAAAGGGGGTTTGGTCATACACTTTATTGCTCTAAGGCAAATTCTGAGGAAGTTGTGGGCATTTCCATATCATTTTTTGTAAATTTTGTATGACAACCGCCTTAGGGCGTGGCCATTGGGGGTAAGTATGTTCTAGTAATATGTTTGGGAGAAGAAACTAATAGGGGTCGTTCGTACACTTTATTCCTCTAAGGCCAACTCTGAAGAAGTTGTGGGCATTTTCATATCATTTTTGTAAATTTTTTTTGGCAACCCCCTTAGGGCGCGGAGATAGAGGGTAAGTATATTCTAGGAATATGTTTGGGAGGGCAAACTAATGGGGGTCGGTCGTACACTTTTTTGCTCTAAGGCCAACTTTGAAGAAGTTGTGGGGATTTTTACATCATTTTTGTAAATATTGTACGGCAACCCCCTTAAGACGTGGAGACAGGGGATAAGTATATTTTAGGAATATGTTTAGGAGGGCAAACTAATGGGGCTCGGTCGAACACTTTATTGCTCTAAGGCCAACTATTAGAAAGTTGTGGGCATTTTTACATAATTTTTGTAAATTTTGTATGGCAACCCCCTTAGGGCGTGGAGATAGCGGGTAAGTATACTCTAGGAATACGTTTGGGAGGAAAAACTAATGGGGGTCTGTGATACATTTTTTTCCTCTAGGGGCGACTCCGGGGAAGTTGTAGCGGTTTTTACCTTATTTTTTAAAATTTTGTATGGCAACCATGTTAGGGGCTGGAGATAGAGGGTAAGTATGTTCCACAAAAATTTTTGGATGGATAAAATAGTTCGGGTCGGTCTTACATTTTACCTTTGTAGGAGAACCCTGGAAGCCGTAGGAGCGATTTTAAAAATGATTAAATTAAGCTTTGTATGGCAACGCTGTTATATGTATGAACACTTATACTAATAAAATTTTTGTTTTGGGTGTGTTTCAATAATATCAACATGACTGATTCTGTTTTTTTCTTTTTTTGTTGTTTTTTTATTATTACATGTAAAAGTATGTTCTTTGTTATTGTTGTAGACTCAAAAAAACGAGGTAGTCTTAGTTTTTTGCTTATATCTCGGTCATTATCGGGCGATTTTGCTGAATTTCAATACATATTTCCTCGCGACTATCTGTGACAGTTTGATACCACATTCGGGTCTATGCGATATCGGGGGGCTTCAGAAAATTGATTTCAACCATAACACGGACAGACGGTCAGACGGACAGACGGACATCGCTAAATCGGCTTCCCTATCTATAAGGATCCAGAATATATATACTTTATGGGGTCCCAAATGAATAATAAAGAAATTACAAACGGAATGACAAGCTTTAATATACCCTTATCACTTATGTGAAGGGTATAAAACAATTTTAAGAAGACATGTAATACAAAATTGTAAATGCAGTCGTAATTAGTTAAATTTTTTCAAACTTTTACCGTATTTTTTGAAGTGTTTCAAGTAAAAGTTAAAATTAGGAATAGGAAATTAAAATTAAGGGAAATAAATACTACATATCCGTATGTATAAGTATGTATGAGTATGTTTTCATACATCAGTACGTTTAAGAAATTTAAGAGGGTTTTTAATTGCAGCTCATTTATACAAATTTTAAAGGCAAACAATTTGGTTAATACGGCGACATTAACATGTTTGTAGGTTTGTATGGAAGTACGTTTCCCACATGTACATTCATACATAAATACATATATACAAAGGCACTCTGCCCTTATCCAAAGTCCATTTTAGTAAAGAAATGTATAAAACTTTGTTCTATACAATTTAGTATAAGGTTACTTGGAAAAACATCTATTTATTCAAACAATTTCTTATTGGATTATTGCTTTTTCTATATCTTTACAGATGCCACATGGTTGCTAAAATGAAAATTGAAGAAATAAAAAAAACAGTCCAGTGAAAGACGTACAATTTTCTAAATTAAAAATTTCATTTATTAAACTCCGTTATCAAAGAATGATGTCAGCACAATGCTTTAACAAAAAAATTTAAAAAAGAAGAAGAAGAAAAGACAGCAATAACAAATAAAAGGAAAAATTTAATTCATTTGTAATTTATATTTTGACGTCTATTTCTTTTTAACATTAATATTGCTGTGAAATCAAATCATGAAAACGTTAACAAAGAAACTCAACATTTTAACGAAAAACAAAAACAAACAATGAATGGTGAATAATAACGGAACTCTTTGCAACAAAAACATTGTACTCTGAATATGCTGCTTCTTTTTTTAACAAAATGTAATTGATGTTGTTGCTGTTCCACATCACATGTTAACTGTTAAGTGTTGAGATTTTATATACAAAACACGAATTAATAAAAGAAATTAATAAAGAGTGCTAAAAGAAAGAAAGTGAGTGGGTGAAAAATAAAAGCCCTAAAATAATCATTATTGTCCTATACGGCAACAAAAACAACTGACAGTATTAAATGAAAACAATTGTTTAAGATTTGGTACAAACACATTAGCGGATGTGGAATCACAAAAAGTGAATTTTTGGCCGGGTGAGTATATACAACACATACATATGGACATACATACATATGTATGTATGTACGTAGGTTAGGCATATTGAGCATTTGTAAATTAACCAGTCCCAGTTGACCACATCTTCAACTTATCTTTAGCGATGGATAAAAAAAAAATTTAAATATTAAGAAAATATTGCCAACTGTTCAAGTAACTCATTAATAAGGCCTTTATGCTTCAGTTCTGCTTTTCCAAGTCCACTTAAAGCAGCCTTAAACAAAGATAATAACTTTAATATTAAAAATATATTGACCAACTTACGCTTTTATCCAATACCCGTATCAAGACCCAGACCTTGTTGAACGATACGGAGGAAAAACTGGAGGCTAAAGAGGAAGCCCTGAATGAAGACTTACAATTTTTGGCCAGCTTGGTGGCATTGATACCAAAGCCCTTCCCGAGGAGCTATGTCAACCCTAAGGCTTTTCGACCCATTAGCTTTATTGTCTTTTTGCTTAAAACAATGCAGTGAGAAGTGGATGACAGTATTAAAAGCAGGATATAACATGATAGGCTTAGGTATTATACCTACATACATATATACATCAAAGAAAATCTGGAGAAATATCTTTTTACGAAGTGACAAACTACAAAAAAAACCTTAAACAAAAAGTTCAATACCTTTGCGGTATCCACGAATACTGAGGGAGCCTTTAATAAGCCGACACACTTATCTTATCCTTGGAACGTTTTCACATTGGTCAAGTACTAAGAGACTGAATCGTAGAAGGGCGGAGGATGGGCTCAACTAGGGAGGCTGACAAGACAAGAAGTAGATCTATCAGTAAAACGAAAATTGCGTACTATGGCGAGCCTTGCTTCTTGGATAGGTAATTTATGGCAGCCGAGAGTGTTGGATACCTGGGAAGAATTCTGGATTGAAAATTGAATTTAAAAAACACTTCTAGGAAAGAACAGTAAAGGCTTTGCTATGTTGCTTGATATGTAGAAGGACTATAGGGTCAAAATGGGGTATCAGTCACTGGCTTAACAAAAGCGTTATAAGACTATTATAGCCTACGGTTGGGTGGTATGGTGAACATCAGCGGATAATAAAGACTACTTCTGTTAAAGCTTAAGAGAGGGTTTTGAATACCCAGCTTATCAACGCATTTTGGTGACATTGTAAGGTTATACAGGGTCGTAAATTTTCCGATCGTATAACTCCAGTGAAGGTCATGGCTTACTACACCGTACTGATATCAAATCGGCACATCTGGCTCAACGCGACTCTAAAGCAGTTGCCCGATAAAATGTGTTGTTTTCAGGGTGATGAATATCTGTACGGGCAGAAAAGCTTTCATTTAGTCAAATATTCCCATGAAACGGTCTAGTTATCATTATATGGTTTCAAGGACATCATTGAGTAGTCGGCTGTTTCCAGAAAACGGGTTGGGCATGAATCCTCTTTATCAAGAAGTATGGTTTCTGAGCTTTTAGAAGCCTAACATTCAAGGGAGTGGAGCTGAAACTGGCATGTGACGAGTAGTGTCTTGGAGTAAGGTGTCATAGAATTGGACTATTTTAAATGTTAAAACTCCAAAGAAAAAAGCAAAATCCTTCAACTAAAAGTAGGAAACTGGATAAGCACAAAAGCTGTGAGAACTTTTCTGACGTATGGTGGTACTTTATAGTAAGAGGTAGTAGAAAAGGCTGCTTTAGGAAGATCCTTTACTAAGGTCCAAAACTTTGCTTCCTTAGCATCGCTAATGACATTTAAATGGTATTTTAAGCGGCACTACATATCCTTTTCTACACGGTACCTATTGAATTCTAGGTGATGGGAATGGAAGCAAGACGGTTTGCTAGAGTAGGGAGATCAATCTTAAGGATTTTAGTTAAGTCCATGAATTTGGGACGGACTATATGGTGACGGAGGAAATTTTTGAAAGAATGCCATCTATAATTATTCCTAAAAAGATTGTTTCATTGAAAACCGATAGTCCGAATAAAAAGTTTGCAATTTTCACTGACGGATTTGAGATGTATATAGGCACTGAAGCTGGGGTCAATATCGTATGAGATCATATCATTGCCATAACTAGGCACTGTCCGGTTAGGACTAGAGCAAGAAAATAGAATCGCAGAAACCCAGATTATTGAAGGATTAATGAGGATGAAGACGAAAGAACATGTTGCCTGTCACTGCCCGAGATTGCGGAACCATAAGGTAAAAAGGTTGGGTAAAAAATTAACTAGGCGATGCTTCGCAGTGTAAACTGGAACATAATTGGGTTACCGTGGGAATAAGGTGGCTAGAAGATAGAATATGAAGGGGGAGTTTTCACACGGGAACTTGAATTGTTTTGGTCTTTTTATTTTTTTCCTTGTTGCTGGTTTTCCTACTACTTTTCCTATAAACTTGATGTCTTATTTTTCCTTTTTCTTACTTTAAAAAGGGATGCACAGTAGACCCAGAAGGTCCCGGATTTGCTGCGAGGCAGCACTTGCGGTAAAACATCCACTGGTGACAAGGGAATAGATTGATGGGGATAAAATGTTTAAGCATCAACGCATTTTGGTGCCATTGGGAGGTTATACCGGGACGTGAAATTTTATGATCGTGTACCTTCAGTAAAGGCCATGGCTTACTACACTGCACTGATATCAGATCGCCACATCTGGCTCAACGCGATTCTAGGGCAGTTGCCCAAAAGAATGTGTTATTTTAAGGGGGCCAAATATCTGTGTGGACAGCAAAGCTTTCGTAATGTCAACTCTTCCCAGGAAAACCAAATCTAGGACTACGTTTCAATGCAAGAAGATGGTTAATGATTGCTCTTGATATGGTCAAGTTCTCATTATATGGTTGCAGGGATATCATTGGGTGGTCAGCTGTTTCCAGGTAACGGGTTGGGCTTTAATCCTTTTCACCAGGAAGTAGGGAGATCGGATCTTAGTTAACTCCGGGAATTCGGGACGGACTATATGGCCACGGAAGTTTGTTTTAAAAGAATTTATCTATAATAATTCCTAAAAGCGATTCTTGTTTTGAAACCGATAGTATAGTCTGTATGAAGGGTGAGCAGTTTTCACTAACGGATTTAGGATTTATAAAGGCTCTGACTTCGCGAATCTATGTCATAGGAGAGAACACTAAATTGTCCTACAGACTATCTAATGTGTATAGTATGTTTCAAGCAAAGATACTGGCTATTTTAAGGACAACGGATTTTTAAGTGGAACATGTTCCAAGGCATAGTGAGGTGTTGACAGACAAAAGTCGCCTGGACCTTAAAAACGCATTGCTTGAGGTCTAGGCTGGTGGAAGCTATAAGATCACCATTGGGCCCCTATTATATGTAGATTAAAATTTAGATGCTTACAAATCTTCAGTGGGGAAAAGGGGGTGCTTGCAGAATAGCTAGGGTTATGTGGTCATGGTTGAGCTCAGCTGGCAATAGCTTGGTCATAGACTTAGGGAGAACGGGCCTATGAACCTTAATTGGGGTTATAACTGGGCACTGTTCGGTTAGGGCTAGAGCGAGAAAATAGGATCGTAGCAACCCAGATTATTGTAGGATGTGTGACGATGAAGAGGAATTAAAAAACGATAAAGCATGTTGTCTGTCATTGCCCGAGATTGCTGAACCATAAGGTTAAGACGTTGAGTAAAAAATTAACTAGGCGACGTTTTGCAGTATAAACGGGGAAACATAATTGGGTTGTCGTGGAAATAAGGCGGCTAAAAGACAGAAAATGAAGAGGGAGTTTTCACACGGGTGCTTGAATTGTTTTCGTCTTTTTAATTTTTTTCCTTGTTGTTGGTCTTACTACTACTTTTCTAAACTTGATGTTAAATTTTTCCTTTTTCTTACTTTTAAACAAGAGATGCACAGTAGACCCAGAAGGTCTCTAAATACTGATATATAAGAGGGTTTACCTATTTTCATAACCTTTCGCCACCCAATATAATACGGGTAACTGAAAGCCTTTCGTCTCGAGAAAGGCCAAGTTTAAATAAACCGCTCCACAGGGCGTTAACGGTTAACGGAATGACAAGAATCTTCTGGGACAATTTAAATGAATATATGTCTAGGTGGATTCAAACTCTGGAGAAACTTGAATTGCTGGTGTGTAAATGTTTTCACAGAATAATTTTAAAGTCGTCTACGATAAGTTGGTCAATTGGAATATGGTTTTTTGTTAAAATTTTTTTGATAAGAATTCTAATAAATCACACTCAAACAAAAATCCTAATAAATTATTATTTAACTTAATGATTAGGTACGATTCTCTTTTAATATAATTATAATGCACTTAAAGTTTTTTTGATTTAGCTTAATAAAAAATATATTTTATTTCTTTTACAGAAAAATACATGAAAACCCTCGTTTTTAAAATCGTCAAAAATGTGATAAGCTCATCAATCTGGCAACTTTTTTTTATATAAAAATACGTGTGTAAGTGCGTTTGAAGTATATACTTATGTACATAATTAAAAAAATATATCATTAAACGTGGCAGAGTAAACAAAAGTTTTGGGGGTATATTTCATATATGCTCCAGGATTTTTGAAATGTGCGGCCATATGCTTGACAAAAGCAGCATTAACAGCAATATCAAAAGCATAAGACAAATACCAACAACAACAACTACATCAATCTTAACAGAGATTGCCAACAACTTCCCTTCGCCACCACAACACTTATCATCATCATCATTTTGCAATTGCTCAACCGATAAATTTACACATTTTCAACGCCACATTCCAAAGACAAAAGGTGACATATTTCTGTGCCACCGCAAGATCTGGCCCAATTCCTTTAACAACTGGCAAATTGTGTTCTTATCAATAATAATTATTTTATTGCAATGTTGTACAAGTAAGTATTATTTTTCAAATAAGTCTGCTTAAATTCTTATGCTTTGTTCTTCTTACTTTTATTTTTATATGCACTCATACACACACACACACATGCATATTTTTTACTCATCTTCCATTGTGCACTCGAAGGCTTCAATTTCTATGTTGAGTTTTATTTTCAATGTTTTCATTTTATATCATTTCTTTTTAATTATGTTTGTGCACCAAAGAAATTATGCAGACATTCATCTTAATTTGTCTATTATTTAGATTTAAAGATAAAAAGTGCTTAAATCAAGTTTTTCATTCTGTGTTTGACAGATGTCAAAACTGAGAGATTAAAATTGAAAAAGAAATTGATTGATTTGGTAGCAAGATGCTGATTTTTAGTACATTACAGTGTATTCTTTATTTTAGAGAGTTAATATTAATTATGTAGATTAAATATATGTTCATATGTGTATGTACAAATAGCAATTAACCCGCTACTTCGTAAGCGCAGTCTTATTTATTCACTAAAACAAAGTACTAAATGCAAAAACGTTCTACATAAAAAAGAAAAGGTTTCGTAATTTTATACATAATTATTGGTCAAAATCTCTGATTTTCTATCTTCAAAATATGCAAACATGTACACACAACTATGAAGGAAACACTTTTTCTTTTCCTTTATTTCACATTTCAAGAATCAATAATTTAAGACAATGTCAAAAACCACCAGAAATTTAAAAAAGTTTTTTTTTGCCCACTAAGTTGACTTCTAGCCTCAATCAGGATTGACAGACCCTTAACTCATATCTCTAGAAACAATATGCCAAAACAATACAAAAATTACAGGAAATTTGAACAAGGAACAACTTTTAACAAGGGACCAAATGCTACTTTGAGGACTTCTGACATCAATCGGGGACATTAATCTATTATATAAAGAATGGTTGTGGATCGATTTTTTTGAAATTTTTACAGGGAGTTACTTCAAGTCTGAAAGGAACAATAGGCTACTTTTTTGAAATTATTGCTGCCACGCTCACACTACGCCCATTTGTCTGGGAAGGTCAGGTTATGAATTGCCTAACAAAATTAATCATAGTCATACTGATCAAACGCGTAGAGCTACATATATGAAATTTATAACACGTATTAAGCTTTCCATGTTTGTTTAAATACATATGAATTTTTGAAAATTCGGCCCGGGGACAACAAGGGAAAAATATGTAACTTTCTATTTTCTGAAGTATATAAGATAGAAACATAATTAAAAAGTTTTGCGTTTTCCTTAAGAAATAAACAGACAGGTATCTGATGTTTTTTTTTTATTTTGGACCGAAAGGGGGAAAAAGAGTTAAAACTATAGTTTAGTACTTTTTGGTACTTTTTGTTACTTTTAAACCAATAAAGATAGAAACATTTTTCAAACTGCGTTCGATAGGCGTTAAAGAAATATAAATACGTTTTTCGTACTTTTTTCAATTTCGGACCCCAAGGGGGGAAAAGGCTTAACAATATATTTTGATTTTTTTATGCGTTTTTTGTAACTTTTAAACAATTAAAGACAGAAACATAATTTGAATTGGGTGCGCCAGGCCTAAAAAATACGAGTAACGTACTTTTTTAATTTTTGGACCCTAAGGGAAAAAAAGGGTTAAAATTATGTTTTAGTACTTTTTGTAACTTTAAAACCAATTAAGGTTACCAAAATATGTTGATATTTTTTTGGTAAATTTTTTCAATTTTGGAGCTAAGGGGTACTAAAGGCCTAGAATTATATTTTGGTACTTTTAAGAAGTTTGTAAAATAATTTTTGCTCACTAAAGCTTTTTGAATATCTCCAAAACTATAAGCATGGTAAGTTCCCAATTTTTGTATGGTAACTAAATATTAGGGCTGACTTATAATTTGTTGCAACTTATGTGGGCAACCAGTAAACAAAAAAATGCTTTTGTTAACGAATTTTTGTAATTTTTCTATGATTGGGGTAGCGAAGCACACTGGGGCTTAGCTAGTATAATATACAATTAATATAATATAGTCATAATCTCAATACATGGAAAAGTATCAAAAATGTAAAAAAAGTACTTTTTGACCACTTAATAGATCTTCGACTTCAATCTTACCGAATAGTCGTTAACTTATATTTGTGGTCTCATTTTTCCATAAACTTAAAAAAAGTACAAGATATATAAAAGTATCAATATATAATTCTTGCACGTTTAGTTGGATTTTGGCTTCTGGCGACGCCAGAGCCTCGACGAATTAGCTTCGGAAAAATTTATCAAAAAAACTGACCGATCAGGGGACATCCCTTGGCAATCAAGTTCGCCGGATCTAACTCCCATGGATTTTAATGCAGCTTCCTCAAAGTGAGGGCTTGTAATGACAATCCCCAATCTCTTGTGGCTTTAAAGGAGAATATTTTTCGAGAAATCAGCTCAATTGAACCAAGTTTAATGCAGCGGGTGGCGCGGAATGTAAGGCTTCGTTTTGAACAGTGTGTTCAGCTCGACGAAAGACATCTGAATGACATATTCTCTTAAATATAAAGTTCGAATTTCTATTATATTGCTCAATGGTCTTAAAAAAACTTTGTGTCAATTATTATATGTTTTTTTTTAAGTTTGAAAATGTAAATCTGCCTCCAGACACCCTGTAAATTTGGCCCATTTAAGCCTCTTCAGGTTCGAATTTCCGTCGCAGTAGATCTATACTTATGGAAGGTGCACACAGTTCGAGCCTCAAGTCTCTAGTCTATCGCGTACGATGATGAATGGGTCAGTCAGTCAGTCATCAACGCTATTACTTTATAGATAGAAAGGCGTCTGAGAGTTTGTGTGATATTTAACATGCACATGTAATTATTTATGCTATATTTTTGGGTATGATGGATTCAAAATTAATTTTTTCCATTTGTACCTTGAAAATCGAACAACAAGATCATGAATTAGTATAGGAGAGCAGAAGAGATAGCAGGCTTGCTTAGGACAACCCTGTTTTAAATAATTCTGATGTAAGATTGTCATACAAAACCAGTATCTTAGCTTTTGCTGATAACAGAGGTAACTTTTGAATGGAATTCCTAAGATTCATTTTTCAGCCCATACACAGAATTGAACAACGATCCTATATAATGTTTACTAAACTTGTTTTAAGTTACACAATATATAGACAACAAGATGAAAGACTTAATTTAAAATTTTTTTTCTTGAAGTTTAGCTAATTTTTCTTAAAGTTTTGAAACCACAAGTTTTTTAGCTCCTCTTCCATTAGGGTAAATTAGCTGTGTTTATGCGTTATACATAAACTTGGCAACAATAGCTTTTGCTAAATACGACCTTATCTCTTGTCATATTTTCCAGTCGCAAACCTACTAAATGTTGTTCCTTTATAAGAAATAAAAAAAAAAGATTCGGAAGGTGTTAAATTTTGTTTTCAAATCTGTTTACTTTTACTTTATCTAAATTACCTGAAAAAAAAACATTTCCCAAAAAGCCCTTTACTTTTATTAAAGAAATTTATGATTTTTATTGCTTTAATTCCTGGCACGTTTATCTTTAAAGATTTATAAAAAAATTAAAATTTTGCTTTACTTTAATAACTGGATCTTCTTTATCTTTTCTTTTTTTATGTTATTTTTTTCTTCTTGAAAAATCTTCAACAAACCACCACGATATTTCTTTTTAATAAATTGAAATTATGAATGAAATAAAATTAAATATATGAATGGCATTATGAACAATAATGACAACCAACAATGGCATGACAAAAAAAGGTCACGTGTTGGCAATACGAAAGGGTCGTCTAATGACTCCAAGCACATTTACGGCTTTAAGCGGAGATCTACATGTACAGATACAATTTTCACCAGAAGATTTAGAAAACGACATTCTGAAAGCTACTACAGCAGCCAGCGCCACAACCACCACCACAGCAACATCAACAACAACAACAACGAGCAAGACGACTACAACAGCTGGAGAAGGAGGCTTAGCACAAACTCCAACATTATCACGAACGTTAAACAATAACGTATCAAGTGGAAGAAACGTCACACAAAAACAGCATGTCCTACAAGTGGAAAATATTATAACAAGCACTTTGGTCATTAGCAAATACATTGATGATTACGCCGGCAATGTTTCAACAGAAAGCGTAAGTAGCGCAAAGCCTTTGGCTAAAGCAAGCAACTCTCAAGACGATTCATTAGTTTTACAGCGGCAACGCAAAGAAATTATAGAAAATATATTACTTTATCCTGATCCCAGACATAATGTCACACAAGTGGCCGTACCTTGCCAGACTTTTATGCAGGGAGGCCTTTATGAAATGCAAGTTGTTACGAATTTAAAAACTACAAATACAATGGCTGCCAACACAAGCTCTTTCTCAAGTAGCATGGCTAAGAAGTCAAAGGAAACCTTTCCCACCATGACTACCACTACCACCACACTGATACCAGTATATGATGAACGTTTGCGCCAAACATTAGATGTGCGATGGCCCAGTGCTGAAATGATTGTTAGTCCTGTACGTCTGCGCACATATCCTGAACATCCGGTGGAGGTTACATTGCGTTTTCCTGATGTTAATTGCGATAATGCCTGGAAACGTGAAGACCTGCCAGAATTTTGGCTAGAGCTTATATATTGTGGCAAGGAACGTTCCTGCTCTCAAGTCAGGCCGGAAAATGTTACCAAATCTAGCATACTCTTTGCCGAACAAGTGAGGGGCTATCCCAAGCAAAAATCTTTTATACTTACCTGTGATCTCTTTGGCCTGGCTGGCAACTATGCTGTTCAACTTAGGCCAATGATTCCTTTGCCTAATTTACCCATTACCAGACGTTTTCTATCCATTGATTGGAGTGAAAAATATGTTTTTAATGTCTATGCCCGCAGTATTTTTCCCTGTGATCCTCATACTGGCATAGGAGTTCTATATGAGTATCCCACATGTATTTTGGAGCAAGGAGATCGTGTGAGAGTTTATGCCAAATTGCGGGCAGATGTGGCTTCTTTAAAGCCTCCAACTACTCTGCATTATGTAGCAGAGCAAAGAGTTGTAAAAAATCAATATTCACTGTACTTTAATTGCGAGCTGTTCTCCGAAAAATATGTGGAATATTGTTTTGTTTATGTAAGTCAGGCAATATCGGGAGCGGTGGCAGATGTTAGAATGGATTGTGTACCAACGTTGCCGGTAAAAGGTAAGCAAAAACTCTTTCTTAACGTTTTAGATTTGTATGATTTTTTATAAAATCTTAAGGTATGTCTGTTCGTTCTTAAATTTTATACTCTAAGATTAACAATTTTAAAAGGTACTGTTTGCTCACCTTGATAATTTTTTATTTCCATCGGGATGTATAGCTGCCTAATTTATATTTAGCATTTTTTATAGAACTAAAGCCATTCCCAGCAAAAACTGCTGCTTCGTCGTAGGTAGGTTTATAAGGGAATATCAAGACAGCAACGCTTACAAACCTGCTTACATATGGCATGATATTTGTTCGCGATGTCCCACTTAGTTGCATTTCATGTTAAGTGCTTATTTCGGGGCTATGAATATCCAGTTAATTCATGTAATTTTAGTGCTTCTATAGTTGTTTAAATTTATTGCGTCATCGAAATAAATGTTTTGCCGAGTTATTATGTTCGTTACTTGACGAAAAACTAATGTTTTTTTTACTCACTGCCTTACGGTAGTGCTTCTTAGTATGCACTTGAGTAAGCGAGTGTGTAAAACAGTAAAAGTTTTACATTTACTGCCATACACTATTGCATTTATTAAGGAAATAGATAAGTGCTTGCTGCGATGCGCATTAGTTTACTAGAAAAAGTATTTACTGCTTACAACATCTCGATTATTTTTTGCTGGGTTGTAACAAGTGAGAAAAAAGTACAAGTAAAGAAACTCAAATAAAATAAAAAGATTTTAGGAATTCTAATATACTTATTTACTTATGTTTAAGTTTATTATGTTTGCTATCTTCTGTTGTATAACAAGTAAAGCGCTATATTCGGCTGTGCCGAATCTTATATGCCCTTCACATTGCTATTTTTATATATCCAGCCATCTGTTCTAGCCGAGCTTTCCTAGTTTTTGAAATAAAAAAACTCAACAAAATTTTAAAATTCGTATGTATAAGTAATAGAAATTCCATGTAGAAGGTTTGGGGACTACAGTTTTAACAGTTTTCGAAATTATTCGTATTAAAAGTTTAATAAAAAATGGTTATTTGTGGGGGGGGGGGGGTGGGGTTCCCCTTTCCCACGCTCCTGTGCAATTTGTTTTTCTAAAATGTAAGAATTATTGTATCATTGCTTTTTGTAGAACATTTGAAGTCGATACCTTTTATAGTTTTCGAGATATTGCGTGTCGAAAATTTCATAAAAATTGTTAATTTTGTCTGGAAACTACCCCTTCCCCTGCCCTTACTCAAAATTTTTTTCAAAATGTAAATCTTATTGTTCAAAAAGTTTTTGTTGAACATTTGAAATTGATAACTTTTACAGTTTCCGAGATATAGCGTTTTGAAAATTCAAAAAAAAATGTTAATTTGTATGAGAAAAATGTTAATTTGTATGAGAGCTACCCTTTCCCTGCACCCATAAATCTTTTTCTCTGGAGTGTAGGTCTGATTGTCCATTAATGTTTTGAAGAATATTTTAAGTCGATAGCTGTTATAGTTTCCAAAATATAGCGCATAAAATATTTCACCAAATTTGTGCAATTGTAGGAAAACTACCACTTCCCCTGATCCTTAGGTCCCTGCTTTAGGAGTATCCGTGCCAAGTTCTGTGGCAAGAGTGACTATACTTACTGAGATATATAGGGATATATGCACGGATTTTGTGCTAAAAAATGGGTTGCTTTGGGTTTTTGCTTATAGCTCGGTCAATATTGAACCGATTTTGCTGATTTTAAATAGCGATTGTCTCCAGGATATTTCTTATAGTTTGACACCAATAACTGGTCTGTATCTTTATATTTGACTCCGGAAACTTGATTTCAACAGACGGACAGGCGACCATTGCTGTATCAACTTTCCTATCTATAAAGATCCAGAATATATATACTTTATGCGGTCGCAAATGGATAATAAAGAAATTACAAACGGAATGACAAACTGAATATACCCTTATCACTATGTAAAGGATATAAAAATAAATTCGGTAAACCAATATGTTTTAATCGTTAAACATTTTATCAAAATCAATCATCAATTTTCATGAAAAAATTATAATGAGTGACGAGGCACAATTTCATTTAAATGGATACGTGAATAAACGGAATAGTCAGTTCTAGGCGGTGGAAAACCCTCAAATTATTCATCAGTCAACTTTCCATCCCTTAAAAGTGACATTCTGGTGTGCAATTTGGTCAGGAGGAATTATTGGGCCTTAAGTTTTTGAAACTGAAAACGGCGTAACGGTAATTGTCAATGGGGAGCGATATCGTGATATGATTGAATGCCACCAACAATATGGTGACACATCGCATACCGCCAGGATTAAAATGAAATTACTGCGAGACCTCTTTCCACAAAAATTTACTTCAAGAAATAGTGATGTGGATTGGCCTCCACGGTCGCCTGATTTGACTGCTCCGGACTTCTTTTTGTGGGGATATCTGAAAAGCTGGAGCAACTTAAACAAAATATTCGTGAATAAATTGATGAAATACCGTGTGAAATGTGTGAGAATGTAATGAAAAATGTGCTAAAAAGGCCTCGCATTTGTGAGGCTAACAGAGGCGGACATTTATCTGATATTGTATTTCATACATAATTGCCGTCATTAAATAAAAGATTAAGCAATATGAGATTCTTACTCTATTTCACTTAATCAAAATTTATAAACAAACAAATTAGTATACCTTGTAGGCGGACACCCTGTGAATAACAAACTTTTAACGAAAAGTGAAATTTGGATACCATTTCATACAGACTCACTCTGGAATGGTCAATGTTAAACTTCCCAGTATAACTTTTTTGAATTCAGGTAATGAGCTCTTGTAACTGTCTAGAGTACAAAATAACGGGGTCGTTACCACAGAAAAATTACCTTTTAGTAAGTTAGTAGGCGTTAATATTTACATTTTTGGCGATATATGTAAAAATAGAATTATAAAACAGACCTTATAGAAACTTTAGGTTCTAAACCCTAAAATTTGTGTTTGTACTCAATACAAAATAACCAGTTTTTCAGCCAACAGGTAACTAGTGCTTGTTCATCTCCAATATTACTCTTGATAACTTACTAGTTAAGCAACATTTTTGTGAGGTTAACTTGTTTATATAATTAGAACCAAATTTTTAAGGAAAGAAAAAATACTCTAATGGAAAATGGTTATTTTAAGTTGTGACTGTTTATAATTTAGCGAGCTAAATAACTATGTAGATGTAAATTATATTTTTAAATCTTTTGAAAACCAAATAATGCCATGTGGTTGTAAGCAATTGAAATGGGTTAATGCAAATGCGTTAAAGTATCTTTAAATAATGATTCATCATTATTGCACATTGCCATTAGAATCGCTGTCTGCTGTTGAAGTCAACATAATGTTATAACATTTCCTAAAACAAAAATTTTTATTTTCCCTCTTTAATCCTCTAAAACGTTTCTGCATCATTCTTTACTTGTTTTTTTTTATCTAAATAAACGAATAAATATCAATGCAGCACTTTCCTAACAATGCATTTGTCTTTCATTGCTCTATTTCGTAGAAAAATAGTAAATAGAAGTTAATTTTTGTCTATTTTTGTTATTCTTTCGGGTTAAACTGCTGCTGCACAATACACTTGTTTCGGATCGCTGCATGTTTAAATGCGTTTAAACAATGCCGGATGTGTTTATTTTACGATTGTGCATTGTATGACGACTGCAAAAATGTATTGTTTCGTTTGGCACATTAAAAATGTTGACACGTAAAGTCAACATTCTATACGTTTTGTTTTATATATTTAGTGTCACACTTAGCAGGGCTTATGTTTTTATTGTCTTTGGAATTGGAATTATTACAGGGCAGAGGTTGACAAAGTTTATCTACTTTGAAGCTAGAAAGCGTTATTTTTGATAAAATATTTAAGAAACAAAATATACAGTTTTAACTTAAAGTTTTTTTTATAATTGTGGAATTGCCTTAAAAAGTCTCTTGGTGAATTATAAATACTCTAGACTTTGTTGAACGAAAAAGTCCTGGCTACGACTTGGCAAAATGGGACATAAGACGAGTTTTTTTCTTTACGTAATAGTATATACCAGGTTATTGCTGGAATTTTACTTTTTCAGGTTTCCTGGCATAGCGAAAAAGTTGCAGCCTGAGAGTGTTGATAGGCGGTCGAAGACGTTTTTGTAGATGCTCTCTTTTGATGAGCAACCGGCATCAATAAAGCAGGTCTTCTTTTGTCAACGGCGCCTTGCTTAAAACTTTCCGACAAAAGTGCATTGGTCCTGCTTACCGATGCTAACCGGAAAAGAGTTTTCAAAACCAAATGGCCTGCAGCATCAACCCAGTTGCCACTCGCTTTATCTCAAATTCTTCCATCTTCCGATTCTGCCAAAAATCTTAAGCAACTCTTTGCCTGATACCAACAAAATGTAATGAATGTATAAGGGCTTTCCCTCAGTACTGGTTACCATAATGAATGAAATAGGAGAACTCACACAATGTGAAAATAACTGAAATAATAATCCTATTGGCATCTCTTTGAGACTAGTTTATCCGCAGCCACATTCTCGGGTACTCCAGAGTGCTATGAAATCCAGCCTAGCCTGACATCCTTAAGAACCTGCAGTTCTTGGCAACTCTTGACTTTACTGAGTTGTAATTCAATGATGAAGGAGTAGCCTAACCGTCTGCATACACGATTGTGCATCAAGTCCACAGCTTATCGAAAATGACTCCGCTCAAAATACAATAAAGTAGCCTTATCTGAATGACTCCATAATTTAGATTGTGTAGCTAAAGTACCGCCTTAAGTACCAGTTTCTATCTCAAAATCATCATTGTATTCTGACGCACTTTAAATAAAAAGTGAAAATTTTCCACTTAAAGCTCTGCGGAATAAGTATCTCTATATCCAGTTTAGATATGGTGACAAATAGTCTACTAGGCAATATCCTGCAGCTGTTCAATCTCTGCTAAACTGATTAATGTCTTGGCATGTCCCGATTAACAGTCGTATCAGGTATTCCTGTTCAGCATTCTTCGGAAGCAATGTCTATAGCCATATATGTCCAACCAAGAGTTCCAGTCTCCACCTCTTTCCCCCCGAGTCGTTGCAAGCATCTAAGCATTAGGTCTCCTTTTGACTCTTTATCAATCAAAATACATCTAGTGTTACACTTAGAAAAATATATAAATAGCCACGAGCCACAAAAGCGGGGATCCATCGCTACAATATGCTTGGCTTTCGGAAGCATTCTCCTTATGAAGTCCTCACCTTAGTTCGCATATTCTATTCTAATCATCAGCAACTATTAAGAACGACACGAGTGCATCATGAAAACTTTCAGCTTAACATTTTAAAACGCCCTCTCTTTATTAAAAAAACTACCCTTGCGAAATCGGAGTTTGCCTTATTGTACTTATTATATACTACTCCGACAAGGGCTTTGGAGACGATTTCGAGTTTCCAGCCAATTAAATTTGAGCCCGCGAGCACTACGACTCGGATTTTGTGGCAAAATATCTTTGGGCTTCGGGGAAGTGGATTGATGAGGGTTTTAAGCCTAGCCATAAACGCAATTATTGAGACACTGGAGGGTTACACGGACACAGTGGAGTTATCCGATCATATACTTCTGCCAGATTGGCAGTCCTGGCTTTACGAAACTCTGGGGAAAATGCCTCAAGGGAGGTTTTACGGCTGCGACAAGGATCGAGTTGGAAGAGTGGGCTAAAAATACCCACAGGGTGCAATGAAACAACAAGACAGTTAGAATATTGACGAGAACCCTCTGGGGTGACCGAAATGGAGTCAGAACTAAGGGCATTCTGAAGTTATGGAAGCTTGAACTAGGCAAGATGATGAGTATGCTGACGGTTCACTCGAACTTATGAGCACACCTCCATTGGATGGGAGTTGCGGAGGACAGCGAGGACAGGACATGCAGACAGGACATCGAAATGAAAGAGCATTTTCTGTGTTACTGTCCGACTTTTACACAGGCCAGCGTCCGGTGTTTTAAGTCTGATGTTTTGCCAGATGTAGCTCTCTTGATTGGTGTAGATAGGGAGGTAGTGAGGGAATTTGTCCGCATCGCTGAATTTCTTTGAACTTCTTTCTAGGATTCTTTTTTCTTGTTAGGAGCACAAAACAAGCCGACAACTGGCTTAGGTAGATGGCCAACGGGACATGAGGTTTTTAAGACATCCTCCTTTCAACCTAACCTGATCTAAACTGCTTTATTATAGAGATTGAAGAAAATTTTGCAAAAAAAATATGAGAAGACTAGGTTTTTGTAGAACCAGTAAAACGTGGCGATTACCCTTAGCCACTAAGGAATGCATTTTCAATGTGCAGAATTTGTATTGCCAATGACAAATACTTGGAGACTTGAAATATGTGGGAAAAGCAAAGATCCCATATAACGCCAAGTAGCAAGGAGAAAAGCAGCAAAACAAGCACTACGTTTGAAGTGGCCGACGTGTGGGTCGTCAAAAGATTACCTGATCAGAGCAGTCTTGCCAGAACTCAATACATGAATTTAGTCGTGAGACTTAATCAAAGAAAATTCGTGTTTTTTAACCAAAATATGTTTGTGAAAATCATGTAAATGATAAATTTTGTTTTTTCCTTAATTACCCTGTGGTCATAAACCACCCATTATTTTTTTGCGTGGGAACCTCTGCTTTTAATTCCACTTACCACGTTCGCTTGTTATTTGTTAAATTAATTTTTTATTCAATAGTCAACATCTATATTACGGCTGGAAAAATAAAACAATAAATTATTTACATATTTTCTATTTATTATATAAACTAGTTTGTAAATATTTTTATTTATTTATTTTTAGAATTTTGTATAAAAATACATATATATTTTAAAATTTCAGAACTGAAATAAAGCAACTGAAATTAATTTTAATTTGTTTTTACAGAATCTGATACTGGTGGTTGGGGTCCTTGGAGTGAATGGACGCCCTGTTCAACAAATTGTCTTGGTGGAACACGTAATCGTTATCGTTTTTGCGATTCGCCACCACCACGTTACGGCGCTAAATTTTGTGAGGTATGTTAACAGCTGGCTTGATTTAAATATTTATACAAAAAATACAAAATAGTGATTCACAGTTTTAATTGCTGTATATTGTTAAACGTAAAATATAAACTTTTTTGAAAATCTCAATTTAGTTAACAGTTTACGAAAAAATTTAAAATAGTTTTTAATTGTAAAATATTTTGGTATTATAAACATACTAAAAGAAAAACTATGAAGGAATCTCTGTATCAGCATCGTTAGAATGTTGCTTTTGATCTTTATTTTTCTTTCATATATTTAAAACAACCTCTAATCTAAACATGTATTTATTTTCTTAAAAAAGTTGTATTGTAAGCAGTAATCGTTGTTGTTGTATACCACTTATTCATAAAACTAAATGGTAATTTTGTTAATGGGAAAACTTTTAAGGAACTATAAAATTTTGGTAAATGCAAATTGTTAAATGTGTATGGCGCACACACACACAAACGTACAACATACTACCTTGCAACAGATGCCGGCATCTGCTTACATTCACTCAGCCGTCCGTCCATACATGCACTTACTGACTTTAGCAAAAACCACATTGAAAAGGATATGCGTTAAATGTGTGGAAAGTTGAAAGATTTTCATGAGCGCCGAATAAACTATTAATGATGACAGGAGAGTAGATGGAAAAAGGGGGGTTTGAGACATCCTATTGGAAATCTTTCAGTAATTTGCTTATTTAATCTATACATGAAAAACTAGTTAAAATTCCTTTACACAGTTTATCATTTTATTTGTAAATTCATTTACATTCATTTCCGGCCCCACGTAGTACAAATATGCTGAATTGTTGTAGATATGGATGTCGGCTTATCAATGTCCATCTGTCTGTCTGTAAAAATCAATTTTCTGAAGAAAAATTAAGCGCTACGAACCATATTTTGTTGTCAAATTATCAGAAATAGCCCTAAACAGATCACTCTTTAGGAATAGCAATATTAAGTTAATAAGGATTTAGATATACATAGGTAAAAATTTATTTTTTTTTTTTACTCATATATTTTATTATTGAATCTTCGCTTAAGCGAACTAACAATAAGTATTCAAATCTTAAAACTAAGTAATTCATACTAGTCCAGTCAGTACCAGACTAAAATTTAAGTTCTCACAATAAGGATAACGAATTTTAAAAGTTTTATCTAAGAGCAATAGTATCCCTTCTTTTTAGTCGAGTGTGCCTACTATGTTGCAGGATGCTTCGAGCGAGCGGATTTGGATGTGTTTCCAGGTAAAAACTAAACCTACCTTTTAGGACCAAACCCATGCATAAATATATTCCTCTATATCTTATTGAATATGACATTTGTTGGCCCAAGCTTGGCACAGAGACTTTGAAGACAGCAACTAAATTTATGAAAATAATTTTTTTAAAGAGAAGAAAGGGTAGAAAAATCCTCCCTTAATATCATAAATTTTATAAATTTTAAGGATACGATATATCTCGGAAACTGAAAGTATCTGTAGTAATGGTAATAGTAATAGTAGTAGTAGTAGTATTAGTAGTAGTAGTAATAATAATAATAGTGGTAGTAGTAGTAGCAGTAGTAGTAGTAGTAGTGGTAGTAGTCGTAGTAGTAGTAGTAGAAGTAGTATTAGTAGTAGTAGTAAATAATAGCCCCTTGCACAAATGGGTAATTGCATGAAGTTTATAATGAGTTATATTTCAAAAACTATCGACTTCAAACCTGCTGCAGAGTTATTCTAGAATAATATCTAAATTTTGGGCATGAGCAAGAGCGACGGAATCCCCAATGATAACGGACTAACTTTATGAAGTTTTTCATGCGATAAATCATAAACATGAATAACAATGTCAGGTTTGAGGTTTCCCAGATATATATGAATACATTTCTGATCCTTATTTAAACTTTTGAACCTTACAGGGTGACTTATATGAAGATGGAAACATTATTCAAATTGCGCTAAAAAGGTCTTAAGAAACATGTTTCTGGGACTTTTGTTAAATTTTTAATTTAAAGGAGTAAAATTATATTAAGGCACTTTTTGGCCAATTTTTTATTTCGAACCCAAAAAAGATAAAATCATATATCAAATTGCGTTTTCTTGAAAAACTATGACTTCAAAAATGTACAAAAACTAAAATTTCAGAAGTTTTAGGTGCCAAGAAGTTAACTTTTTTATGGGTAGTTTTTGTAACTTCTAGGCTAATGAAGATAGAAGCATAATTAAAATTGATTTAAATGGGTTTTACAAAAACCTGAATGTATTTTTCGGAAATTTTGTACAAATATTTTTCAAAAAAATATGTAAACAGTTGTTTTTGTGGTATAAGTGGTTAGGGTAATCAAAAATACGCAAAATTACATTTTTTTCATTAACCTATAATGTTGTTATTTTCATCCGTTTCAGAATTTTGCAAAGTTTTGGCATCGATTTGTTAGGGCATATTTTTGCATTTTTTTTTCCTGTAAAACGCGTTTTTAGAAAAATCTTTTGAGTGTATTGTCTGTCACCTTTTGTTAGCTTTTGTTTTTTAATTAAAAATTTCTTTTGAGGCGACCCCCAATCTGGTTTGTTTTGATTAACTAAACATTTTTAACATCATTTTAGTTTCTCCTTTTATTATTTTGTACCGGAATTTTTTTTGGCAATGTGAATTAGTTATGTCGTTAATTTAATTAAATTTTAAATGCTGCGTTTTGGGTTCTTTAGTCTAGCTTCCTATCATTCTTAATATTAGATCATTAATATGTTAAAGCATATTTTTACTTTTTCCACATATTTTATGCGCATAAAATCATTTTTTAAAAGTATGAAATGTCACATTTTAAGAATGGTTCTATCTTCATCAAAAATAGTTTTTATAGAAATAATTAATCTAATAAAAATAAGACATTTTAAAATATTGTGTAAATTAAAAAAAAAGTTTAGTTCGTCCTCAGAAATATTTTACACAAAACTAGCTAAAGTAAAAATTCTGTCAGAATGGTCATACCCATCACAATGGAAAGCTTAAAATAATTTTCTTTCAAACTAGGTTGAGGTTAAATGTCATATAGTGAGATAAGCAGAAATTTCAAAATATATTTTTTAGAAAAAAAAAAAACTATTAATTCTGGATGAAGATTGTATAGGTATTGTACTCCTTCGCATTAACTAACTTTAACTACGCTTACGAAGTGGCGGGTTAACTTCTAGCTTAAATAAAATCAAGGCACATTCAACAAGGTAAATTCAAGGCGAATTTAAAAAATTAGCCCTCTGCATTTCCTTTTTGTGTTTGAACGGTAGAATGTCAGAAAAATTAAAAATTTCCTTTAAAATTAATTTTTATTTCGTATAAATGTCAAATTGTTTTAATCAGCTGGGTTCTTAATATTACCTGGTTGAATGTGCCTTGGTCTGAGTTTTAAATTTAAACTTATTTTTTTGACACTCAACTCAGATAAGAAATTAGGTAGTGTAAATATAGCTTAAGTGTTAAAAAATTCATTTTAGCGCCTCTCGAAATAAGAAACACTTGAGATAAAAGGGATTTTCTGCTCCTTTTCGTTATTATAAGTCTACCACTCTGTTAACATAAAATGCATTTGTTCATAAGATGCATACTGTGTGAAAGGGTGATGAAAACAATACGTTAAAATTTAACTTTTTAAAGAAAGTATGTGAAGGAAAAACAATATATAAGAATAAAAGTATTCACACAACTAAGTAAAGAGTTTTTAATTTTATATATTGTTTCTCCCATGGCGAAATTCCTAGAAAACTACATATTTGCGCCCAAGAGAAGAGTTTAAATAATGAATAGGAGGGTAAACCAAATACTACTGGGAGGGAATGTAAGAAAAGAAAGAAGATTCTTAAAAGGCATTTTTATTATGAATAACAAAAACGTGGGTGAAACAAAATGTTCGTTTAACTTATGGTTTAAAAAATGTAAATAGTGCATGAATAGAGCTTTTAAGTTTATAGAAAAAGTTTTTCCATAAAATTTATAGTGTAATAAAAACAAAAGGGTGGCAACATACTTAGAAAAATAAAAAATAAAAAGCTGTTGTTAATGACAACTGGGTGAGGAAAACAAGTTGTTTAATCAATAAATAAAAAGAAAACAACTTTTTTAATTCATTTTAAAATAAAATTTTATATTTTTAGTTACTAAAATGAGTTCGGGTAATAAAGATGACAAAGGCAAAAAGGGTGGCAAGGGTAAGGGTAAAAAAGGCAAAAAAACTGATCCCAATAAATTAAATCAAGTGGACAAAACATTTTATGAGTTAACAATAACGGATTTAAACCAAAAGCTGGCCCGTTTAAGAAGTCATTTAGCAGCCTTAGATGATACCAATAATACTTTAAGGGAACAACTTAGAAGCTTAGAGGAAGATCGCACAGATGTGGCTGCCCATTTAGAGAGGACCTTAGCCGAACGCAATGACACCATTAAAGAGCTAGAAGAGCGCTTAGTGGAAATAACCAAAGTGCGTAATAATGAAAAATTACAAGCCGAGGAACATATTAAAGATTTGGAGAACAAGTACAAGTCTATGCATGATCAACTGACTTCTGAAATCAAGCTCTTAAATGGTAAACTCAATTCTTTGGATGAGTTTCGCATACAAAGGGATGTTCTGCTGGCCAAATTTGATGACCAAGAGGCAGAACTTAAGGAAAAAGATCGTGCTCATCAAGAGGCAATTTATAATTTGGAACAAAAAGCAGTGGTAGAAAAGGATGCCCTTAAAAAGGAGGTAGAAGCTAAACTATTGCAGGTTTCTGAGGATTTTACTCGTTCTAGTGAGATACGTAATGCCGGCTATACCCGTCGTTTGATTAGAGAAAATATTGCATTGCAAAAGGAAATTGATGTACTTGTTTTAAGTCAAATCAAAATGCAGCAGGATTTCAAGGATTTTATGCAAAAAAATAAGGACATGGCAGAACAATATGCAGCTATGGATCAATTGAAAAATCAGCTTATAAAAAGCTCTCAAAATAAAATTAATATTATCGAAAAGCTAACCGATAACTATGAGCGTTTGAAATCGAAATATACGGAAGTTGTTAAATATCGAGAGCTTTATGAAAACATCACCAAACGAGATGTTTGTGAACAGTTTTCATACAATGAAACCACCAGAAAATTAAGAGTCTTGAGTCAACATATAGAAGGTTTGAAATTAGAAAGAAATCGTTTAATGACCCTGCATGAGCAACAAGAGACAGAAAATATGCGTCTTAGGGGTGTCATACAACGAATTAAATTAACTGTTGAGATGGCCATTAAAGCTATAGCAGCCGAAAAGCAGCAAGAACCACAAGAAAGTATTGCAAGAGATGAAAAGGAATTGCGGCAATTAAAACGTCAAAATTTACTAACCGAACTAATGGATTTAATTAGCAGCCACTCTGAACAACTGCCGGACACTCCCTCTGTAGAGACTGTTGCACTTTCCCATTCTTCGCTCTATCGTCCTGGTAAAATGGGCTTTTTGCCCCGCTCGGCCTCCTCCCTAATGGAGATATTTAAACGTGAAGCACAAAAGCTAACTTCTAGTGAAACTGTAACACCAAGATTTCAAGTTGAAGAAAAAGATTCTAAATTTATACCCAAAGAACGTATAGGTGACGCTGGCTCAATAATTGATGTTGAAATGGGCTCAACTTTTATAGTTTCCTCTTCTCATGAGGATTTGGAGGTACAACAAATGGACGAAGAACCCGAGGATTTAGCAGAAGAGGCTTCAAGTAGTGATTTTCCTTTAACACCTGAAGATACTTCCAATTATTTAACCACTACTATAGATGAATCACGTAAAAGTAATTCCTCAAAACGTGGAGCTGAGGGAGATTCTGAGGTTTCGCAAGAAACATCTAAAAGAGGTCAAGATGCCGACACCCAATCAAGGACATCTCGTGTATCACGCATGTCCAGAATGAAATCTTTACCACCCATAGACACAGACGAATATTCGATAAATGTTTTGTATTAAGTTTGTTTACTTTTGTAAAACATGTTTTGCCTTAAAGTAATATTAAATTTATCTAAGGGTAGAAATTAAAATTTGGTACTTTTTTAACTTAAAAACGTAAAGATTAAAATATAAATAAATTTCTTTTGGAATTTTAAATAAAATTTTTATGTTGTCGTTACTCTTTGTATATGTTTGGTACCCTTCTTAAGCAAAGTACTATCTTAATTTCAAAACAGTTATAAAAATTGTAAAAAATTTGTTGATAATGGAGTTGAAAAAAAAATTAAAAAAAGAGGAAAACCAACACTTTTAAGCTTAGTGTTGGTACTTTTTTGGTAACCCTTTTGCATTTTAAGAGATCTTAAGTCAGAATTAATCAATCTAAGGACTGTTGGCCCAAATTGAAGTCAAAAACTAACTTAGTGAATCAAAAGTACTTTTTTACATTTCTTGCTCCTTTTTGAGGGTTATTAACCCGCGTTAAGGTCAAAACGCAACTAATTGGACCAAAATTATTTTTTTTTCACATTTTTGGTACTTTTTTTGCATTTTTTGAGATTATAAGTCTAGATATATGAAATTTAGTTGTATAAAACCACGAAAACTGAAGTCTCTACGACCTGTGCAAAGCTATTTGCTATAGCTGGCAATTCGAGTCCACCAAAATTTTTATTCACCCCTCTAAGACATATTCAAAAATAAGGAAATAAAATACTTCTCTAAAAGCAGGAATAAACAATGGCCCCAAATTTTCGTGCTGTTGTTTTAACTTGGTCCATTTTTCATTAAGCTTTTATTTTCAAATTGTTTTGGGGACTTTTTTCACTTTCACATTGGGGCCACTTTTCCATTTGGTTGATTTTTCGTTTTCGAAACTGGGGCTATTTTTAATTTAGTTTTTTTGAGACATTTTTTACTGGGACCATTTTTAAAAGAGCCTTTTCTAGCGCAAAAGTATTAATTTTCAACTCAAAAATGGGAGCATAGTAATTACTTAAATCGTGTAAATTATGACATATCTGTTCCCTGCCCATCGTAAAGGGTATACCAGATGAGAAAAATACCCAAAATAAAAGAAAAATTGAAAATTCCTTCTGAATGACAACTTAACCGACCTTCGTCCTTAACCTTGTATTTCTCTTTTCATATTTTCTGACTGATTATTTTAGAAAAACGAAATGGGTACAAAAAATGTGAAAAAGTACTTTTTGCAATTTCCTTAACTTGTGATTATATTGCTGGCTACTTCCTGACTGATAATTTAAACAAATGCAAAAAGTACTAAAAATGTGTGAAAAATACTTTTTGTCAACTTTGTCCACTATTGACCTGCATAAGTCTTAAATTTTTTTCTTCCACAATATCCAGCACTCAGGGAATGACCCCTATAAATGCATTGCATCGTGTTGGTATCAGGAAAATAGGTTATAGGAGGGAGGATATAGGGAGTGGTGTTTAAAAATATTTGATTTAAATTTCTCGATATTAACTGTGACAGAAAAGACATATTTTGATAGATTGCTCCACACACGGACTGTGCGACTAAGGAACGAATTCTCTCTGTAATGCGTAGTGCGATTTACTAGCCAGTCGACAACAAATGGGTGTGCTCTTCTTGAAAGATGTGTAGCACGCTAAAAAAAAGAGCGGGTTTCAGGAGCAAGTTTCCTTAATTCCTCGAAGCACATTCCATTATAGTATCGATAGAAAAATGAAATACATCCCACATTGCGAGGATTTCCAAGTGAATCGAGACGGTTAGATACCCCAACGTCACCGATAAGTACCTATGCCCGTTCCTGTACGCGGTCAAGTAGATCCAAAAAGGAACTACTGCCCATTCATGAGAATTGTATTCCGTCTTCTGTCGGATATAGGTGATATAAATATTGAGACACTTGGATGCTTCCTTTGACGCGAAAAAAGCGTGTTCCGTCCAGCGGACATCGCACTGACTTTTCATGCCTAGAACACCAAGAGATTCTGTTTTCTCAATACTTTTACCATCCATGAATACAGACGATGCAGTTTGGTCCAAAGTGCGCTAATGTGTTAAAAGACAGCATTGGGTCTTACGGGCATTAAATTCGACCCTATTTACCCTATTTGCACGGCCTCAACCAGAGACTTGCCCCAGATCACGGTAGAGGGTGTCATTCATACTCTGCCTCAAAGCCTCTATCCCCAAGAAGCTAGGCATATAGCTAAATGAAGGAGTTATAAATGTATTTTCTCCAGTCAGTTGACTTCCGAACTCTTTAATGGTCAATTATCCTAAAATTGTTATTTCTGGATTTATTAGGAGCCGATTTACATGGTGATATTTTTCATGCATAATGAATAGCCTGTTTTTCTACACCTTTTGTCTAGAAACAAAAAAGTTCCTGGAAGTCTTTTCGTTAAAAATATCGTTAAATAAATCAGCCTTATCTCAAAAAAAAAAAAATTATGAATAAAATAAAACAAAAAAATGTGAAAAAATTTTGTTATGAAAATAATGAAAAAAATACTTTTCGTCTACTTATTTGACTTTTGACCTGCTGTATGTAGGTCCTTAGCCCCGTATTTTATATTTCTAGATTCATTAATTAAAAAAAAAATCAGAACAGTGCTATAAATTTAAAAACGTATTTTTGATTCACTTCCGTCTTCTATATGGGTAAATAATCTGAAAAAAGGAGAGAAAAGTATCAAAAATATAACAAATACTTTTGGTAAAAGAAACAAGTAAGAGCGCTATATTCGGCTGTGCCGAATCTTATATACCCTTCACATTGGTCTTTTAATATACCCAGCCGAGTTATTTTGTACTGCAAATAATATAATAAAAATACCTTGTGTGAGTTTTAAGCCGATAGAAAACTTTACATAATTTTACCGTTCGTATGGATAATAGAAGTAAATGAGGAACGTTTGAGGTCGACAGTAATAAAAGTTTTTGACATTATTTATAATAAAAGGTTAATAAAAGTTGTGAATTTTTATGGGATGTTCTAGTCTTTTTTGTAAAATATTTGATTTCGATATCTCTAACAGTTTCCGAGATATAGCGTATCGAAAATTTCATAAAAATTGTGAATTAGTATGGGAGCTACCCCATATTCAACCCCTACCAAAAAAATTTTTCTTCAAAGCGTAGGCTTTGTTGTCCAATTACTTTTTGTAGAATATTTGATTTCGATATCTCTAACAGTTTTCGAGGTATAGCGTATTGAAAATTTTACAAAAGTTGTGATTTTGTATGGGAGCTACCCCATATTTACCCCCCGCCAAAATATTTTTTACTTCAAAGCGTAGGTTTTGCTGTCCAATTACTTTTTGTAGAACATTTTATTTCAATATCTGTTACAGTTTCCGAGATATAGCGTATTAAAAATTTTACGAAAATTGTGAACTTGTATGGGAGCTACCCCATATTCAACCCCCACCAAAAAAATGTTTACTTCAAAGCGTAGCTTTTGATGTCCAATTACTTTTTGTAGAACATTTTATTTCGATATCTGTTATAGTTTCCGAGGTATAGCGTATCGAATATTGCATAAAAATCTTTAATTTGTATGGGAGCTACCCCTTTTTTCGCCCCCACTCAAAAAATTTGTTCTTAAAGGCGTAGCTTTTATTGCCCAATTACTTTATGTAGAACATTTCATTTCGATATCTGTTATAGTTTCCGAAATATAGCGTATCGAAAATTTCATACAAATCATTAATTTGTATGGGAGCTACCCCTTTTTTTGCCCCCACCCAAAAAAATTTTTCTTTGCAGCGTAGCCCTTGTTGCCCAATTACTTTTCGTAAAACATTTGATTTCGATATCTGTTATAGTTTCCGAGATATAGCGTATCGAATATTTCATAAAAATCATTAATTTGTATGGGAACTACCCCTTTTTTTGCCGCCACTCAAAAAATTTTTTCTTTAAAGTGTAGCCCTTAGCGTACAATTACTTTTTGTAGAACATGTTAAGTCGATAGCTGTAATAGTTTCCGAGATATAGCGCATAAAATATTTCACCAAATTTGTGCAATTGTAGGAAAACTACCACTTCCCCTGATTCTATCTGAAAAAAATTTTTCCATTATTTAGGTGCCTACTTTAAGAGTATCCGTTCCAAGTTCTGTGGCAATAGTTACTATACTTACTGAGATATATAGGGATATATGCACGGATTTTGTCCTAAAAAAAATGGGTTGTTTTGGGTTTTCGCTTATATCTCGGTCAATAGTGAACCGATTTCGCTGATTTTAAATAGCGATTGTAAGCGGGATATTTGTAATCGTTTGACACCATTAACTGGTCTGTATCTTTTTATTTGACTCCGGAAACTTGATTTCAGCAGACGGACAGACGGACAGACAGACAGACAGACAGACAGACAGACAGACAGACAGACAGACAGACAGACAGACAGACAGACGGACAGACAGACATGGCTATATCAACTTCCCTATCTATAAGGATCCAGAATATATATACTTTATGGGGTCGCAAATGGATAATAAAGAAATTACAAACGGAATGACAAACTGATATATACCCTTATCACTATGTCAAGGATATAATAAATAAAGGACTTTAGAAAAAGGCTTTGGGAAGTAGCTTTTGCTTGTATAGCGAAATTCTCGTTGTCTATTTTAAGTGGAAACATATATTGGAGAGGTATCCGAAGTCAAAAATTTAAGTCACTAGATTTACGCATTTTGACTGAACGATGATAAAGTGGTCAGTCAGCAATGATATCCTTTAATTTATATAAAAAAATATTGTTTAGAAAAAACCCAAAAAATAAAAAAAATTAATGATAATTTATTTCGGCTCTGTTTTTATAAAAATATCGATTACATGTAAACAAAATTTAATTTAAAATATTTTTATATGTATGTACTTTTCAGGGCCCTTCCGTACAAACTGAGAAATGTGGCAAATCTATGAGTGATACATGGGATTGTATCTATGAGACCAGCGGTTCCGTCTTTAATAAATTCAATCGCACAGATGTAAGCCAAGAAGTGGGCCCTGGCTGCCGCTGTGGCTGCATTGTACATTTGGGAACATCAAAACTGAAACGAATTATAGCAGGAGCTACACAAAGCTGTCCCGGAAGATCGTTTTGGTTAATACAGGTAAGTTAATACAGCCGGTTGATGAGAGAGTAAATGTAAATTATTTATTTTATTTTTTGCTTAAAACATTTGGCCCAAATAATTTTTAAGTAAGCCTCTAGTGTAGACAATAATTCAGTTGAGAGTAAACAAATTTAAATAAAGTGAGTTTTGGTAATAAAAAAACGTTTGATCCCTGGAGAGTTACTTATTGCTGTAAGTAATGTCTACTGCAATGGACATGAAAAAACAAAAGATAATTTTTTTTAGAATTATTTTTCGTTCCTGAATTCTCTTGGGTAAAACATTTAATAATAAAATGTTCTTCTCCTTTAGAACTAAATGCTTAATTCTCAACCTGTTGCAGTTTTTGGGTGGTAACAGCTACTACAATTCGTGGCTTATTGTGGCAAGCTTTAAAGAAAAAAAATTAGAATTATAGGTTACAATCTAACACGGCTGTTAATTGAACAATAAATTTACATTTAAATTTAATACTTTAAATTTTTTTTGTAAAATCGTACAAAAGTCAAGAAGCTGCAAATATTTTTCTTTCTTTTGTTTACCCACTTTGCGATTATGCTGGTGATGATGTCGTTAAATCCATGTCATACCGCACACATACGGTCGTAGTGAATACTAAGTGGAATAAATGGAATATTTTTCTTTATTCAACATTCTATAATAAATTAAAATAATAAAATTTCTAAGAACAACAATAGCCAAAGGCATTTGTTAACTCGGAAAGGACACTGGCAGGATAAATAAATATATCGACTATAGATGCTGGAAAGTTCAATATAGCAGAAATAGAAGTTACTCAGAATATTAGAATTAATTTATGACATTAGAAAAGAAAAAAACAGTTATGAATGTATACACCTACGTATGTTCGTTCATACAAGACATCAACAAAATCAGAATAACAACAGGATACTTGTACAAATAAAAACGTAGAAAAACTGCAAAAATAAAAAAATATATAAAAAGATTAAAAAGAATATGAATTTCAAGTACTTTATGAAATTTAAGCAAAAATTCTATGGTAACAAAGGTCTTCTTTAATGCCGGTGCTCATGCACCTAAAAAAAACACAAAAGGATGAGAACAAAGACATAATAGAGAAAATAAAATTATTAGACAAAATATTTTTCTACACAGTTTGGAACAAGTTTATCAATATCACTTTGTATTCATCTCTTTTGTTAAAGACTTTTAATAAAAAGGTTTACTGAAACTTATTAATTCAGTTTAATATTAAGAAAGCCAAAGTTTGGACAATCATTGACATCTCAAGGTTAAGCGAAAGTATGGGTTGTGGCTTTACCCTGCCCGATTATAATTTTTTAAATATATTTTTTCAATGTACAACTTTCTTGTCTTACATTTTTATCGCGGTGTCCTCGCTTAGGAGTCCGCTGGGAACCAGTTGAAAAGGGTCAAAAGTGTCCTAGTCGGAGTTGTTCCCATTGCGTCTTATATCAGAATCGACATTTTTCGTCCTCTCAATACGTAGACGACATGTTCAACGCCTTCCACAAGACCGCCAATAGTATATTCGCACACATAAATCGTAGTTTTGACCTTCATCACTCTCGCCTCCACGCTTGGCGTCCAAGAGAGTTTACTGCCCAGAACAACTTTAAAATATTTCGCGATATCTGAAAAAGTCAGTACCACTACGTTCAGTATCCGGGGGGTAGGGGTTACAAAGTTTCAAAGAAAAGTTTTTGTATTTGTATGCGAACAGCACAAGCTCCGTTTTAGAAGGGCTGATAGATAGCCCGTTTTCTGCGCTCCGCTTATTGAGTTTCCTCAATGTCAATTACATCCTGTCAGAGATGGTATTAAGACATTTTTTCTCATATTTTTATTATTGAATCTTCGCTAATGCGAACTAACAATAAGTATTCAAATCTTAAAACTAAGTAATTATTACTAGCCCAGTCAGTACCAGACCAAAATTTAAGTTCTCATAACAAAGTAAATTAATTTAAACAGTTTCATCTAAGTTCAATAGTGTCCCTTCTTTTCAGACGAGTGTGTCCACTATGTTGCAAGATGTTTCGGGCGAGCGGATTTGGATGTGTTTCCCGCTTGTTTAAATACTTGTCCACATAGTTCAGGATTTCGCATTTAACTAGTAGAACTTGAAGATCCTTGCAGATGTTGCTGTTTTTAATATACCAAGGAGCACCAGTTATCATTCTTAGGATTTTGTTTTGACGACGTTGTATATTTTTCTATATTTGAGGCGAAAGCAGAGCCCCATATTTGTATACCGTAGGACCAAATTGGTTTTGAAATTGAGTCGTAGAGTAGAAGTTTACAATCCATATGAAGCACAGAGTTTCTATCCATTGGCCAGTGGATTCGAGCAGCTTTAAGTTTCAATTGAGTCAGCTTCGCATCTATATGAGGCTTCCAAGTAAGGCGGCGATCCAGGTGAATGCCAAGATATTTTGTTTCGGTTCGTTGAGGCACTAAATGGTTGTTAATAGTGATTGGAGGGCACGTTTCTTTGCGCAAAGTAAAAGTTACGTGGGTACATTTTTGTTCATTTATTTTTATTCCCCATAACCTTGCCCATTTCTCAACTTGGCTTACGTGTTGCTGCAGTTGACTCGAAGCCTCTTTAGGGTCTTTATGAATACTAAGGAAAGCAGTATCATCAGCAAATGTCGACGTGTGTGTAAAACTATTGGTTGGCATATCTGCTGTGTAGAGCAAGTACAGAACTGGACCTAGTATACTCCCTTGAGGTACACCAGCCCCTATTGGTTGGTAACAACTTATTTGGTTTCCCTCTTTGATTTTAAATTGTCGACCGGTTATGTACTTTTCTAGTAGGTTGAAAATATTAGCTGGAAGGTTTAGCTTTAGTTTGTTTAAAAGGCCTTCGTGCCATACTTTATCGAAAGCTTGAGAGACATCAATGAAGAGCGCGGAGCAGTACTTCTTTTCCTCAAAGGCTTTTCTTATAACCTGCACCAATCTGTGAGTTTGTTTAATGGTACTATGTTGACTTCTAAAGCCGAATTCGTGATTTGGAATGTAGTTGTTGTCATTCAGAATGGGATTCAGCTTGTTTTTAAGCAGTTTTTTGAACAATTTTGACACTGTGGGCAACAAACGTATGGGCCTATAGGACTCTGCCAGGCTTGGGAATTATTTTTACTGAAGCAACTTTCCATGTCTATGGGAAATGTTTAAGCCAAATTGTCGCGTTAAAAATAAAAAGAATTATTCTTTTAGCTGTAAAAGGTAGCTCTAAGAGCATTTTGTTAATAATTAAATCAACGCCAGGAGCTTCTTTTACCATTTAGGTTAGCGATAGCCTTAACAACATCTGCAAATCGGAAACGTATTTCTAAAGGACGTCTGGCAACAACAGGCGGTAATTCGCTCACGTCTGTGCATGTATTAGAAGTGAACACGTTTTTGAAATGATTTCGGAACTGATCGCATTTTTCTTCGTCATTTCTAGCCCATGATCCTCTCAGATTATGCAGTAGTGGTTTTGCAATAACGGGCCTTTTAAGACGTCTGGCTGATCACAGTAGGGAAAAATTTGTATAAAGAGTCGCGATTAGACCTTCCAGGTAGTCTTTAAATGATGCCATTATATAGACCTCCAGCAAGTTTTTTTAATGGTTTGTATATTCCTTCAGTTTAGTTTTAAATTGGGGCGATCTATAAATCTCAGATATCGTAACTGCTACGTTATCCACATTGGCAACAGTTCTTAGTCTTATTGGATCCATATAGCTGAGGAACAAAATAAGAGTCATGTTTTACCGTAATAGCGATAGGACACCTCCCTAAGGGGTTCTCTATGGGCTGATCTCGTAGCTTTAGCTCATCCCCTCGTTGACCTTATTTTTCTACGTGCCAGTAGTTTGTTAACAAAAACAACCCGAGAGCTGTTAACTCCCAACTTACGTAACGCCCAGATGGTGAACGATGGGTTGAGGTTGTTAAAGGTGCCTTCCATGCTCAGAAGCGACACAAGTGTATAATTTCCAAATTCAATAGACCTTTCGACACAACCAAATAACCAGTGGAGAGCTGTTTCTAGCCTTGGAATAGGCGTGTTGTGAATGAGATAGGGGGCAGGACTGTATTGCCGCCCTAAAGTATTTAAAGCAGGAAAGACTTGAGATTTATGGGCCTGTAGTCCTTTGCTTTCGCGTGTGAGGCTTAACATCTCTTAGGGACAAAGAAAAAATTAGATTTCGAATAACAGAATTTTTTTATAAAAAATTACTTTTTGAAACTTTTCTGACGACACTGATTTCTGCAAGCTTCTTAACTTACCTTAACAATACGAGTATTAGTAATGTTCTACATACATAACAATGTTTTTACAAACACACACTTTAGAAATATTTTATATGTATGTCAAATCCTTTGAACAATATACTGAATATTGAACTTGTTTGTTGTTCAACAATAGACGAAAAATAGTACAATATGCATGCTGTTCACAACAAAAAAAAAGAAATAAATAAATTGACAACTTTATCTATTCTTTTGTATTTATACAACATTTTCCATACATTCGCACACACGCGTACACTCAATGAAGAATACACCTTTTTATTTTCTTACCCATACCCTTTCTAAGGCCTTAACATTGGTTAATGGGTTGTATAAAGTTCGAAAGTTATTGCATCCATATTGAGGCAGTTTTGCTTATGAAACACTACTTCAACTATAAATGAATCGTGTGCAGGGAAGTAGTTTGATTCTTTATTTCCAAAATACTTTATAAGGAAGTAAGAGAGTTGTGCGTGTATGTATGTTTTTTGTAAACAAAAATATTTGTTAAAGTATTCCATATGTGTGTGTGCGAGTATGCCAAATTAGCAGACAGTATTATCCTTAGAATATTTTGCGCCTTAAATTGAAAACACTTTACCTCTGGGTGTTACTTAAGGTGTTAATATGTTTTTGTTAAGGTCGAATTTGTTTTCACGTTGTGGGTTGCAAAAAAAAAAAACTAACAAAATATTTTTATTGCCCCTGTAGCTTTCAATATGTGTAGGGTTACACTCATAAACAATTTTTTATTTCTCAATTACCAACAAATTAGGAAAACATGTCTTAAAACCTTGAGCTTATGTTTTTTATAAATCATTTGTGGAGTAGAAAAATAAAATTGAAAATATATTTCGTGAAAAAATGTGAAATAAAAGAAGTGCTAAAGCTGGATCTTTATTTGTTTTCAAATATGCATGAAAATACAGGGTGTCTGGTCGCAGATAAATATTTTCAAACTTAAATAGAAAACTTGACACACAGTTTCATTAAGAGCATTGAAGGATAGAAAGGAAATTTGGATGTTAGTTTTTAGAGAGTTTGTCATTCTGATATCTTTAGTCGAGTATAACAGATTGTTAAAAACTGCACCTTGTGTTCTGTGCCACACGCAGCAGTAAGCTTGGCTTAATTAAGCTGATTTCTCGACGAATATTTTCCTTTGAAGCCACAAGAGGTTAGGAACTGTCATTAAAAACTCTCTATGGGAGTTAGATTGGGCAAACTTGGTGGCCATGGGATGCCTCCAAAGCGACTGATTAGTTTTTGGGGAATGTTGGACTTGGTTGTGAGCCGGGAAGGCTAGCACTGGGTTTTTATTATGGGCTAATAGGGATTTAGATAATGGACAAGGTGGGCCAAGCCTGGAGGGACAGGGCTGATTCCAGGATCTCTAGACTTTTATGGCCCAGGCTGGGCACTGACCTGCTGCTCAAGGAGAGCAGAGAGTTTAATGTTTCCGGGAGTCCTTGAGGATCGACTGGGCTCTGGCCGTTGAATATGTATAGCCGAAACAGTTGCGCGGAATCTCTGCACCCACTAGTGAATTAATTTTACATTCGGTCCATAACGTTTTTGCGGAATACCAAATTTTGAACAAAAGTGTCGACGGGCAATTACGTAAGAATCGTTACTCTTAAAAAATATCTCCACCGCGAACAAGCGATACTCATTCGACCACTGCCACATCGTGACTGATAAATCCGCACAATCGATAATTCCAACGGCGCCACCCTCCCTTTGCACCCTTTATTACTCTTTGAAATAATCGTATTTTAAAATATAAATTTGACATCCTGTTTCTTTTTGCTCAAATGATTTTAGTTAAGATTTAGGTTTTTTATTTAAAATCTCGGTGCTTAAACACTTCTATTTGGTCAACAAAGGTACTTCATTTTGGCCATTTTTTTGTCAAAACTTAATCAATTATTTTTTTTGCATAATCCTTTTTTGTCACACTAAAGCATTCTCTTTGTATTAACACTTTTTTAAAAAAAATAAAAAAGAATTAAAAATAATAATCTCTATCCAACTACAGTAGCAGTAGTTTTTATATGAGTTGGTGTAGTTAAAAATCAAATACCAAAAAACTAATCCAGGTTACAGTGGGATAGAAGCGCAGGCGCATGAAAGTTTTTTCAAAGAAGTCTTCGAATCGGTTGGGGTTAAAGGGCTAAATTGAGGGTACCATGTGGTTATGGCAAAATTATGATATAAAAACTGAGTTTCATATGGAGCAATACGGCTGGCTGATGAGTCTTCGACCGGGCGACAGGGCCTGTAACTTCTTTACGGATGGCTGCCTTATAATAATGAGGAAAGGAGGGATGGTAGGCTTTGGAGCTACAGCTGGGTATCAGACAGTCCTTTATATCTCCAAAGATTGAGAAAGAGCTTCTAGCAACCAATTTCGCCTCTTATTTTGCCTTGTCCTTTTAAACTAAGAATTCTCAGGGGATTTTTCCTGTACTTTTCTGTTGTGTTATATTTTTGGTTCTTGTGACAAAGCTTTCAATTTTACAGTTGCTTTCTGACCCGAAAAACATTCTTATAGGATGTACGACATCTAACGGGAAAATATGCGAGTGTCGTAATCTTTCATTCTGGGTTAATAGTTTGAAACTCTCTATGTGAGAACAAGCCGCTGCCCCACAAATAATAATACTGAGACTAATTAAGTTAATACTTACGACAGGCTTTCCACTCCAACAGTTAATGACCCGAATATTTTTCTGCATATTGACAGCTTTTACAAAAATTTTGAAAATACAATAATGCCAAATCAAAGGTGACTAGCGGCCAAAATATCTCTTCGCCTCTGTCAGTACAGATTAAGAAGGCAATTGAAACTTCTCGCATCTAAAAATATCTGAAATGCTTTTCAAGAATCATGTGATAAGTAGAAACATGCATGTTGTCATGTATAAAAATGCTGAAGTACGTATGTAGATGTAAATTCCAAATCCTTGTGTAAAAAGTTATGGGAATGATTGAACTATGCTGCTTTATTTTTCTCAGTCTCCAGATGATATTTAGATCTTATGGCTTTAATTAATAGCAGTCAATTTATCTGCTTCTTTATATTAATATGCTGGAGTGTTTTTAATATGAAATTGTTATTTGTTGGTATTTTTTACTTTCAGGTTGACGGTGAGGAGACCATAATGTTTCAACTAAACTTTTTGCTTCTACCCTGTGCCACCCAATACATAAAGATACGTGATGGACCATCATTATCATCAACTTTACTTATTGAACTGCAAGGTGGTGGCACTGCTACTGGTGGTAGTGGTGAAAGAGCAGGAGATGGAAATGTTTTAAGTGCCAACTTACCGGTTTCATTTGAATCTAGTGGAGGACAAATATTGTTAGAATTCTATGCTGGCGAAGAAGCAAATATTAAAAATAATACTGACACACAAACTGGCATGATGTGTACGGGTGGATTTTTGGCAAATGCCGAACAAATTGGTAAGTAAGTCTGTCTTGCTTTGGGAATTCGGACGCTGATGCTAGCGGCATGACATTCTAAATAAAAACTTTTCAATTTGGTTTTTGCTTTTTTGTTGTTTTAGTTAAAAATTCCTCTGATTCAGTTAAAACATTAAAGGCAGCCACACGTTTAACAGTTAGAGGTAGAGTTTATCTGCAGAAGCCAAAATTGAAATCAAAATTCACTTTAGTACATTTGAGTGCTGTAATATTTGCCAGTATTATTATATTAATAAGTGCTTTATTAGGTAAGTGAGACTTAATAATTTCTTTAAAATAACTTGCTTAATTTAAAATCATATTTTTCAGGCGCCCAATATATGGTACGTTATCGCAAATACCATTTAGCTGTGGCTCGTCGCCGTGATGAGGGCTCTCGTTTACATACCCCCCGCAATAGTATTAGTTCTTTGCAAAGTCCTCCTTCAAGAGCCGTCAGCACAACTACTCTTATATCGGAGGTTATTTATATGGTAAAGATGCGCCCTAAACATCAGTTAAGACATTCCATTTTGAGAGAAAGTGTGGATGCTGAGAATTTGGCAAAGGAGACCGAAATAAATGAATCGAATGTTAAGGAACCGATGGTTAAGTGGTGAGTCGGTATTGTTACGACTTAATGGTTCTATATGTGCAAGATTTACGCGAACAAACTGGACCTTAGAGGCATGCTGTTTTGGTCTTCCGGCTGCTGTCAGTCTGGCTGGGTTCTTTCGTCCAGATGTCACAAGCATTCGCAACATAAAAAATTCTTCATGCCTCTATGCATTTATATACCAGAATAAAAGTTACTTCAAATTCCTCTAGTAGGGAACGCTAAGTCAAGTTGCATAACAAGGGGGGCTCACGAGATGGTTACGGAGCCCGAGAGCACACTTTTCCCACCCATTTATTGTATATAACAACAAACAAACACCGTTGGTAACCCTTATGCTCGAAGTTTTCAGATTACCCCTTATTGCAAAGCTTTTATCTTACTTCAACCACATAACTTTAGTTTTAACATTCGTCTATTTATTTTAGTTTAGCAATTCATATTTACTCTTAACAATATTTAATAGTTTTAACAATAATATTTCCAATATAGAATACTTAACTTTAATTTTACATTTAAAACAAGAAAACTTTAATTAGTATATTTGGGCTTAACATTAAATATAAATTGGGCAGTTAAGTACATAACTATGTGTTAGGGGAAAAAAACAAGGGATAGGTGTCATGAATGTATATATAACAAAAGTGAAAGTTTACTTCATTTGTTATGTAGGCATTGAACTCAAAAACAATATAGAAATTACGAACGAGGTACCAATACGAAATGAATTAACCGTATCTCTATTTTGATACTTGTTTTCTTTTAACGAAAACAAGAAAAAAAAGAAAAAGGGGATAAAAGGGGGTTATTTAAATAAACACATGTAACATTTATACAAAAATATCAAAGAATTTATTGACTTACTAATTTATAGAGTTTAAGCAAGTGTCGTTCCAAGCTGCTGTCGTAAAAGGCCTTTTCGAAGCTGCAACTGGGTGCCGATGTACAACCTGGTTTCACTGGTGGAAATTAGAAGATTTATATGTATAACTAGCACTTAATCACTTTTGTTATTATAACTTAGATTCATTATTTTATTCCAGATACGAACTAACTAATCAAGATCACTTATGATAACCAATAATTATTTTAATACATAGCAAATTTTATGAATTTTAGGTATAACAAATTTAAACTACAGAAAAGACTAACAAAAGAAAACGTAAGAATATATAAATTAGGATAAGTAATGTTTGATAGATTTTTTCTTTTGTTTTACAATTATTCAGCAATACAAGGTTAATATGCAAGAGCGAGATAGTAAATACATTAACAATAATTTAATCAATGATATTAATTTAATACAGGGTATATCTTAGCAAGTAATAAAGTTAATAATAAGACAGAAATGAATAAGATTATGAATGAAAAATTTATGAATGAAAAATTTAAAAAAAATGGACCGGCATTATTCTATAGGAACTAAAATAAGCGTAGTAAATGTATCTTTGAAAGCAGTAGTATTTCTTTTTTTTTTTCTTATTATTTAATGTATGATTTAAGATGCTTTATAGAAAAAGCGGAAGAAATATAATTCAATGCAACTACCTATAATATTTACTTTCTATAGTTTTACTTTTTAACAAATAATGGATTGTTTTAATATATTATAGTATCACATGTAAAATATAATTTAGCGGACGAAGGTAGATTATGATTATTGGAGACACTTTTGAAATAATATTTGACCATGTGGTTTGAAAAATAGGTACTTGCTTGTTCCAATAGGGAGCTTGGTATAATTCAAACTTAACAAAATCCCTGGTTGATGCTTGTATTAGGTGATGGCCCTATTCGATTCCTTGATAATTGCGGATTTTTTTTTCCATCCAGTTGATAAAATATTGGATCGGTTGGCTTCTAATTGTATAACTCCAAATGCTTTACACTGCAGATGTCTTATTTTTTTTTCCTTAAATAGTTATCTTACGGTAGAGTTCTCTAATGCACGGTCTCGAAAAAGGAAATGAACGAGAAAATGACTAAAGATTGATTACCTAAAAAATTATTGTCTGACAGTAATCGAATATCTGGGTATTTTGCTTGAACAGGTAATTATCAGAGCTGGGTATAGTATAATTTTATCGACCTTTTCAGTAAATTATTATGAAATCAAATATTTTTTTCTTTTTAATATCTTAAATCGTTACAGTATTTGTTTTAAAAAAGTAATTGGTTTTACTTTAAACTTTTTTGTTAAACTAAACTGAATTAGTACTAAAATAGAATCCAACATAAAAACCTTGAACAAACATATTAAATAAAGGGTGGCACATTGGGGCTAGTTAAGCCCTAAAATATTAGTATAATAGTTCAGGACACAATTAAAAAGTTGTTAATGGAATAGAAATTATTGCCTTAAACATTCTAATAATGCCCGTCCATATTTCTGGTTATCACAATAATGTTTGATGTATCAATTTAAATAACGTTCTTATAAGGTTCTTTCGAAACTATATTGTTTGTGTATAATTTCCTCAAATACTGCTTTTGCTTTTTTGCCACTTGTTTATAATAATCAGCCCATAATTTTATAAGGGTCTCAAACATGTAATTGCCACAGCTAGGAATCTCATTGAACTGCATAAACAGCCGACTGATAATAAAACAATGGTTGGGAATTGGTTGGCTTTCTAAGCAGCTTGCATTGATGGCAAGTAAAGCCGTTTTCACATATTCATTTCACACCTCAAGTATCCGGTGCTGCAGAATCCATACTTGAATCAAGATCTAGATTCCTAGATCCATCCTATAAACAAAAGGTTTCTCAACAGGTCATTTAACCTTCACCCTGTTATCTCACGAAGGTCATTTTATCTAGTACAGGGTGGGTCAAAAGAAGTCATCCGATGTTGTTTGGGTCTCATTTTTTTCTAAATGAAAAACTTTAATTCTGTTTTTTGGTTATGTTTTTATAAACTCTAAGAATTTTACTAATCAAGTCGAGAATATGATATCGGCCAAATAGTCACCGTCACAATGATTGCTTCAAGAGCTTGTGTTATGGCATTTTTCATCATTTTGGCGAAAACTGTGGGCCACATATTCTCACACTCATGTCGAATGTTGTCCTTGGGGGCTTCCAGGAGCTCGGGCTTGTTTACGTAAGTACAAGACTTCAAAAAACCCCACAAAAAAAGTCTGGAAAGGATAAATCGGGCGATCTGTCGGACCAATGTAAATTGCCCAAACAAGAGATGAGGCGACCTGGGAACGCCGCCTTCAGAATATCTGGGGTGGCTCGCGCAATGTGTGCCGTTGCTCCGTCCTGTTGAACCCACATGTCTTCAGCCCCAATTGGTTCAATTGCAGTAGAAAAACCTCGGCTAACATGGCTCTATAGTGAGCATCGTCTACTGTTGTGGTTTGACCAGTGGCATCCTCGAAAACATTTGGCCCGATGACTCCTCCAGCGTGAACCATGCAGTCACTTTGAGCAGATGTAATGGCTCTTCGTGCACCACTCGAGGATTTTCGGTGCCCCAGAAGTATAAGTTTTGCTTGTTCACGTACCTGCTGAGGTGAAAATGAGCCTCATTTCTCATTATGATTTTGGTCAAAAACTATCAACTTCGGCCTTGAGATTGAGAATGGCATGGGCGTAGCTTACACGCATGTGGCGTCCGACACGCAGCAGTTGATTCACGGACTGGACTTTGTACGGCAACATGCGCAGGTTTTTGACCAAAATTTTGCCTTAAAGGCGACCGGCTGGTGGGTAGTTATGAGGTGGTGAAAAAAAGGTGCACTGCTTGCGCAGTCGGTGCCGGACGACCGAAAATCGGCGACGGAGTTCGCGCTTGGCAAAAACAACAGACGAATTGTTACACAAAAAAAGAAACAATTTTTCCACGTTCTTTGCGACTGTGTTGTTGCATGGCTTGTCCACTTGTATTTTATATCTGTTTAGCTTACAAATGTCAAAAGAGATTTAACATTAGCCGCTACTTGCAAAAATTAGAGCTGCTCTCAGCCAATGTAAAACAATGTCTGCAGATTCCAGTATTCATGGTCCCTGGTGGAATAACAACTGACTCTTTATAAGACATATGTAGAGCAGATCCCAGTTTACTTATGGTTCTTATGCCGCGGAACCAAGATTTAAATAATATTGAAAAGACGGCCCAGCATAGACAGCTCCTCACATTGGCTGACCAGTAACAAATTAGTGGTGTGAGAACCTAGTGACAGAAGTGCCTAGTCCCAATATTCCTGCAAATATTTCGGATGGAAATACACTGTGTTCATAGGGCAGACAATATGAGGAAGTAGTTCCAAGATTGTCCGTTTAGACGATGAATTTACGTCACCGTCCATCTTCTTAGAGCCGTCTGTAAAAGTCCTAGTGTCGGTATTTTCTACGAGACAACCACTCAATTCTAGAGGGTATAATAAGCATGAGCTTTTATCTTATCAAAATTCGTATGAATTGTAATGTATTTAGAAATTTGGAATTGTGTCCGAGGTCCTGGCACGGCCATATGTCTAAATCGAACGCAATCTTGTAAATCGAATAAGAGGATGATGCAAATATATATATGAATTAAAAGTGATCTGTGATCCAAGGCTAATGTCACTTGGGTCACTTGGGTAATATTACCTTCCCTTAATAAAAAGAATATTTGCATTTTCACAAAAAAACCTTAATAATATTATATATTTTCAAATACTTGTATTTTGACCACATTTTTATCAAACTAAATTTAAAGTCAATCTATTCTTAAAAACAAATTCACTAAAATTAGGCTTCAACTAACAAAAAAACTAAAATTGAAATATCGTTTAGTTAATAATATTAATGACTGATAATATATTTTCAAATTTTAGTGATGAAGAATTTAGTAGCAATGGCTCCATTGTTACGTTACGTAACGAAATATTATCACCAACAACTGAATCCTTAAGTCGCTCACCATCCAGCGAAGATGTTATGTCTGGCACTGCCAATGAATCTAATAATGATGACATAAATGTCCAAAGTGGGGGTACTTTGACACGCAAAGACAGTAGTAAGGACAATGAGAGTATAATATCATCAGGTATGTCATCTATCTGCTACAGTCCACCCATGAACACAAAGCGTTCGAGCCGGTATTCTGAACGTTATGATGCTTCAACACTTAAATTAAACAGTTCTTACTTGGAGGAAAAGACAGACTGCGAATCTATGAAATCAGAGGCACTAAGAAGAAAGTCTAGACGTCCCAATATTAATTTGACAAATGTAAGTAACAACATTTAATTTTTGCCCAACTAAGCTTTAAGAATTTTTATTTTTTTATTTTTAGGGCTGCTATTCCCCTGCCTCAAGTGTAACCAGCTCGGCTACAATACGCAGCACTAATCCCAAGGAGAGTAAAGAGAAACAAAATCGTAGAAAGCTTTTGGCTGGCCCAGGGTCAGAGTTCTCTTTGGGCACTCAAGAGGATTTTGAATTAGACTATTATGACTATAATGTAACCAATGCTGGCTCAGTTCCGGGCTCTTATTTGGGCATGGATCCTGCTTATTTAATATGGATACCACCGTTTGATGAAATACCCGATTCTCCCGACAGGGACGAGGATAAAACTCCTCAGCCTCTACCCGATGAAACACAACCATTGTATGAGGAAATCAAAATGCCCAAGTACGGCCATTACTTATCACCTCACAGTAATACAAATTCTAGTAATAACACCACCAATACCAGTCCAAATTCTGAGGAAATTTCACCCTTAAGCAGTAATTTGCAGTCGAAAGCAACAACTCCTAGTGAGACAGACTTGAAAAATTGTCTTATAAGAAAAGCCATATCGTCCAATACCAATCCAACACCCAAACAATCAACACCATATCTAACGCGCAAACAGCGTAAAGAGCGCAAACAGCAAAAGCAACAGTCTAAATCTACTTTATCATTGGGTAACCAAAAAGAGGTTATACCTCTGGATGAGTTCAATGTTACACGCTCAGCCCGCAACATAATGCAAACACCAGAGCAACGTGAAAGCTATAGAGAATCTTCAACCATCCTAGAGACAGACTCCATGAATGGTTCCTACATAGAAAAGGAGACTTCAGTGGTTAAGTCACCAAGTGATTTGCAAAACTATCTTTCTGTCGATGACATACAGTTTGCGGATGAGAGTGAAAGTGATCATGATACCTCATTGTCAGCGCTGAAGCCTTCAAAGGGTAAAATTATAGAAAATGAAGGTCTAACAGAGGAGTGTAAGTTGTTAAGAGATTTGAAATTAGTGAGTACAGTTGTGGCAAAAAATAAATCACAAACTGTGAAGAGAACGCAAGTGTAAATAATTTCAGGTGGAAAGAAATTGAAAGTAGAGGAGACTATTTGTTTTGAGATAGAAGTTTTGAAAGAAAATATTCCCTAAAACTCTTTTTCAAAGTAATATATATTTTTTTGCAACTTTAAGTAAAAATAACTTTATAAAAAAAAGCTCTCTAACGTTTAAAAACGCTGTAGTTCAAAAGACCAATTTTCAAATAAAAAAACGTTTTTTTTTCTAAAAGAAAACATTTTGAAGAGCTTTGAAACCAAGGTTCAATTTGAGTAAAGTAGGTGTCTCAGAATTTTTAATCCAAAGTATAGATCTAGGAAACTAAGAAAAGTCTTAAGGTGCTTTTTACTTAAAAGCTTTTAACGACAATTTTTAAAACATCTTTTTTTCCAGTCCAATTCAATATCAAGAAAAAAAATTGGAAAAACAATTTTTATTAAGATATTTATCGACTACTGAGCTTAAGAAGTTGTTTTATTGCTCAAGTTTAAGCAAAAGCTGTTAAAATAAATGCAATAAAATTGATGCAAGGGCTTTAATCATAAAAACAGCAAATTCGATTGGCGCAATGAAAAACGCTTATCATAAGCAATATTTTGAAGTGATTTCTACTTGAATATTTTTTAAGTTTTAATATTAAAAGTTTCTTTTTAAGCTTTTTTGCAATACTTGTTGCTATGTCAACAAAACACAGTCACTTTGATTATCAAAATGAAAAAGCTTTCTTTTTACAACATTGTAGTGTAATGAATAAAAGAAAGATTACGACATGCGCATAATATACCGTTAGATGACTTAAACAATCCACTTGTATGGCTGCAAAATTAGTTTAACATAAAAAAGCTACAATTTGTAGCAAAAAATGTGTGTTTTTCGTGATAGGAAGCAACTCCTCAATCAAAAGCGATGGGCAAAAAACAATAATGATAAACACAAGCACCTAAACTTTAAAGCTCAAAACTATTACCCAATAGGAAAACAGTATGCGTGAGCTTAAAACGATTAGCCAATAAGAAAGCATTTTGCGGGACGACAACGATCCATGGTACACAACGATCCTAAACATGGCGCAATAATGTGTCAGGTGGTGGTGATTCTACGACAACAAAATTTGGTGAATAAAATTTTCGTTTTTGTTGTAGTTTTCGTTGGCTTAGTTGTCAAAAAAAGATATGCAAAAGTAAATAACTTTGACTACCCAGCCTCGATTTAAGCATGAAAAAAGTAGATCAGCTGTGCACGTAACACCACCTGGTATACATTATTTCACCATGATTCTAAATGCATATTTACCAGATAAATTTTTAACAATATCGTAAAATATTTGGAAAAATATCATCAACATTTTTAAAGCAAGTTTTTAAAATCATCAAAGAATCGCCAACACTAAAATTAATGGTTTCAATTACTTTTTTACTTAATAAAAATAAAACGGGGGAACAAAGTGCTTTAAGGTAAATTTTTTATCATTCAAAGCAAATCAGACTGCAAATAAAAAAACACAAATATTACAAAGATTTTTACATGCTCTATAAAATATTTTTTATGTTAAAAATATTTTAATTAAAAACAAATAAATTTTCGAAACAGAAATCCTTTTTCAAGGATCTTATTTCAAATCCTTGTTTTATGCAATATTTTAACTAAAAACTTTTTCAATATTTCCTTATAAACACACAAAAGCTAATATTTTATAGAAAGGTTTTTTTAAAGTGGAAAAAACCTTATTTTGCCCTTTAATTTATTTAAAAACTAACCCTTTATACATACTTCTATAGAATATTTAATTAAAAATAGTACATTTAAAGTGTATTTGTGGTCTGTAGAGCACTAGAGCTGAGGGGTCTTTAGAAGACGTTTTATTTTGTACAAATATTTGAAGAGCAAATTGTGAATAAAGAAGCCAAGGATTGGCAGGAAATGCACAAACGTTTCCTCTAGAAACCTTTCATAGTTTTACATAAAATACCTTTTTTCATGATATTATATAATATTTTAAAGTCATAATTATGTATAACGAAATTTTAACATTTTGGCATAAAGCTGCAAACCTTAATTTAAAAATGACGTTAAATTTAGGGCATAATCGTCCAATCGTCAAATAAAAAAAAAAAAAACGCCAAAATGACGGTAAATCGTCAAATCTGGCATCTATGCCTACATGTGCAGAAAATCTCATATGTTTGCCTTTCCTGGCGTAATCTTTAATTTTATTATTCTTGGTATCCGTGATATAAAGCAATTCTACAATCCAAAACTTTGAAAACTTTTGGCCTATAAGAAATCATTTTGTGTGACATCACAGATCCAACATAGGCAGTAGGTCTCAAACTTAGCTTTTCTTGACGAAACTTTTGTCTTTTTTCATTCTTGCTAACAAAGACTTGGACATAAATGTGATTTTAGATGTGTGGAAAGCAATTTTGGAAAATTAAAAAATAGTTAAGGTGTTTTATCTCCATCTCGCTTTGCCCCTATCTCAATCTCACTTCCTCCCTCTCACTTTTTGATTTTATTTTAAGATTTCCTTTGTAAACTCAAGCGTTATAATTAAAGAAACTTTACAAAAAAGTTTAAGAACAAAATTTTTTACCGCTTATGAGTGTTTGGGGATATGAGAAATTTTTAATATACTTTGAAGCAAAGTTTGAGGAGTAAATTTATAAAATATAAATATACATATGAACAAATCCACATATGGGCATTTCCCGGATAAGAGATGCGAAACTCGTACGTTGTTTTATTTTAATTGAAATCATTTTTGCAGCAATATCTAAAATGCGAAACCATATTGTGTAAAAAATTTTGATTAAACGGGCAATTTATATACAGAAGCACACGCAACAAAAAACTAAACTTACTTTCAACTGCATCTAGCAAAATCGTAATTATCTGCGAATTGGATTTAAATTTTTTAAAATTTAATTTTTAAGGTTTTAGTTTCTGAAAAAGAAGTTAAAAAATTTAAATTCGCTTAGTTTTTAAAAGTTCAAGTTTTATAGGACTTTTGTAAGGCGACATAATTTTCAAACATGGCAAAATTAATATAATTTTAAAATTTCTTTTAAATTTTAAAAATGCATTTTATATCTAAGCAAAATGTAAATTTAACACAGAATTTGCAAAAAAATCAGTATTTAATGTCTACTTTGCATATAATTTTTTTTTCCATAATATTTGATGCTTTTTTTTATTTTTCGATGAACGAATTGTTTTAAGACAATTTTGGCTTTTTATTCTATTTTTAAGCTATATTTTATTTTTTTTTATTAAAACGATGAAAGAAACTTTTTTAGTAAAATGCATTTGCGGAACCAGCTAGGCAATTTCATCATTAGTACTCCTGAAATTGTAGTATTTCTTTTGGCTGAAAACATTACGTATTTAACTAATATGTTATCTAGAAAGGTAAACAGAAATATTTTTGTTCTCGTAATGGTCCCTGAAATGAGCTTTAAGTTTATAATTTCATCAAAATGAAGACACAATTGATTATCGTGTTTGAAAAAAATTTCTTTGTAAACATTTAAAATTTGGATGCCGGCCAGTAGACCTACCGCTTATGTGTTGTATAGAAAAAAATTTTAAGCAAAAATAGTATTAAAAATTTTATTCAAAAACCCGTTCCGATCTTGTATCTTTTTTTCTAGTCCTAAATTAAGTTGCGGAAAAAAAATAAAAATAAATAAATGTGAGCGTTTTAACGTATTTTCTTTTTTAATCCTTAAATTTACTTATGTATGTAGTAGTAAAAGTCAGATTATATAGGAAGATCCTTTTAAGATCTTACTAAGAATAATATGAAATATATATCGTAAAAGAAAAACTCTGTACCTCCTTTGAAAAAAATATTAATTTTAGTAATAAATAAACAAACTATACTCACTTTTCTTTGTTACCAATCCTAATTAAGAATATATTAATTATAACAAGAAATATCAAAACTTTTTTAAGAGCATTACGTTTAAGTAATAGATATAACAATTTTAAAATCTAAAATCTATTTCTTTAAGCTTTTTACGCTTATTTTTTAAAAGTCATTTAACAACCCTCCATTGTGTTTTTAATTTATTTTTTTAATATTTTTTATTTAAACAAAATTCAAAATTATTTAAAATAAGATTTTAGCGGCCTTGTGATTTTTATGTAAATAATTTTATTTTCACAAATTCTAGTCAATTTTACTTTAGAATGTTTTGTTTTAAGGAAAAAAATTATAAAAATATATTTTAAATAGTTTTAAGTTATTAATTTTGCAAATAGTTATTAAGTTAAATTATATTAAAAAAGGCAATATTTATTTTAACAATTTTAAAAATATAATTTAAATAAACAAACAAAAATTATAAAATAAAATAAATATCTGGGTTTTTTAACTTTTTTTATTGTTCTTGTAGAATTTTTAATTTGACAAAGCAATCTTGAGTAATTCAAAGATTTTATTTAAAAGAAATTTTTATGAAATCCAATTATAAAAAATATTAAGAGTAACAATATGAAAATGTAAATGTTAGATTACATATTTATTAAATTAAGTTGTATATAAAAAGTTTTATTATAAAAACTATTTAATAAAACCATATTAAAAAATTAGAAATAAAAAATAATTAATTGATTTTTATTTTAAGGAAAAGAAATGTTCTCCAATTTAAAGCTAAAAATAGTTTTGTTGAAAGTGGTACATTTACTTTGAAAACTTTTAAGCAGAGAAGCCATTGATGACTTATCAATTTCTGTCTGTGGATGACCGGTATAGAAATAAAAGGAAATCAGACATTTCAAATTTTTGTCTCCTTAATACTAAGGAAATATATCGTTACCTTAATGCAAAAAGGCCCTTACTCGCATTTTTTTATTTGCCTAGATTTTTGTTTTACATATCATCATTATCCAAAAAATCTTGACTCACAAAATACGAATTATGGCCCTAACTATATTTATGTATGGATAATTCCATTGTGACGGGTGTGACCATTCTGCTCACTTTTGTGCTTTCAACTCAATAAATTCAAGTTTTGATTTCCAAGAACAGTATCTTTTTTAAGGCAATTAATAGTAAGTAGACTTTGCTTGAAGAATGTGACGTGTGTCGCCTTACAACTTTTAATTTTAGGGAATTTTGATTTTAAGATCGGGTTGTGTAAAAATTTTTGGGGACGGTCTTAATTGTTTAAACTTTAACATAGTAAAAGCATTTTTAATCGTATTTAATACATTATTTCTACAAAAAACTATTTTTTCCTAAAGAAAATCCCTTTTAGAAAATGTGATGGGTGCTATTCAGTATATGATAACTTTAAGCTATTGCGAAATGAACAAAAATCAAATATGAACCAATTTATATTTATTTTAATCATTTTCAGTTTCTTTTAGACGTAAATTCATTCATTTTTTTAATTAAGCAAATAGCGATCCTTCTCCATTTTGGACCGTTTTACGTGGAACTGACCATACAATTATTGTATGTTTATTTAGGGTTTATTTTTCAAATGTTTATAAAATAATTTCACTTACTAAGTGTGTCCTTAGTCTTGAAATTGTACTGTTTCAGTTAGTTTGAGGTATTCCGTAAACAATTTTTTGCAATGTTGTTTTAATAGTTTCCTATCAGTAATAATTAAAAGATTTTTTTTGGAAGAAGGCAGGTAAAATGCATTTTCAAAACAAACAAATTCCCGTATCCAAGTCAGCCGCTTGCAAATGCAAAACCATGAATTAAGCCGCCTTACAAAAGCTAAAAAATTATTTAAATATGAAAAGAAGAATGAAAAAAATAATTAAAATATCTCGTACACTTTTTTCTTTGATTAAGTAAGTCATATAACTTTAATTCTTCTATTCGTTTAAGTCGACTTAAACAGTTATTAATTTTTTAAAGAATAAAAACAATATCATTGGCAACAACCATCATTATTGCTTGCTGTGATGGTTATAGTCTTTACTATGCCTTTAGTGTAGAGTTTTATGTGTGGAGAGTAACTTGGTAAAACTTAAAGCTTTGTGTGATGGTTTTGGTTCGCAATAGGTTTGCATACGCCAACAACTATTATAATCACAGTAACATGAACCATTAAATCTTTTTAATGCAATTTATTTCAATATTAAGGGTTTTATTCATAAACGTACAATAGTGTTTATTAAAGGCTTATTTGACAATTATTCCATATATACTTGTCAAATAAGCCTTTAATAAACACTATTGTACGTTTATGAATAAGACGCTAAATAAACATGTTGCTATGAAAACTCATTTGTTGTATAAATAATATTGTTCAAGATTAACCGTATATCTTTACTTGCAGTCACAGGCATTTTTTTAATGCTTTTCTTTTCAATTTTTTTCAGCCGTTGTTACAGTGTCAAATGAAAAAAAATAAGAGTGCTATACTTGGTTGTGATGAATCTTATACACCCACACACATTGGGCTTTCAAAACCCCGAACTTTTTTTATTTTGATGCCTTTTTTTAATAACTAAATATTTGGAATTTTAAATAGGGGTCGGTGTGATATTTTAACCTTCTTAAGGTGGCGACGGAAAAGTTGTAGGGGTTTTAACTCAAATTTTTTCAAATATTATATGGCAATCCCTTAAGGGGGCAAGTATGTTTTAGGGAAGTGTTTGAAAGGAAAAATGAGTTGGAGCCGGGAAGCTGAAGGGGCGGATTTATTACAATTTCCCAAACTTTGTATGGGAGTACCCTTAGGCGATGAAGATAGAGCGTAACTATGTTCCGGGAATATGTTTGGGAGGGAAAACTGATAGGGGTCTGTAATACATTTTTTTCCACTAAGTGCGACTCTGGGGACGTTGTAGGGTTGTTTTTCCCTAATTTTTTCAAATTTTGTATCGCAACGCTGTTAGAGGCTGGAAAATGGGGCAAGTGTGTTCCACGAAAATGTTTTATATTGCATCCATTTATGGGAAACTCCGTGGCAGTTGCAGAGATTTCTATTTACAAATTTTAGAGAAATAAAAAAGGTAGTCCTGGTTTTTTGCTTATATCTTGGTCAGTTATCTGAAAATTTTGATGAATTTAATTGGAATTTTTTTTGCAGATATTTCTGATAGCTTTTACGGGTCTATGCGACAAAGAGAGGCTTGAAAAAGTTGACTTCAACCACGACGCGGACAGACGGACAAAGAGACATTGCTTAATCAACTTCCCCATCTATTAGGACCAAGAAAATATATACTTAATGGGGTCTTAGATGAATAATAAAAAAATTACAAATGGAATGACAAACTTAAGAAGCAACCAAAGGCCTTGGTTTTTTGAAACGTTGCTGGAATTACTATACAGAACTTGATCTTCTCAATTTTCGAACCACATATATCTGACTAAAAACTAAATAAAACTTTAATGTATGCGCTTGGCTCCAAAGTCCATTTTGGAGCTACTTGACCGTGTACAGGAATGGGTGAAGATATTCATCGGTGGCGTTGGGGTATCTAACCGTCTCTATTTCTTTAAACATCGCTGCTATGTGGGATATGTTTTACTGCTCCATCAATACTGTAATGGAATGTGCTCTAAAGAAATCAGGGAGCTTATTCTTAAGACCCGAGAGTTTTTTCTATGCATTACAGAAAAAAATATTTTTAAGTCGCATAGCTGGTATGTGGAATAAACTTCTTTAAAATGTATTTCCTGTTACAAGTAATATCGAGAATTTATAACAAATATTCATAAACACTACCCTCATTATTCTCTTTTCTATTCCTATTTTCCTGATACCAACAAAATACAATACATGAATAGGGAGGGGTAATCCCCTGAAGGGACATTTGTATAGCGGCTAGCCAAAAAATGGACCAATCATTACTATAAACTAAAGCTTTGGTCCTTATGTAAACAAACTTATATCGCGAGACTACAGGGACACCCAATCGAACGGACGGACGTACAATTTTTAATGGAGTAAAAACAAAAAGTCTCTTTATAGTACCAATAAAACAAGTAAGTCTTCAGTAAAAAAACACACAAAATTTTGGTGTCCTAAGCTGCTCCTCCCAAAATTTCATATTAAGGTAATCCCATTGTGACGGGTGTGACCATTTTGCTCACATTTTTACTTATAATTTAAACAATTCAAAATTTTTGTTTGAAAAAAGGCTGTGGTTTCTAAGGATGATACGCCTCTAATCGAATAATAGTAAGAAAACACTGCAAGAACATGCATACATTTAAGTCACAGTGACCACTTGAAGACTGTGACGGGCGTGACCTTACAAATTGGAGTTTGGTTTTAAGATCGAGCTGTGTAAAATATTCTTAAGAATAGAAGGCAAATTACGGAATTCGATTTGAATCGAAATTTTGAAATTATTTTTAGAATTCTTATAATAAAAGCATTATAAACGCGATCGATCGAGTAGAAAAGAAAAAATCTGTTTATATTTCAATCATTTTCGGTTTATTTTAGACGTAAAAAATCGAATTGACCATAAACATATGATTTATTAGTTTACATTAAACTTCACCTTTATAATTTGAATATTCTAATGTGTAAGATACTTAGTTTGAAAAATCAGATATAAAGTATCATTTATCTTTTATTCAAATATTATGTCAACAAGTGTAGAATCCTTTAATGTTCAGTTAACAGTTAACCATTGGCCCCATATCCCATTTAAACTCATAAGCTGTAAAATAGTAATACTCGAGAAATATATTGACACATTGTGTTAGTCTCTTTAAAATAGAAATGAATCTACGAAACTTTGCGATGTTTGGCTCATTGTTGACCTTATCTCCCGTTTAACCAAATATCATGTAAATCCCACTCACGGAAATCAGCTTAAGCTGCGCACATATTGTGCATATGGTGCTACTAAATATAAAAATATATTGCTGTGTAGGATATAATAAGATCGGACTGAACCGAATGGTAACTTCCCAAATAAACTATAATTAACTATTTCTTCTAAATAAAAAAAAAACAACAGATTTTTTGAAGAAATTTTAGAACAAACATTTATTTAATTTATATTTTCTTTGGTTTTTGCTTATTTTTCCAATTTCTCTTAAGAACAAAAAATAATTTGAAAATAAAAAAAAAAAAAAATATTTATAAGTTTAAACAGCCATTAAAGAAGTAATAAATTAATTTTTAATTAAGTTTTTTAATTTAATTTAGTTTATAAATTTAATTTGGTTATAAAATTTATTTTAAGGAATGTATGTATATTGACATTAGGAGTTTGTTTTTATTTTAGATATTTAAGCGTTTTAAGAGATTTAAACATATTTTTAAAATAGTAAGAAAAGTGCAATTAATAATTGTGATAATTTATATTTTGTGGTGTTTTTAAAAATTTCGAAAGATTGTTTTAAGATATAAAAATACAGAGAGATATTTTTTAATTATTTATTTTTTAATAATATTCAAAGCTGCCATATTTTCTGAAAAAAAAATTGAAAATTATTTTATATTCAAACAAAAATTTTAGAATTTAATAACATTTTATGTGTTTTTACTTTTCAATTTATTTTTTAAACCCGAATTTCAATGACCTTTAACATTCTTTTATTTATGACAACATTTATATTTAAATAATTTTTAAAATTCTTATACTAACTGAATTGTTCCCATTGTTTGTGTATTTAATCTAATGATCTTTTTTTAATATTTAGAATAAGTTTGTAAAAATTTCTAACATTTAATTGAAATTTGCCAATTTAGGCCCTATGGGCTTGCGGCAACAAATTTATTTGGATTAATAAATAAATAAATAAATAAAATAAATAAATTCGGTTAATTAAAGTTTTTTTTTTCATAAATTAACTGCGATTAGGAATTATGGAAAAACTTAATCATTTTAGATATTTTATTTTTTTATTTGTTTAACAATTCAATAAAGTTATAATTTATTATTAATAAATCTATTTAGAATACATACATCCATATATTAAATAAATCTTAAGTTATTTTAAACAAAAACATATAAATGCCTTTGTTGTTATATTAATTAAATTTTTAATTAAATTAAGTAAATTTTCCATATGACGATTTCTGTTAGAAAAAAATTTTTAAACTAGTTTGGCTTGGTTTGCATTGCAATAAGCGTTTGTTTTAATAATTTTTTTTATAATGCATTGCTTTTGAACATTTTTAAAAATGATAAAATTACAAAAAAAACTATTTGAAATGAATTTAATTTTTTTTAATTATTAAATTAAAAAAAACATAACAACTGCGATTACGGCATTCGATTCTAATCTAATTTTTACATGGTCGGGCTAGTTGAGCGAAATTAAAAATTCTAATTAAAACTCCTTTATTAAAACTAGCGACAACTCGACCGATCGAGCGAATTTTGACTGATATCCGATTTGAATAAAAATTTAAAAATTATTATTAGAATTAACTAACTATAAGCATTAACAAATCGATCGATCGAGTAAAAATTTGATTCGAATAGAGTGCGACGATTTGGCCCCTGGCTTTTCATACAAGAATTCGAATAAAAATTTTTAAATTTCGAATCGATTGTAGTAATTCACCCACTGGACGGAAAAATTTGGGTTTTTTAGTTTTATTTTTTTTTTAAATAATAAATTTTCGTTGTCTATTTGAAAAGAAACATAATATTTAAATGTAAAAAGTAAGTTATTAAATCATTAAATAAGAGATCATATCAATGTTGTCTAAACCTAATGAGATTAAATTTAAATATTAAAAAAATACTTATTTAAATTAAAAAATTTTAAAACAGACATTTGAACTTTATCATTTAAAAATTTAACGTTTAAGAGTATTAGTTTCACTGTCATTGGGATCAATATCAGCATCGCCATCCTCATCTACTGCAGGCAGTTGTTTCTTCAATTGAGCCGCAGCCAAAGCCACTGGAGTACTATATCCTGTAAGGTAAGGGATTTAGTAATTTAAACTAAAAAATATATTGTTTAAAAATGAAATCTTACTCCTGTCACTCTTTTCCGTTTTGTTTTCGCTTTCAGATGACGCACCTTCCTGATATGCCTTCTTGCCTGAAATTTGTTCATTTTTGGCCTGCTCACAAAGGCGAAATGCTTCTAGGAATTCGTTAAGATCGACGAGACCATCTTTATTCAAATCCATCATGCGGCACATGTCCAGCAATTGTTCGCGAGTATTTGTACCGGGTAAGTGCTTTTCTAGCAGCTCACAGGCATCACTGAATTCGTTAAGGGAAATGTAGCCTAAAAGAAAATTCCAATGAAATTCATTTTATAAAAGTTTTTTAAAATCCTTTAAATGTTTAGCAAATTAGTTTTGTATAAACATTCAAATAGTTAAAAAACTACTTCTGTGTCTTAAACATTAATCTTAAACAAAGGCCGTAGTGCTACTTTTAGTTTGGGCTCAAAAGGCACCTAAATAGTCCGTTTATCCTAAAACTTTGAAGGCCCCTTATAGTAGTTTGCCCAGAAATCCCTATTTCCTCTAAATTAAAGAAAGAAAGTCATTTGCAGAGAAGACGAATAACTGCCCTTAATGATTCCTATTTCAATATTCCTGCATTTCATCTGTTAAAATCGAATCACGAAATCACAAAATCCTTGCATATATCCCAATAACTATGGCTAATGTTACCAAAAAACTTTGCCGGAAGATTTAAGAGATGGCAAAATAATTTGGCCAAAAATTGTTTTTGATAGAGATAAGGGAAGAAGTAACTCCCTTATCAATGCAAAAATTTTTTGCGATTTTCGATGACTTACATGTTTGCTTATACTCTGGTCAAAAGTTAAAAAATTTGAATTTTCAAAGGTTATAAAGTCCAAAGATGGTATGTTTTAAAAGGCACTGAGAAAACATAATATCTATTACTAATGACGAATGGAATACTGTGAGAAGTGTAAACTTAAAAATTTTAATTTAAAAAAAAATTTGTAAAATATTTTTGAAAGCAGGATTAAATATTTGCATTTGTTTGGTCGTTTAAAGTGTTTTTGATCTTTTTTGATAATTTATTTCTGCAAAAAGCATTTTTTTCCCAAAGAAAACCCCTTTTAGAAATGTGTGACGGGTGTGATATGAAAACGTAAAAAACAGAATATTCATTACTTAAAAATTTAAATTATTGCCGAATAATTGCAATTAAAATTTGTACCAAATAATTAATGTTTCGATCATTTCAATCTGCCTTTAAACGTTGATTACCCATTAAGGGTCGTTTTTTTTGGGATTGTTCTACTAAAATATCCAAATTCAAAAAAACTGATAGCAGCGCTATATATTTGCCTGTGTCGAATCTTATATATCCTTCACAACGTGTAGGGGTTTTTACCACAATTTTTTAAAATTTTGTATGGCAACGCCCTTAGGGGGTGGATATTGGGAGTAAGTATATTTAAGGAAAATGAAAATAAAAAGAATGCAAGAAAAAATTACTTTGGGGTCAAACTTTGTATGATGGTCCCTTTAGGCGATGGAGATAGGGGGTTAGTATGTTCTAGGAATATGTTTGGGAGAGAGAACTAATGGGGGTCCTACTTTTTATTTATCTAAGGCTGAATCCGGGGAAATTACGGGCATTTTTACATAATTTTTGTACGATTTGTATTGCAACCCCATTGGGTGATGGAAATAGTGGGTAAGTACGTTCTAAGAATATGTTTGAAGGGAGCCTTTTGGCGATCCGTGGTTCATTTAATTCATCTAAGGGCGACTATGTAGACGTTGTAGAGGTTTTTACCATAAATTTTTCAAATTTTTTGTGGCAATCCTGTTAGTGGCTGAAGAAAGGGGGATTTATATTCAACAAAAATGTTTGGGAGAACAAAAAATGGGAGATGGTTTTACATTGCATCCGTGTGGGGGCAACTCCGGGGCAGTTGTAGAGCTTTTATGGTTGTTTTTTGAGAGAAATAAATAGAGGTAGTTTTGCTTTTTCGCTAATATATCGGTCAGTTAACAGGCCTTTTTTCTGGATTTCAATAGCAAACTGTTCGCAGATATTTTTGATAATTTGATACTACTCAGGGGTCCATGCGACATCGCGGGCTTCAGAAGGTTGATTTAACCATAATACTGACAGACGAACAGAGGGACAGACGAACATCGCTCAATCGACTTCCCTATATAAAAGGACCAATAAAAAATACACTTTTTGGGATCGCAGATGGATACTAAAGAAATTAGAAATGAAATGACAAATTTATTATACCCTTATCACTTATGTAAAGGGTTATAGTCGGTAAGGCACGACCATATTGTATCATGTATTTTATGATTAAAATTTATTACATTTTTTTTAAGGTCAAGGATACTTCCGAAAATTTTAAAATAATTTTTGCAAAATTTGTGCAAATATTTTCCTATATTTAAAAATTATTTAATGGTTAGTTGCCTTAAAATATTATGCACGTTTAAGTTTATTTTAAAATTGCTATACTTAATCTCTGAGGATTAGTTTATTAACGATCTTTCCACTAAAAAAAAATTTATACGAAAATAGTCTTGGCACTTGAAAACATCCTATATATGATTCCGTCGAAAGGAATCTCAATTCTTGTAATAATAATAAAAAGAGAAATAATTATACAAAATTTCCCCGACCGTTTAACCTTTGGAAATTGCTTCTTTATAGATCGTTTTAAATGAAATCAATACTCATCCGCACTAAACTGGGAATAAATCATAATTTGCATAAATATTTTTCAAAACTAAATTTTTACTTATTCCTGCTGTTCAATGACAGAAATAGTCCTGCAGCATTTTTTGAAAATCTGATATTAGCATATGAATATTCCAAAAAGTTTCTCTCTTTCTTCCAAAGTTTGATGAGAAAAAAATAATAAGATTTTAGACATTAATTAGCACTTAATATGTACCTGATTGATCTGAATCTAATATATGGAAAATGGCTTCTAAACTGCTGACATTTTTGTACAAGGAATCCGCTACGCTGGTTTCCTGCTCCTGAGCTTCTATCTGTAACAATATAATAAAATTAATAGTATATGTAGTTGCAGTTGTGGATGGAGTAAATATAACAAAATAACTCACAATTGTATCTGTATCCAATAGCTCCAATGTAGTTAAATAGTTAACCTCATTTGCTGGACCATCTTCGGTAGATGGAGCCAAACGGGGACGCAACAAGCGCCAAGGTAAACCCAAACTAGTCGCCTTTTCCATAGATTCACACCACTTTGAAATTGTGATTTTACCTAAAGAACATAAAAATATTTTAATTAAAAATTGTTTAGAAATTATTTAACTTTCCTATTTACCTCTATTCTTTGGATCATGATTTCTAAATTCTGTCTCTAATTCTGACCGTCTGGCCCTTAATCTTGCTCCCAGTTCTCTTATGGCTGAACTTTCTACTATACCTACACGTTGACGGAATGTTAACTGACGTGTCTTTGAGGCGGCCGATATGTACTGAACAAAATGTGGCTCTAAATGGGGATTTAATTTAATATATGCTCCACGATTTGATCCAATGGCATAATAATTGGAAGCTGAAAATATGGTGATGACCTTCTCATCATGGGTGAACTCATAACCATCTACTTTGCATTCATGAGAACGCACCAACAGTTCAAGTTTATGTTGTTCTAGAAAATTTTTGGTAACATCTGGCCCGAAGTAAGTACCAGCTCCACGCAGACTATTAGGTAAGCAACCCTCGTTGTGCTGCGGATCACTCCACATAATGTCGAAAAGCTAAAAGGAAAATAAAATACAAAATTTTCTTAACTAAACTGCTAAGAAATCTTTTTAAAAAATATGAGTTTTGATGCTCTTGGAAAAAAGATCTTTTATTATGTTTAAAAGTACTTTTATGATTTTCTGACGAAAACGAGATGGGTCGATTTTGGATTTTTGTTAGACAGGGATTTTTGAATTTCCGGTGACGATAAACTTTATTTCACGGTTTGTCCGCAAGTAAGGGAAATCTTTAAAATGGATGGTGGTGCAATCTAACATCAATCTAGTATAGGTGCGAGGACACGAAGTCAATTAAGCCAGCTGTGGCGATGATAAGTTTATCAAACTACGCTAAGATACCAACCAATTGAATCCAAATGAAATCAGTTTGGAAACCAATTATATTTCAAATATTATGGCGATGGTTTACGGGTAGCTAGTCCGATATGAGGAGATTTACAACTGCATTACCAAATACCAATATTGACGACAGCACAGTACCATCGAACGAATTAATAGGTTGGTAGAGATTATACAGATTATATAAGATTTCTTTACTTAAAGTTGGCCATAGAGGAGTCAAAAGTACTGTGAATAAGGATTTTATTAAGCAAGTATGGCTTTTTTAAGCCGAGCACAAAGTTTAAAAAGAATTTCTTACTTTTAATCACATTTAGGCCATAAAGATTTGGCTTAATTTTGAAACCGCACACCAAGTACGCCCAAGCAAGCCTAAAAAAATTGATTTAAGCATAAAAGGGAGTAGTTTAAAAATTTAAACTCACTTTTTTGGCTTTTAGAGGTTTATAAAAGAAAGGCGATTTATATATTTTTTCTATTTGATACCCTTTTAATATTTTGAACTACAACACCAGCGCACTACCATCTAGGCAACCGATACACTTTGTTTTTAAAATGTTAAACCAGACATATACTATGAAATTTTTCATGAAATTCGGGTGAGACGAATCTTAAAAACCCTTAACATAAGTCTTTTTATATACCCAGCCATCTAATGTATCCAAGTTGTTTTTCAACTACAAATGTTTTAAGAAAATTACTTTTTGTCGTGTTTGAAGTCGAAAGCTGTCCTAATTTTGGAATAGAAAACTTGACAAAATGTTAACGTTTGTATGGGCCATGCTACTTCTAGGATCCTATCAAGCAAAATTTTCTTTAAAATTAAAAAAAGGATTATAATAAAAGTATCATGTGGGAAGCTTGAGGTCGATAGTTTTAACAGTTTTCGATATATTTTGTATCAAAAGTTTAATAAAACGTAATCATTTGAATGGGGGTTTCCGCTTCTCCTGCTCCTGATTAGCAATTTTTTACAACAAGTAGAAATTGTTGTACAATTAGATCTTGTACTTAGTACATTTAAAGTCGATAGTTTTTATAGATTCCGAGACATAACGTATCTTAAATTTCATAAAAAATGTTTCTTTTTCTGGGGGCTACTGCACCTCCTACTCATACCCAACTATTTTTTTTCCAAAATGTATGCATAATACGGAAATATTTTTGTATCCTGTTACAATTTGTAGTTGAGTAGTTAAGGGCATGAAAAATTTTACAATTTTTGTGCAACTGAAGGAAAATGCCATTTTCCTTACGTAAAGACATGTGCCTCCCACTTTTTGCTAAAAATCATATTGCGCTTCAGCAAATTGAGAAAAAATATCTTGTTATTTATCTGGATCTTTGCATAAAGTAGACGTAATGAAATTTAAAGCAACCCAAATTTATTGGCTAATTGGTGAAAGCTTAGCAGCTAGTTCAGTTTGAACCCGCTTTGGTGCTATGATATACAATTATGGGGCACTGAGTCCACCTCTTGCATAGAGAAGACTTACAGACATGAAGACAAAATCCATCCCATAGATAATCACTTGTTCTCCTTTGTATATTAAAAAAAGAAATATCTTAAAGCATCTACAAAATCCACTTTTTATGTATAAAATCCTACATCTTATAACAGGGTGAGTACACTTCTTTGAAAATAAGGGAATGTTATTGCCCTTAGTTCTAACCATTTACATTGACTAGGTTTATTTGGAGAACTTTGATTTTGGTTTGACACTGGTTGAACTAAAACAAACTATATATCTGTGGACTTTTGACAAAACCACTTATTTAAAAAAAGGGAATTTTACAGGAGACCAAAAAAAGTACTTAAACCTCGCAATCAGCATCGTGATTATTATCTAAGAAGTTTTAAAACCTAACATTGTAAAGTAAGTTAGTTGAATTTATTTCCAGTATTGAACTTTCGCATGAACTTGCAATGGTAAAGTAGTTTTTTTGCTCTCCTGTAAAATTCACTTTTTTTCAAATAAGTGGTTTTGTCAAAAGTCCACAGATATTTATAGGGTTTATTGTCGGTGTAGTTTTTCCAAGCTTCTCCAAAAAGTTTACTGAAGTTTTTTGGATGAAAATCTACTGAATATTTTGATGTAACAACAAATTAAATCCATATAGACAAATTTAACCTAAAACAAAACCTATAAAAAATTAAGAAAATTGGGATCAAGTTCTGAAAATTTTTTGAATATTGTTATAAATTATTAATTTTTTAGATTTTAATAATTTTTGTTATTTCTCAAAGAGAGATTGAATAACAAAGTACATGTTAAAATAGACTTCTGATAAAAAAAGTAAATCCATCTCGATAGTTTCATTAGAGATAAACAGTGTGATTCTTCTTCCAACGAGTGTGCTAATGTATCTCTAAAAATTTTGTAGCTGGTTTGTATATTTTTTCGGCTTAGATTAAGTTGAGGGTGATATTTGATTTTCCTATTCCCTATGGCCTCTGTTTTACTCAGGCAAAATCTGAGCCAAATCTGAAGAAAAACTATATTGTACGTATATACATAAGTAGTTTCTCTTTTAAATAAATTGTTGTTTCAATGAGTATTTTAAGTGCACATTTAAAGTTTATAATGCATTTTTAATGGGCACAAAAAACTTTTTTTCTAACTCCATATATCCGGTTTCTCTGACCTCATGAATTGTTTCTGGTACACCATGGCGTATGAATGACATGAATATATTAAATATAAATTAAATCACGTATACGCAACGTAGTTTTTATTTATTTTTTTTGTTTTCTAATCACATGAATCTATTTGTACCTTTTACACCCTTTAAAAAAAAAAATCAGTAAAACAAAACTAAACAAAATAACTTTAATACATTTCTAGAATAAATCTCGTAGCATTATAAACCTTTTGTACACGTTCGCCCCTCGATTATATAGTTTTGTATAGTGAAAAAGCTTTTTGATTTCCTTTTTTTTAAAACTTTATGTCATAACTGATATTCTTCTATGGTAACTTGGTGGAAAGAAATAATGGCAAATGGGTTTAACGTGTTTAGTAACTGAAGTTGTAATTGTGTATGAGTTTGTATATTTGTTTGTTGTTATTTTGTTCCTAAAGTGTTAAGAATGTTATGACTTCTGCAACACATTTTAATTACGGAACTAAAACTAGAGATTAGTCGTGTGTGAATTTCAGTCATGCATTCAAAGTAAAATAACAATTTAATTTTTAGATTATCGTCAGATAGTTTTCGTTTTTTTCTTCTTAAATATTTTGTTTTTCCTTAATTATTATGGTGTTTGTTTTAAGATAATCAAATAGTGTTGTTCGCATTGTAGAGGAAAACAAACTTAACTTAAGATAATTGAAACAAAACAAAGTATGCTTTAAGCTTAAGTTTACAAACGAAAAAAAATCTGAGCTCAATTAGAGATGAATTAGTATTGAATTCGATTGCAATGGAATTATTTTACAAATTTTGCAAAGTTGTTACTTTGTTGATTTAACTGTTAACTATGTTTATTCGTAAATATGTTATTGAAAGAGATAAGAAAAATTCTGCGGATTTTAGAGAATTTGGCAAAGTTTCTAAAAATAAATTCCTTTTAAATTACACTGTGTGTAATTTTTTAAGTCATGGAAAAATAACCATATACGGACATCACTACATGAAAGAAGACCAAAAAAGAAAAGACCCGTGTCTCCCAGTTTTGCCCAAAGTCATGCACTTTTTTTGTTATGGGCCCCCAAAGATTTGGGGCCTTGGTACCATTTTTACAAAAAGTGATCATTTTCTTAGGCTCATATCTTGCAAACCGTTCGGAATTTTAATTTACTCTTTGAGGCAAAGTTCTAGCCCTTTTTATAAAGAACAAAAATTTCGAACATAAATAATTGAAAAAACAATAATTTTAAATCAAAATCCCAAAAAACTTTAAAAAATTCAAATTTTTTTACCTTTTTCCCCCTGTTCAGGTCAATAGGTAGCAAACCGTTCAAAATTCAAGGAAACAGTCAACTACAAAAATTTACCTAACATCCCAATAAACAACTTTTAAGAACATATAAACTTCCTAGGAATGATTCTTAACACCGTTTAGGTAGCCGCAAAAGTTAAAAATTTCCCCAAAATGTATGTACATACATGTAGTTATGAAGCTATCTCTTCCTTACGTTTAATCAAATTGCCTTAATTACATATATTGTATCTGTCTTTCGTGTAATAGAGAACTCTAGTGCATATAAATATGTGTACATGCATGTAAGATAGCCGCGAAAAGTCTTGGAACTTAAACAGGTAGGCAAACATTAAAATTGCTGGAAACCCTAAACAACAAAATACATCATACACAAATCGTAATAATGATCGTTAACGGCCTTTAATTAAATTATGTACATAATTTTTTTATTGCTTTGTTGTTACTTTTTAATATTTATTGTTTATTTTTTTTTTTTTTTTTTTTTTTTTTTTTTGCATATTTTTTTATTATTGAATCTTCGCTTTAGCGAACTAACAATAAGTTTTCAAATCATAAGACTAAGGAAATAATATTAGTCCAGCCAGTGCCAAACTAAAATTTACGTTCTCATAATATAAATAGTTATCTTCATCTAAGCGCAATAGTATCCCTCCTTTTCAGACGGGAGTGTCCACTATGTTGCAAGATACTTCGAGCGAGCGGGTTTGGATGTGTTTCCAGCTTATTTAAATACTTGTCCACATATTTCAGGATTTCGCATTTAACTAGTGGAACTTCTAGATCCTTATGGATGTTGCTGTTTTTGACATACCACGGAGCACCAGTTATAATTCTTAGGATTTTATTTTGACGGCGTTGTATTTTTTCTATGTTAGAGGCGGAAGCAGTGCCCCATAATTGTGTACCGTAGCACCAAATTGATTTTAAAATTGAGTTGTATAGTAAAAGTTTACAATCCAGATGAAGCACAGAGTTTCTACCCATAAGCCAGTGGATTTGTGCAGCTTTAAGTTTCATTTGCGTCAGCTTTGCATCTATATGAGGCTTCCATGTGAGGCGGCGATCCAGGTGAATACCAAGATATTTTGTCTCGGATCGTTGAGGCACCAAATGGTTGTTAATAGTGATTGGAGGGCACGTTTCTTTGCGTAAGGTAAAAGTTATGTGAGTACATTTTTGTTCATTTATTTTTATTCCCCATAACCTTGCCCATTTCTCAACTTGGCTAACGTGTTGTTGCAGTTGACTCGAAGCCTCTTTAGGGTCTTTATCAATACTGAGAAAAGCAGTATCATCAGCAAATGTGGACGTGTGCGTAAAACAGTTGGTTGGCATATCTGCTGTGTAAAGCAAGTACAAAATTGGACCTAGTATACTCCCTTGAGGTACACCAGCCTCTATTGGTTGGGAACAACTTATTTGGTTTCCCTCTTTGATCATAAATTGTCTGCCGGTTAAGTATTTTTCTAGCAGGCTTGAAATATTAGCTGGTAGATAGAGTTTTAGTTTGACTAACAGGCCTTCGTGCCATACTTTATCAAATGCTTGAGAGACATCGATAAAAAGCGCGGAGCAGTACTTCTTTTCCTCAAAGGCTTTTCTTATAACCTGCACCAGTCTGTGAGTTTGTTCGATTGTGCTATGTTGACTTCTAAAACCAAATTGGTGATCTGGGATGCAGTTGTTATCATTAAGGATCGGACTCAGCTTGTTTTTAAGCAGCTTTTCGAATAGTTTCGCCAAAGTTGGTAACAAACTTATAGGCCTATAAGACTCCACCTTCGAAGGATCTTTACCAGGCTTGGGAATCATCTTTACTTAGGCAACTTTCCATATTGGCGGAAAGTGTTCAAGCCGAATTATGGCATTAAAAACAAAAAGAATAATTCTTTTACCTGTGAAGGGTAGCTCTAGAAGCATTTTGTTGCTTATTTTATCAACGCCAGGAGCTTTTTTGTCATTAAGGTTTATTGTTTATACCAACAATAAATTACCAACATATGTACCTACTACCAATTTTTTTAATAAGTGAGGACAATCCAAAATAAAATTGCAATTGGATAAATTTAAAAAGAAGAAATTATTGCACCCAAACTTATCAAGAAATCAACTACAAAAATTTACCTAAGATTCCAGTAAATAGCTCACGCGATCACGCACCGATCGCACACGCATCAAGGAACGCAGATCACAATATAAAAGCGACGCGACTCTCACATCGAGGCATTACACAGCGCGACGTCAACGAGATCTCAGCGGTGAAAGTTATAGAGAAAGTTCTACAGCATAATTCGCATACAACATTGGCAACTGACAATTTCAATATGCAGTGTAAAAATAATTATTTCTTTTGCTACATTTGCGGTCATCAAATCAGAAAAAATAATTCTACAAGATTTCAGAAGGAAAATAATCTTTTAACTAGTGAATTTAAAAGAGCATATGAGTGATTTTTCGACGAAATAGATTTGATCAGTGAAAATTACACACCTAACGCAGTGTGTCGCCAATGTTATAATAATCTCATAGTATGGTTGAATGAAGGCAAACATAGTATGAAATATTGTAAGCCGGTAAACTGGATTAATCGCTCAGGTGATCATGATGCAACCAGTTCTTATGCATGCGTTAATTACCCAAATAGACGTGATAAGAATAACAAAACTTATAAAGCAACTGTAACAGCCACACTACCAGTACTTGCACCTGAAAATTTTGTATTCCCAAGGCCGCAAACTCCAGATCGTAGGACAAAATTTACAGAAATGACTACAGTAGGTGGTGTTACTAATCGAGATCAATTTGATACCGACTATGAGCCCAAAAAGGGAAGAGATGGACCAAACTAATAACTAATAAAAAATCAAATGGAAAAACGGTACAAAGGCAAAAAATTCGACGCATTGCTTGCAGAGGTAATATTAATTTTATTATTGCATGGTCTTGTATTATTTTTGATTTCTTTTCTTATTCATTTCAGGTATGTTGGTGGAGTCACAAGATAACCTTTTATGATGTTAATAAGGTATGTTAAAAAAAAAAAGCTAATGATGGAAGACATTCTGGAAGCAACGTGCCTGTGGACACTGTAAGTTCTGAATCAGAGTCAGATTCGGACGAAGATTTAGATCCTCAACTTAAGAGAGCGCGATTTGCAAGTCCAGGGCCATCAACTTTATAAAAATAATACGAATATTTTTTTATAATTTTTTTGTAATAGACAGCACAGTATCTCAATGTTGAAGAAAATAAAAAACAAATGAAATTCAAAAATATTCGTAAAATTTTTAACTTTTGCGGCTACCTAAGCGCTACCTAAACGGTGTTAAGAATCACTCCCAGGAAGTTTATATGTTCTAAAAAGTTGTTTATTGGGACGTTAGGTAAATTTTTGTAGTTGACTGTTTCCTTGAATTTTGAACGGTTTGCTACCTATGGACCTGAACAGGGGGAAAAAGGTAAAAAAAAATTGAATTTTTTAAAGTTTTTTGCGATTTTGATCTAAAATTATTTTTTTTTAAATTTTTTATGTTCATAATTTTTGTTCTTTATAAAAAGGGCTATAACTTTGCCTCAAAGAGTAAATTAAAATTCCAAACGGTTTGCAAGATATGAGCCTGAGAAAATTATCACTTTTGGCAAAAATGACACCAAGGCCCCAAATCTTTGGGGGCCCATAACAAAAAAAGTGCATGACTTTGGGCAAAACTGGGAGACACTGGTCTTTTCTTTTTTGGTCTTCTTTCACGTTGTGATGTCCGTATATGGTTATTTTTTTTCGTGTTGCACTGTGTTATAAATTTACACACTGCTACATAAAAAGCTTTTTACTAGACATTGAAAAGCAACTTAGTGTGCGTTGAAGGCCTTGTCAAAAACATATAAAAAACACATCAAAACCGTTTTAAAAAATTTATAAAAACTAAAATGAAAAAAATCTGATCGAATTACAAGTCAATATGTTGAAAAAAATCTCTTTAAACAATGATTTCTCAGAATAAAATTAAAAGTTAATGGAATTTCTGCGATAGTTTGTAATCTACTTAGTAACATCAACAACCTACGCTGGGGCTTTTCCAAGTGTTTTTATTCACTGAAGCACCGTGTTATTTTGACAGTTTATTCATGTTATCGTGAGCTCCAGTAAGCAAAGAAAATAGTATTTTTATACCCTTTACATAGTGATAAGGGTATATATCAGTTTGTCATTCCATTTGTAATTTCTTTATTATCCATTTGCGACCCCATAAAGTATATATATTCTAGATTCTTATAGATATGGAAATTGATATAGCTTTTTCCGTCTGGCCATCTGTCCGTCTGCCCATCTGTTGAAATTTCCGGAGTCAAATAAAAAGATACAGACCAATTAATGGTGTCAAACTATTAGAAATATCCTGGTGACAATCGCTATTTAAAATCATTTTTTGGGTGGGAGCAGAAGAACGGGAAGCTTCCATACAAATTAAAAACTTTTATGGAATTTTCGATACGCTATATCTCGGAAAATATAACAGATATCGACATTAAATATTCTACAAAAAGTAATAATCAAACAATTCTTATATTTTGGAAAAAGGTTGAAGAGGAGGAGGGGGACTAGAACATCCTATAACATTTAACAAGTTTTATTAACCTTTTAATACGAATAATGTTGAAAACTTTTATAACTCCCGACCTAAAATCTTCTTCATCTATTTCTATTATCAATACGAACGTTAAAATTTTATAAAGTTTTCTATGGGCTTTAAAACTCACACAAGGTTTTTTATTATATTATTTGTAGTACAAAATAACTCGGCTGGGTATATTTAAAGACCAATGTGAAGGGTATATAAGATTCGGCACAGCCGATTATAGCGCTTTTACTTGTTTTAATTAAAATTGTAAAAATTAAAAAATTTGAAGTTTCATATATTTACTGAAGCAAACTTCAAAATGCAAAATGCCTTCAATCTGGGTTAACTACTTTATATCGTAAAAATTGCTATCTCGAAAAACTTAAAAACTATTCTTTTTGTCGGTTTACTTGGCTTCTGGCCTAAATCGTGATAAACAAGTCTATATTTAATAAGTTTGTAACCATAATCTAAAAAATTTCAAAAAATATCAAAAATGTAACTTATTAGTTTTTTTTTAGCAATCCAGTGTACTCTCGAGCTCCGTCTTGATTAAGAGCTTTTAATTTTTTTGAAACTATTACTTTTAAAATCAAAACAAGCTTTAAAAGTTTAACAAAAGTATTGTTTGCCCACTTTTCTGCCCTTTGACTTCAATCAGGCTCAAAACCCTAGAAATATACAGAAAAAACCAAAAATGTTGAAAAAGTACTTTTTGGTCGGAAGCCATCTGGCTTTAACTTGAATACATAACTCTTTCTTTTAAACATCAGTGGTCCAAACTTAAAAAAAAACCTAAAAAGTGTCACGATATTTATTTTTTATCTTCTTTGATACTTAAGAAAAATGTTTAGAAAAAAATGTACTTTTTTCAATCGATTAACGTCCAAAATTTTTAAAAAGTTGCAGACTAGGGTCACTTGTTTTTGAAGTAAAATATGTTACTTTTTTCAATTTTGTTTCTATCATTTCAAAAAGGAAATATAAACTAACCGGTGTTTTCCTATTTTGCCAATTTATAAATTGCTAAAAAAAAGTCTTAAAAATATCAACTACTTATAAAACTTTTTTTCAAGATGTTAAGCTTAATTAAGAACAACAATCCTTAATACTTACGTTTGTGCTCTACATTGAATTAACTCAGTTTTAACAAGTATCTTACTGCAATTTTGGTCTTAATTATATGTTTTAACACAGTTTTCAAAGCACGTTTAGAAAAGTAACTCGTTAAAGCAAGCAACCTTCAAGTGACTAATTTTAAGTATTTTGTGAACACAAAACTTTTTTTTACAAATTTTTGCCTTAAAAGTAAGGAAACTAAAAAAAAGGAAAAAAAAATGCCAACAACATATGCTTATTTTTCACATACGTATACAAAATTCACATAAAAGTAAATATATTGCTCACGAACCTACAATAGACAATTGTGTTAAACGGGGTGTGGAATATTTAATTTTAAAGGTTGCTGGTACAAGAAAAGCTACAACAAAAAGGATAAATAGATGGCAGCACATTGCAGCTATAATTTTTAAATAAGATATTTTTTAAGAAAAATGGTTAATAGTTCAAAATAATAATTCAAAACTGATGGTATGGACAAAGTTGCAACATAAGAGTCGAACTATGGCTCAAGAAAAGTAAAAAATATTGTCCAGAAAACAGCCTTAAAAACCAGCCAAAAATATGAGCTTCAAATTTTTTTATCTCAAAATGCCATTTAATAGTAACCCTTTTGGATAAAAATTAAAATTTTAGAGTTTCACTACAATATTGCAGATTGTTGCACGTACATAAGTACATGTATCTGCTGGTGCTGTGTCAATGTTTCAAAACACTGATGCATAGAGAAGATTCGTTAAAACTTAGAAGTTAACCTTAAACGACTAAGCAAATATGGTTTATTTATTATATTAAATTGAAATATTTCTTTGCAAAAATGTTAAAAAGTGCTTTATTTTAAAAAGACTTAAAAACCAGTTTTGAGCATTAAAGAAAAGTAAAAAGGAAGGTGTGTTATATACCCAGTCTTTTTGTTTCAAAAAATTTCAAAGAAATACCTTCAACGAGAACTTGTTTTGGTTCTTGATATCAGTAAATGTTAACTGTTTGGTTTTGGTGCCCTCTGGTATAGTGGTCTCCTTGGTAGAACGTCTACACCGTGGTACCAATACTTACAGGTAAAAAAGTGCCAGCTACTGGTGTAATTGGATCCATATGTTGTCTAATCAGAGTCTGTGTCATAGGAATTAGAAAACATCCCACAGCTCTTGTACCACTATGAAATAGTGGTGAGATTTCATGTACTTCCGCACGGAAAGCCACAGGAGTCAACGTCAATCTGCCTACATTTCTAGGTGATGTTACCAAATTAACATAAAATTGATGGCAACGAAAGCGGTACCATCTTATTTTTGTTCATCTTAATGGATTTCAGATGGTCGTACATATAGGGATTGCCGTATATATACGGAAGTGCATGTGTATATGAACAGTTTTTCTTGTAAGTCGGGAAACAAAAAACAAGGTGCCTATGTTTTTCTTATATAGTAACAATCTTTCTTTTAATTTTGCTAATAAAGTTGTCGTCAATTAAAATCAAAAACAAAAATGCCATATTTACCGATCCGATTCGATGTTGTTTGGCTTAATTTTTTTTTTAAATGAAAAACTTCGATTCTGTTTTTTGATTATGTTTATTTGAACCTTTAGGATTTTAATGCTTAGGTCAAGAAGGTGATATCGGCCAAATGGGCGCCGTAAAAATTGATTCTATATGGGCTCATTTTATGACATTTGTTATCACTTCAGCGATATCTTTGGGTGAGAGATTCTCGCACTCATGTCAAATGTTGCATTTGGGGTTTTAGGGTCTTGAAATTTTTCACGTTAACTTTCTAAAACTTCAAAAAACCCCACAAAAAAAGTCTGAAACGGATTAATCGGGCGATCTTGCGGGCCAATGTAAATCGCCAAAAGAGATGAGATGACACGGGAACGCTCGCGCATTGTGTGTCGTTGCTCCGTCTTGTTAGAACCTCCTCCAGTTCTAATATTTTCAAACTCGGCTAACACCTACTACTACTACCTAGTTTTAAGATTTGAACACTTATTGTTAGTTCGCCACAGGCGAAGATTCAATAATAAATATATAAAAAAAAAAAAAAAAAAAAAAAAAACTCGGCTAACACGGCCCCATACCGCGCACCGTCCACTGTTGTCGTTTGACAAGCGAAGTCGTCGAAAAAGACATGGCCCAATGACTCCTCCAGAGTGAACAGCGCACCATGCAGTAACTTTAGGCGGGTGTAATGGCTCCTCGTGGATTTTCTGTGCTTCAGAAGCGAAATTTTTACTTGCTCACGTACCCGCTAAAGTGGAAATGAGCCTCATCGCTCATTATGATTTTGGTCAAAAAATCCTCCACTTCGGTCCATCAGTACAACCTGATATTGTGTAAGTGATAGAAGGAAGCTGGTACTCAGTAAGGCTAAATAGTAAATGCAGAAACTGCGCCCACGTCCTTTTTAGGCTTTGAAGATTTTTTTTTGCTAGTTTTGGTAATAAGCGGTCGATAATTTAAATTATTCTTTATCCAATTTATTTACCTTATCTAAGATACTATCATATATATAACGTGTAGTTTGGACCCCAGAAACTTGGGCCTTATAATAAACAAAACATAAATTTGTAAAATACTTTTAAATACATTTTTTAAATCAGATATGTTTTATGATAGTGAAACATTTTTTAGGAAAAGGGGGGTAATAAATTGGGTTTTGCTATTACTTAAGCACGCACATACATTTATAATACACATACATATATGGGTGTAAGCGAAAACCCCTTGCTTTAAGCTTAAACAAACAAATACACCCATACTCTTTTAAAGAGATACTCAACTTAGCTATACTTCTCTTTTTCGCGATTCGCATAAATTATTTAGTGATTCTGCTAAGGCGTGCAATAAAAAAAAACATCAGCAGTGTACAAAGAAAAGCAGCCTTAAGAATTTTTAACAAGAAGAATTAAAAGAGAAAAAAAGGTCAAGCATCATAAATTATGTTTTATTTAAGTGTTGTTTTATTTTTAAAATAAAATGTTAAGTACCATTCATATTTATGAATATTTAACAAAACCTTAATGAAGACAAACGATAAAAAAATTGCAAAAATTTTTAATTCAAAGGAAATAATTTTTTATATAAAAATATAATAAAATCCTTTTTTATAACGAGGACGTGAAACAAGCTTTGTTAAAAAAAATCTCGGTTTGAAAAATGGCAGGAGTTTTCAAAGTTAGAAACGTATTAACTTTTTTCTATGTATTCGTATTTGCATATCGGTTACAGAAGTATTGTAACTCAAAACAAAAATTTTTTTGCGAAATCAATTTATGTATATTAAACTTGGTTCAATTAAGGTGATTATCGACGAATATTTTCCTTTAAGGCCCCAGCAGATTGGGGATTGTCATTACAAACCCACTCTTTAAAGTAGATCCATTAAAAAATATATGGGAATCAGATCGGGCGGCCTCGGTGGCCATGGGCTGTCCCAAAGCGATTGATACGTTTTGAGGGGAAATTTTACAGAAGAAAATTTATCGAAGCCTTGGCTATGTGTATAACCCCCCATCTTGTTAAAACCACATGTGTGAAGATTACGATGGATTAGCTCAAAGGTTTAGCAAAAAGATTTCCGTAACCTCGCGTTGATAATTTAATCCGTGGATAGTCCTCGCCTGTCGTTGATAATTTTCGAAAAAAATGGTCCAATTATCTCTTGCGTGGATAAGGCACATCAAACACTTTCCTTGGGGTAGTGCAATGGGTTTTGATGTTTAAGTTGACGATTGCGGCTTCTTGGAGACCAGTAGAAGCAGTTTTGCCCATAAACGTGGCCGCTTGAGTGAAAATGAGCTTCGTTGCTTCAAAAATGAGATTTACAGTGTTATAACGCTTCAACATCGTTTCACAAAATGTTTGTGTAAGTCAAAGATACTTTTTTCAGTTCTTAAACGATTTGAATTTTTAAAGGATAGAACTTTAGATCCTTTTTCAAATTTCACATACCATTGCTCTTGAAAGTCCCAGTAAGGCTCTTTTTTCCGTATTGAAATTCGCTTAAACTCCTTTTAACCCGTTCAATATTTTCGGGAGACCTTGAAGATTGACTGGGCCCTTGCTGTGGGACATTAATAGTTTAAGCAGTTGTGCTGAAACTCTGCACCCACGAACGAATTAAAATTTTACTCGGTCCATCGCGCATTTTCCAAACATCGAACTTTGAAAAAAATTGTCGAAGAGCAATAACGTAAGAATCATTACTCTTAATAAATATCTCCACAGCAAACTCCCGATGCTCACTTGACTACTGGGACATCGTGACTGACGAATCCGCACAATCGATAATTCTAACGGCGCTACTTTCCCTCTGCACAGTTTATTACTTTTTAAAACAATCGTATTAAAAAATATACATTTTCCACCCCGTAAAAATTGGTATTGATTTTTTACATTTATTTAAAAGGACCTTTCGGTTGCGTCAAACGAAACAGGTCTTTGATTTCTAATAATGAAAGATTTTCTTTTTCTTTTCTACAATTTAATATCATATGTACTTTTTAAAGTTACAATTAGTATGTTCTTCTTATGGAATTTGAATTATTGCTTTTAGTCTTTCAATAGAATGTTTCATTCGCATGGAACGTTGTTACATTTGTCGACCCTTTTCAATTAATGATACTTAAGTTGTAGTTGTGAAATTTCATGCTAAATAATTCAAACATAAGAAAATTATTTTAACAAAAATTATTTTTCTTTGAATAACAAAAAAAAAAACGCAAACAACTGTAAAGCCAGACATTGAATTAGGAACAATTTTTTTATTTGGTTTCTTTTCAAAATCAGTATAACTTTTTTTTTGTTTGAATTTTTTTTAAACATAATTAAATTCTAGACAATTTTTTTTTGAATAAAGAAAATTTGCACAATAAGCCAACAGAAAACATATTTTCGTGGCTATAAATGTAAAACGAAATAAGTTTTTTTATGGGTTTTTTTATCCCAACTATCGTAAGCATTTGTATTAATTAAATATATTGTAAAGTGTTTTGGGAGTCAATTACAAGTAAATTAATTAATTTATTAAGGTATTTTAAACAAAATTTTTCATAATTAATTTCTTGTATAGGGCTTTTATCATACTCATATATCAAATCTAAAATAAAAGAACAAAGCGTGAGGCTTGTAAATACTACTTGCTACAAACAAAATGTGAATTTATGCATAGATACCTTAACATATCAGGTAAAAGTATACTAATAGTAGGCTAGACATAACTAAATGATAATATTAGGAAAAATAATTCATATTTAAGATATCTATACACGACAAAATAATTTTTTGTTAAAATTACAGGTATAAATTGAAAAGAGATATTCGATCCTCCATACCTGTCTGCTACTTAAACATAGAAAGCGTTAGAAGAGCAAAATGTAAATAAATGCACAGAATCCTCATTAAAGACAGCATCGATGTGGTTTTCTTACAAAAAACTTTCTACTCTGATGAAGAAAGCCTTTCCAAAAGAGTTTTTATGCCTGGCCACTCATTGATCGGCGCTCTATATTGCCACACTATGTATGCAAAATCGTCCTTACAAAATGTCAGCCTAATAGAAACCACGGAGATAAAAGACATCTATTTTATCTACATTTAGGTGAACGATCTAAATGTTACAAATATTTATAAGCCGCCAAACTCATAACGGCCAACTGGTATTTTTCCCATGCGGAAACATTTAGCAAATTTTGCGCGTGAGTTTAATAGCCATCATTTCCTCTGGAATAACCAGACAGATGACGACAAACGCAGATCGCTTGTCGACTGGACTGAGCTTAATCAACTGTCACTTTTCTATGAAGCTTTTTATTCTCTTAGATTGCTCCAGGAGTATAATTCTGACCTTTTTTTTTAAATAACGCCGGCATTATATGTACACTCCACAAATCTTAATAAAGGTTCTCCCAGACTTCCACCACATTCAGCACCGCCCTGTCATCTTGTAAGTTGGCATAAAAACCCCCTCTTTTCAACTATTTTCCCCGGCCGAGATAAAACTTCAATAAAGTATCATGGCCCAACTTTACGAAGGAGGTTGACGCTAACATCTAGTGGATCACTATCGTGAATTATCAAAGATTTGTGGGCTGCGCAACTGCAACATCCAAAAAGCACATCCTTCTTCGGTTCCGAAAAGAAAACGTGCCTGGCTGGAGTACTGAAAGCATTCAGCAATTTCCAGAATAGCAAGCCAGCGGCAACAGTGGCACACACACAAAAAATCTCGCTTTCAAGTGACCAAGTGGAAAAGATTGGAGCCTCCTTAGAGATCGACACAGACCTCATCGCAAATAGAATAATAAACCTCTCACAAGCTAAGCCAAATAAAGCTCATATACGGTTAATCAACAAGTTCTCAACAGCTGAAGTCAAGAGGGAAATTAAAAGCTGTAAATGTGAAAAAGCAGCAGGTTTCGATTGAATTTGTTCCGAGTTTGTCAAAAATTTTGACCAAAAAAACCGTAATTGGCACATTTTTCAACAGCAAACTCAATTCTTGTCAGCTGCTGTCTAAAATCATCCATCCAAAATCATCGCCATCTTAAAGCCAGCCAAGCCAGCAAATTAAGCAGAAAACTTTTGGCCAATTGCTCTTTTAAGTATCGGCTACTTAAATATTGACTATTTAACTTAAAGTTAACTGAATTAGCTTCTTTTTTTTAATTTATTTAAAGCAGATTAAAATTTGAAAAATATCTTCTTAGTTAAATTTCTAAATGCGTCCTTGATTGTTTGTGAAGAAAAAACTAAACGAAAACCTAAGAAATTAAAAGTATAGAAATTGCTAAAAATACGGCTAAATGGCTAAACAAGTGGCTAATGGCTTAAATAAAAATTTTGTGGCTAAAAGTGCTGAAAAATAGCTAAACCTACTTAGAAAATGGCTTAGTTGGCAACGCTGGTTGTCGGCATTGCAGGTAGGTGCAATTTTTGTTAAACGATTGTTTGTCAAGCTGCAGCTGACGTTTCAGTAATGGGCCTGATTTTTCCGAGAGTCGTTTTTACTTAAAAAGACGGTCGTCATCTGTTTTATTATTTAAAATATATCAATATCGTGCAATGTAATATCCACTTTTGCGAAATTTCTTATTCTATTTCTTTAAAATAAACAATTTTCTTTTGATTTAATTTTATACCTCCCACGTAGTGATAAGGGTTTATATCAGTTTTTCATTCCATTTGTAATTTCTACAGTATTCACTTTAGACCCCAGAAAGTATATTTCTAGATTTTTATGTATAAGAAAATCTATGTCCGTCTGTGTAATGCAATCAAGTAAGCAGACTAAAAAAAAGTCGCACCGAAAACGTTTTGATATCAATCAATAAGAAATACCTTTGAAATAATGGCTGTTTAAACCAGCAAATTCGGTTCACTATTGGCCGAGATATAAGCGAAATCCCCAAATTACCCATTTTTTTATATCAAAATATATCCTTACACATATATACCAGTAAATATAGTCACTTCTGCAACAAAACTTGAAACTTAAAGAAAGGGACCTAAATAAGGAAAAAATATTGTTCAGATACGATAGGGGAAAGTGGTATTTCCCCTTCAATTGCATAATTCTTGTGAAATATTTCATGCGCTAAGTCTGAGAAACTATAAAAGCTATTGACTTCAAATCTTCAACAAAAAGGAATTGAACAGCAAGACCTACGTTTGAAGAAACAAAATTTTTTGGATAGGAGCAGAGTAAGGGGAACCCACCATAAAAATTAATAATTTTTATGAAATTTTCGATACGCTATATCTCTAAAACTATAACAATTTTGGACTTCAAATGTTCTACAACAAGTAATTGGACAATACGGCTTACATTTTTGAAAAAAATTAATTTGGTTGTGGGCAGGTAGGGGGTGCCCCCACCACAAATGAAAAATGTTTGTAAAGTTTTCGACACGCTATATCTCCGAAACTATAACAACTATCGACTTCAAATGTTTTACAAAAACTAATGATACAATAATTTTTACATTAAAAAAAATGAATAGGAGCAGGGAAAGGGAACTCCCGAACTCCCCTCTCCTCCTTACACAAATAAACACATTTGTTTAAACCTTTAATACGAATAATGTCAAAAACTGTAAAAACTCTGGACCTTAAACCTTCTACATGGTGTTTCTCTTATAACAACAAACGTTTAAATTTTTTAAAGTTTTCTATTTCAAAAACTAGGAATTCAAACCCGGCACAAAGACCAATGTAAAGGCTAAATAACATTCGCCACAGCCGAATATAGTGCTCTTACTTGTTAAATTTAATAAATTGTTATGTCGGAGATAATATGATTCTCTTTAACTTTTCCACTCGCTCGTAGTTGTCTTGTACTTTTTATGTTTCAACATTAAAGTCAATATAAAGCGATAAAAGAAAATTTTCAAGCAGTAAATAAATAAAATTTATAGCTTCCGTTTAGTAAAACGAAAGAAAAATATTAAGTTTTTTACTTAAGGCATATAGGAAATGCAACAAATGTGTTTGCGATTTGTTAGAACTTTTTTGAGAAATTTCTTTAATCACTTGGACAAAATGAGGACAAACTAATAAAATATATTTTTTTAATTCTATCTTTAACTTTATTGAACACTATTGAGGCATGACAACAATTTTTTTTATTTAACCGTTTTATTTTTTGTAGCAGTTTTTTAAGTAGCTGTATGTGTTTAAGTGTGTCTGTGAGTGGAGAGTGGGCAAGATTTATTGGATGTTGGAAGGCGTATGAGTAATTTGAGTTGAACGAGAAATTAAAGTTGGTACCTACATATACTAAAAGATTCATTGAGAATTTATTTTACATGACATTTTAATGTTTGTTAGTCTTTAAATGTCCTTGTAATTTATCATGCCTTTTCTGTGTAAACTAAAGTTGGCACATGTGCCTCAAATCGATTGATATGTTTAGCAAAGATGTTGTTATGTTTTAGATGAATTTACTTATTTTCAATATTCCTTTACAAAGCAAGTAAAAATATTGTTTTCGAGATTGAAATTCATAAAACAAATAACAATTTCATTAAATATTTCATTCGCACATACGCAACGTTTTATAATTCATAAACAACTTAAGATTTATCAATGGGTTGTATGAAAAATGATTCGCCAAACCTTAAACAAATTTAGCATATTTTTTGTTTGGGAATATGAGAGTAATATGTCAAAAGATTACACCTGAGATTTCTTGTAGCTAAGGTTTACATTAGGACCAACTCAGTATAAAATATGTAAACATGCGGTTTACTGCTTTGATATGACTTTAAACTGGTACATAAAATATGTTTGCCCAGCGAATAAGTAAGTGTTTATTTGATATCAAGTATTCTTATGAGAGTTGCATTTTATATTTCAGGATTAGAGAAAAAAAAGCAAATATTAATCATAGAAAATCACTTTATTGCTTTACAAAATTCTCCCCTTGAAGATCTAAACACTTTTGCATGCATTTGAACCAATTTCCGAAGCACTTTTGCCACTCTGATTGAGGCATGTTCAATACATGCATTCTGAATACAGCAACCCTTTCTTTAGGTGTCGAAAAACGTTGAACTCTTAGTTCGTTTTTTACGTACGGGTATAAAAAGAAGTCAATCAATGCCAATGCAGGACTATATGATGGATGTCTCATCAAATCGATGTTTTGGTTGCTTAAAAATGCAGTTGTTTGAGCCGATGTGTGAGAGCTCGCGTTGTTGTGGTGAAGAGTGATCCATCTTCGACAGTTGGTTTTCCTAATTTCTTGGAAGGCAACTGGCAAACAAATGGTTGTGTACCAATAAAAATTGACTGTTCTTTGTTATAGTAATACGGTTGCGACATGTCCAGTTTTTCTAAAAAAACTGGCGATCATTTGCTTAGAAGTTCTTCATGGGCGAACAGCTTTTGTTGGATTTGACTCATCTTGAAGCACCAATACAGCCAACTGCTGTTTACTTTCGGGCTCATACGCGTAAATCCAAGATTAAAAACCTGTCGTGTTTCGAAGCACCGCGATCGTATTTTCTTAGCATTTCCTTCGGCCAATCGACACGAGCCTTTTTTTTGAGCGATTGACAAATCGTGTGTGATTCAACGCGACAAACTTGTTTTGACAGTCAAATGGTCATGCAATATTGAATGCATGCTGGTCCCACTAGTGCCTAAGGTTGTCTCAGTCTCACGATAGGTCACATGACGATCTTCCAATATCAATTCATGCACTGTTTCTGAGTTATTTCACATCGAAAGTTGTAAAAAAATAATCGCACAAAAACGTAAACAATTTAATTTAATTTTTGGGTCGAGTTGAATCTTTTAAGTTACTGAAAAAAACACAAATAGCACTCGTATTTCAAAAAGTTTTGAGTACGTATAACTTAGAAAATGTTAAACTTTACATTAGAGCTGTCAGTTTTCAGATTGAAACACTAGTGTTGCCAAGTCCCGAAACATAAAAGGCAACCCTCGTATATGTTAAAAAATTTATTTTATGATAAAAATAAGTTAAGAATTTAGAAAAAAAATCCATTTATTCTTAAAATATCTTTAAATTTTTCGTAAATTTGAATTTTTATCTGTAGTATGAAATCATTTTTAAGTGAAGTGAATGAATACGGGGTTTTTACCTTGGGAGAGTTTTGTGTGTTCAAGTATAGCTATTGTGTAGATAAGACATTTTTTTAGACATTTTTTTTAACTAAAAAATATTATCTATGGTTACTATGATTGGAGGCCTTATAATGGGATACGTGTCAGTTTATTTTACTAAAATATTCAAAAATTATTTGTTTTCTACTTGTTTCTTTAGTCACTCCAGCAACAAAAAACGACGAAATTTTTTTTTTAATTTTAAATGTATTTTCAGAGTTACAAAATAACGTAAGAGTACCTAAGATAACTTAACTTTAAGTTAAATATTACAACAGCAAAGAAAGGAATATTAAGTGATGATAAATAAATTAGAGAGGGGGGAAATATTGAAGTTGTGTCCTTATTTGTACAGAACTGAAAGCGACTCCTTTTTGTAAAGCTTCCCTAATTTTTAATTTAGCCTGTTTTTTTCGAAATTTACACTCATACCCTCTCTTTTCGGCAACTGGCTTACCCTAGACAATGTTGATTTCTTCATAAAATCGGGTTTACTTATATAGTTCCAATTGAATTGAATTGATAAGAAAGCTTCTTCATTGTAAAAAGTTTTTCTGGGAACCACTTTTCCTCCTTTTCACTTTTGCTTCCCAAAAGCCTTATCATGCGCTCAAACGAAGTTTGTTCTACACTTTCAGTAATTGCCCTTGTCATGAAAGCGCCTTTAAATCTCGGGAAAGTGTATTCATTACAGTAAAGGACTTCCTGATTTTCTTGGATGAATGCGATAACGGCCGTATTCACAAAAAACACGTTAATATATGCAAAAAGGTTGATGCTAAAAAGTGGACAAGGGTCTTACTATTTTCGATTTCAGCTGACAAGAGATGGCTTTTGAGTAGGCATAAGTGATTTCTTCTGCCTGTTTTTTCATAAAAATACAACTTTTTAGGCCCTTTACAATAATGTGTTCCGTTTCAAGCATTTTTCGAAAATTTAAATTCAACAAATGTTATATCGGCTTTTGAGGCAAGGTGCAAAGTTTTTACAAGTCTGATTTCAAGTTGTCTTATATTTCTATAAAAAAACATGATGTTTCGTTAGACTACACAAATGATCAAATCATCAAGTATAAAATCAATATCCCTTGATCCTTATTTTTTATACTTATATAAGATTCCACATTGTCTAAGCAAGTCACAGCAATTGTAATATCAAAATTTTTTTAACTGAACCATTTAAAAAGGCCTGTTTTTCATATATAGTACCGTCGAACAAACTCACAGGTTGGTACAGGTTATAAGAAAAGCCTTTGAGGAAAAGAAGTACTGCTCCGCACTATTTATCGATGTCTCGCAAGCTTTCGACAAGGTATGGCATGAAGGCCTGTTAAACAAACTAAAATTCAACCTTCCTGTAAATATTTTCAACCTATTAGAAAAATACATAACCGGTCGACAATTCATGATCAAAGAGGGAAACCAAATAAGTTCTTCAAAACCAATAGGGGCTGGTGCACCTCAAAGGAGTATACTTGGTCTAATTCTGTACTTGCTTTACACAGCAGATATGCCAACCAATAGTTTTACACACATGTCGACATTTGCTGATGATACTGCTTTCCTTAGTCTTCATAAAGACTCTAAAGTGTCGTCGAACCAACTGCAACAACACGTAACCCAAGTTAAAAAATAGGCAAAGTTATGGGGTATTAAAATAAATGAACAAAAATGCACCCATGTTACTTTTACTTTACGCAAGGAAACGTGCCCCCCAATTCGTATTAACAACCATACGGTGCCTCAACGAATTGAGACGAAATATCTTGGCATCCACCTGGATCGCCACCTCACATGGAAGTCACATATAGATACAAAGCTGACTCAAATGAAACTTAAAGCTGCTCAAATCCACTGGCTAATTGGTAGAAACTCTGTGCTACGTCTGGGTTGTAAACTTCTACTCTACAACTCGATTTTAAAACCAATTTGGTGATACGGTATACAATTATGGGGCACTGCTTCCGCCTCTAACTTAGAGAATGATAGCTGGTGCTCCTGGGTATATTAAAAACAGCAACATCCACTAGGATCTAGAAGTTCCATTAGTAAAAAGCGAAATCCTAAACTATGTGGACAAGTATTTAAATAAGCTGGAAACACATCCAAATCTGCTCGCTCGAAGCATCCTGCAACATAGTGGGCACACCCGCCTAAAAAGAAGGGACACAATTGCTCTAAGATGAAACCATTGAAATCAGTTAATTTTATTGTGAAAACTTAAATTTTAGTCTGGTACTGACTGGACTAGTATTGATTACTTAGTTTTAGGATTTGAATACTTATTATTAGTTCGCTTAAGCGAAGATTCAATAATAAAAATATGAGAAAAAAAAATATATTTTTTATTTATTCAATTTAATACTTAAAAACGGAACTTGCAAATGCCAGTAATATGCAGTGAAGAAAAACAGCTATTTGGTTTTAAACGTCAGTTATATTACTGCAGTAGTAGAGGAATTCATATCCTAGATCTACAACATAAGATTGTGCTGTTGGACTGAAAAAACTAAATAGCAGATGCCTTGCTCTGAAGACAAAAATACCACTAGGGACCATTGCTTTAAAACATCTTCTTTAAGATTTTAGTTTCCGCTAGCCTTTTGCGTCACTCCTGTGTTACAAAAGTAAATACTTCTAAAAGGCATTACTAAATTTTTGCAACGAAACTATTTTCGTGCATGTAGAAGAACTATTTTTATTTTAAATAGAAGTGAGATGTAACAAATCGTTTTTTCTGGAATTTGTCTACCCAAGTATTATTGTTTTTTTCCAAGTTAATTTTGGAAGAATGCAAGCAATTATGTTTATTTATTGGAAGGTTTATTAGAGGTGTAGCAGAAAGACAGACAATTATATCTGATCCAGATTTTGTAAAAAATACTCCAGTTGATTTACGAATGACGAACCAAAAATTTTATGCTGCAAATGCATAAGAAAATATTAAAGAAAACAAAAGCAGCAAAAATTCTCAAAAAATCCTGAATTATCAAACAGTATGCAGCTACGGACGAAAAAAAGCCCAAAAATTTGTTACCACGAAATTTATAAATATTGAATTAAAAAAAAGTTTCATAAATCCATAAGACAACATAATGTGTTTGTTAATGTGTCGCTTGATTTTGCATTCGGTTACTAGAAAGATCTACAGTGGTACAAAAACAATTATGTTCTACTTGTACCAAGGGAGGCAAATATTCAAAACTGAGCAGAGCTAAGGGAAGTGGAAGAATAATTAGTTTTTGTTGAAGGAAAACCAAAGATACTTAAAAGTGTCCAAAACTTTGTAAGATTTTTCAACTTAGGTAAGCTACTTGTCTGAAAAAAGTGAACGAAACCACTATTAAACCCTTTATGAAAGAGTTTCTTTTAGACAGAAATAAAACCCTTCACATTAGCGATAGGTTTGTAATTCCATTTGCAATTTCTTTAATATCCGTTTGCGACCCCAAGAGGCATATAATTTCTGGATCCTTATAGATAGGAAATTCAATTAAGCGATGTCCGTCAGTAAATCTTCTGAAATCAAGTTTCTAAAGCCTATTGATATTGTTCGAACCGGTTTTTGGAATCAAAATATTATGTAAACTTGGAAATATTAAGAAAAATCCCCAGATAACTTACAGATATACATACATGCAAGGCAGCAAGCACAACTACCTCTGATTATTTTTCTTAAACTTCTACATAAAAAGTTTAACAACTACCCCGTAGTTGCACGATTGCAATGCAAGACCGACTTCCACTAATTCCCAAATCGCTCCCACAGCCTCCAGGGTGATTTTTCAAAGGTTAAATATAAAACCATCCGACCTAAAGGGGTTTCCATGCAAAATTAAAAAATTAAGGTACAAGCCCCTACAAATTTTCCCGAGTTGCCCTCTTTTCCTCCAAATATACTCCATCATCTAAAGAAGTTGCCATACAAAATGTACCAAAACGATGTAAAATTCCCAAGCTTCCCCAGAGTAAGACTTAGGGAAATAAAGCGCATGACGGACCCCCATTGGTTTCCCCTGTCAAACATTTTTTTAAAATGTACTTACCCCCTATATCCATGTCCTGAGGGAATTACCATACAAAATTTTAAAAATTGGGTAAAACCTGTTATATGTTGTGAAGGTCACAAAAGATTCGGCACAGCCGAATATAGCGCTCTTACTTGATTTCCATTTGGATTATTTTTTTTAACAGAAACTATTATTTTATTATATTTTTTTCTGAAATAATAATTGTTTTATAATTTTTATATTTGGAGCAGAGTTAAAACTAGCTACCGTTGTCTATATAACTAAAATAAAATCAAAATAATTTACAATGCTTTTTATATATGTGTCTGCTCAAAACTTAATTTGTGATTATTAAGTTCTAGTCCATATACTAAATAAAACTTGTTAAAAAACTCCCTGTATTACGGATTAAAATACCTTATTTGAAACCTTTAAGAAAAATTAAAACCTGTAATTTATGTATAAAATTAAATTCAAATGTTGCTGTAGACACGGAGTGCTAAAAAATTAATACATAGTAGTGATTGTTAACCATTTTTGGCAGATTTTATTTTGTATACAATGCTCACACAAAATCAAGAGAAAACTATTAATCTATGAAAAAACTGGCAATTTGTTTTACTTTAAAGTCACATATTAGAAGTAATACTTTTTTCTGTCAAAAAAAATCAAAAAACTATTACTTACGGGCCCTGTAGTGCGATTCAGTAACTTTTGACGATTCGATGATCGTCATATTTATCGAAAGAAATCATTGTTTGCTGCTACGGTTAAGTGATTCACTAAGACGTTTTTAACGATAGTGGACAAGTTGATTTTTGTTTGTATTTTATTAGTTGTAAAATACATTTTAAGAAAGCGAAAATCATAAATATAGTAAAAATAATATATAATATACAAAATAACCTTTTGTCGAAACAACTAACAACACAAAAATTATTGCCGTTAAATTAGCAAGTATAACGATTGTAAAAATTGCTAAAAAGTTTTGCTGTTTACTTAACAATAACAGCTGACTTTAACGGAAGTGAATATCCTTAAAAACTTTACTGAATCTCAGAATCGTTATATTTACTGAATCGCACTACTGGTTCTAATAAATCTAAATAAATCATTAACATACTACTGGGCGTATACGTAACACACAATAAGATCTATATTATATATTACTTATTCGTACATGATTATGTTGATTCATTTTGCATTCTTAATCTCGTAGTGTACGGACGTGTGTACGCGAGTGTAATATTGTTAATAGGTGATATTAGTAATAGGTAGCAAACGAAATTATTAATATACATACATATATACACAAAAAAGTGAGAAAAGAAAAACAATAACAACAAACTAAATAAAAAAAAAAAGCGAGCTGTTAATGAGTAACAGTAATCGTAGTGACAGTGGGCCTGATAGCCGAAATGCTTACATTGTGTTAAGCAGTGTTAGCAATGAGAACATAAGAGACCCTGAATTTAATAGAAATTATTTAAATGCGAGACCAAAAACAATTACAAGCAATCTTAGTTCAAGTGCGCCTAATTTAGATAAATGTAGTGAACAAGGGACTAATTTAGCCCAATCTTTATTTAATAATTATAAAATTCTGAGGTACCATCTTTGTCGCGGTCACCATTATCAAATTCTGGAATTGAACCTGCAGCTGCTACAGCCGCATCAAGCTTAATTTCTGCACCGGCACCTAAGATCCAGGTAGGGATGGACCGCTATGTGACAGTTCTTAAAAGGGGAAGAAGCCCTAAATCGGCAGAAGCATCTCAACCTGCAAAAATTTTAAAAGACGATGAAAGGCCAACCTCATCGCAAAATCGTTTTGCAATTTTACAAGAGGATAATGAGGCCCCCGTTAGTGAAAGAAAGTCATTTAAGCCACCTCCCATTTATTTGAGGGAAAAAAACTCAAATGATCTCGTAAAGTTTTTAGTCGGTTTGATTGGGGAAAATAACTTTTATGTTTCAAACGTTAAACGCGGTAACATATTTGAGACAAAAATTCAAGTGAACCATGAAAACGCCTACCGCGCTACGGTTTCGGAGCTCGAAAAACTTAACAAAAACTTCTATACCTACCAACTCAAGACCGCAAAAGGCCTTCAGGTAGTCATTAAAGGCATTGATTCTAATGTTGACCCAGAAGAGGTCAAGACCAGTTTATTAAGCAAAGGGTTTATGGTCAGGAGGGTATCCAATATGAGAAACAGGGAAAAACACCCCCAACCATTATTCAGAGTGGAGCTTCAGCCTGGTGATATCAAATTGAAAAAAAGTGAAACTCACCCCATCTATGATTTAAAATATATTATGCACCGACGAGTTACTGTGGAAGTGCCACATAAGCGATCTGGGCCCGTACAGTGCTTAAACTGCCAGGAGTATGGCCACACTAAAGCTTATTGTAAGCTGCCTACTGTTTGTGTTGTGTGTGGGGATCTGCACGATACGACCAAGTGCGACAAGCCAAAAGATGATCCTAGGATGAAGAAATGCAGCAACTGCGGGGGAAACCACACTGCCAACTATAGAGGTTGCCCTGTTTTTAATTCGGTTATGCGCTCAACTAAGCCGAAAATAGTTCCTGCCCCTCCCCAGCCTTTAGATATACCAACTACAAATATGCCTCCGTTAGCACAACAAACTACAAATCAAGTTTCTTACGCCGCTGCATTAAAGTCTAACCAGCCTAATGCACGTAAGTCTACCGAGCCTACAACACAACAACAAGTGCCAACAAGTGAACCAACTGGTCCCAATTTTAGCCGCCTGGAAGCCGTAATTGACAATATGGTCAAACAATTTACGCAGGTAATGGCGCAAATGGCTAGCATGATGCAGGAGATGCAGAAAATGCAGTCTGCTCTCCTGCAGGCCATACTTAAAAGACCATGAACTGCCTCAGGGTTTGTTTCTGGAACGCAAACGGCATCCGCCAACACAAAAATGAGCTCGAATACTTTTTAACACACCAAAAAATCGATGTCATGTTGATTTCCGAAACTCATATGACATCTAGAAGCACTTTCAAAATAAGTGGCTATACTTTTTATGATTCAAAAGATCCCAGAGATAGGTCATGTGGTGGTTCAGCTATATTAATTAAATCAAGAATCAAACACCAATGGATGGGTGGTCTCTCCGAAAGTTATATACAAGCAACAAACGTCTGCATCGATGAATTTTACCATAATCTCGTTATTTCGTCAGTTTATTGTCCACCCAGATTTTCCATAACGAAGGATCAGTACAACAGTTTTTACAAATCTTTAGGTCCTCACTTTATAGCTGCTGGGGACTACAACGCTAAACATACATACTGGGGCTCCCGCCTAATAAGTCCCAGAGGTCGTGTCTTGTATGGTTCTGTATCGGAAATGAGACTTCACGTTATTTCAACTGGGCAACCAACATATTGGCCAACTGACCACAATAAAATACCAGACGTAATAGATTTTGGCGTAGCAAAAGGCATATCCCCTGAGCTTATTGAGGCTCAACCCTCCTTGGATTTATCTTCTGATCACTCACCCACAATTTTTACTATTTGCAGTCCTCACCAAATTGCAACTAGTGATATTTTTCTGTCAAAAAGAATAAACTGGTTAAAATACAGAAAATTTATCAGCACGCACTGTTCGGAACACCAATCTTTAAAAACTTCCGAGGAAATCGATGAGTGCCTTAGTAGCCTCAATGAAAATATTAAAAAAGCCGTTGAAAATGCTTCTTCTACCTACCGTCAGGCCAGATACAACAAAATTTACTCAACCGATGTTGAAAAGCTCCTATCTGAAAAAAGGAGAGCCCGAAGAGAATGGCAAAAGTATAGATCGCCCCTACTTAAAAATAAGCTGAAGGAATGTACAAACCGATTAAAAAACATGCTGGAAGTACATAGAATGTCATCAATGAAGGAATACCTTGAAGGTCTAGACGCGACTCCTCAAACAAACTATTCTCTATGGCGAACAGCCAGACGTCTTAAAAGACCCGTAATCGCAAAACCACCACTGCGTAACCTGAGAGGATCCTGGGCTAGAAATGACGAAGAAAAATGCGATCTGTTCGCAAGCCATTTAAGGAACGTCTTCACTCCCAATTCATGCACTGACGTGAGAGAATTACCGCCTGTTGTAGCTAGACGTCCTATAGAAATACGTTTCCAATTTTCAGATGTTATAGAGGCAATCGCTAACCTAAATGACAAAAAAGCTCCTGGCGTTGATAAAATAAGCAACAAAATGCTTCTAGAGCTACCCTTCACAGGTAAAAGAATTATTCTTTTTGTTTTTAATGCCATAATTCGGCTTGAACACTTTCCGCCAATATGGAAAGTTGCCTTAGTAAAGATGATTCCCAAGCCTGGTAAAGATCCTTCGAAGGTGGAGTCTTATAGGCCTATAAGTTTGTTACCAACTTTGGCGAAACTATTCGAAAAGCTGCTTAAAAACAAGCTGAGTCCGATCCTTAATGATAACAACTGCATCCCAGATCACCAATTTGGTTTTAGAAGTCAACATAGCACAATCGAACAAACTCACAGATTGGTGCAGGTTATAAGAAAAGCCTTTGAGGAAAAGAAGTACTGCTCCGCGCTTTTTATCGATGTCTCTCAAGCATTCGATAAAGTATGGCACGAAGGCCTGTTAGTCAAACTAAAACTCTATCTACCAGCTAATATTTCAAGCCTGCTAGAAAAATACTTAACCGGCAGACAATTTATGATCAAAGAGGGAAACCAAATAAGTTGTTCCCAACCAATAGAGGCTGGTGTACCTCAAGGGAGTATACTAGGTCCAATTTTGTACTTGCTTTACACAGCAGATATGCCAACCAACTGTTTTACGCACACGTCCACATTTGCTGATGATACTGCTTTTCTCAGTATTGATAAAGACGCTAAAGAGGCTTCGAGTCAACTGCAACAACACGTTAGCCAAGTTGAGAAATGGGCAAGGTTATGGGGAATAAAAATAAATGAACAAAAATGTACTCACATAACTTTTACCTTACGCAAAGAAACGTGCCCTCCAATCACTATTAACAACCATTTGGTGCCTCAACGATCCGAGACAAAATATCTTGGTATTCACCTGGATCGCCGCCTCACATGGAAGCCTCATATAGATGCAAAGCTGACGCAAATGAAACTTAAAGCTGCACAAATCCACTGGCTTATGGGTAGAAACTCTGTGCTTCATCTGGATTGTAAACTTCTACTATACAACTCAATTTTAAAATCAATTTGGTGCTACGGTATACAATTATGGGGCACTGCTTCCGCCTCTAACATAGAAAAAATACAACGCCGTCAAAATAAAATCCTAAGAATGATAACTGGTGCTCCGTGGTATGTCAAAAACAGCAACATCCATAAGGATCTAAAAGTTCCACTAGTTAAATGCGAAATCCTGAAATATGTGGACAAGTATTTAAATAAGCTGGAAACACATCCAAACCCGCTCGCTCGAAGTATCTTGCAACATAGTGGACACTCCCGTCTAAAAAGTAGGGATACTATTGCGCTTAGATGAAGATAACTATTTATATTATGAGAACGTAAATTTTAGTTTGGCACTGGCTGGACTAATATTATTTCCTTAGTCTTAAGATTTGAAAACTTATTGTTAGTTCGCTAAAGCGAAGATTCAATAATTAAAAATTATGCAAAAAAAAAAAAAAAAAAAAAATTATGTTGATTTTTTCTGCTTTCGCTTAAATAAAACCAGGGACCGTAATAATTTTGCAAAAAAAAAAATAACTTAAATAATAATTATTTTTTGATTTTAATGATTTTTGTCAAACAATAATTATAATTCGCTTTTTATTTATTTATAGTTGAACTATTTGTTTTAAAGACAATTTAATTTTTATTTATTATACCCTTCACATAGTGATAAGGGTATATATCCGTTTGTCATAACTTTTGTAATTTCTTTATTATCCATTTGCGACCCCAAAAAGTATATATATTCTGGATCCTTATAGATAGGGAAGTTGATATAGCCATGCCCATCTGTTGAAATCAAATTTCCAGAGTTAAATAAAAAGATACGGACAAGTTAAACTATTAGAAATATCCTGGAGACAATTACTGTTTAAAATCAGCAAAATCGGTTCACTATTGACCGATATATAAGCGAATACCCAAATAACTCATTTTTCTAGGGAAAAATCAGTGTATATATCCCTATATGTCTAAGTAAATATTCATTCTTGCCACAAAACTTGGCACGGATACTCTTAAAGTAGGGACCTAAATAATGGAAAAACTTTTTTCAGTTGGGATCAGGAGAAGTAGTATTTATCCTACAATTGCTCAAATTTGTTGAAATATTTTATGCGCTAAATCGTAGAAACTATAACAGCTATCGACTTTAAATGTTCTTAAAAAGTAGTTGTAAGATAACACCTACACTGTAAAGAAAAAATTATTTGGGTGGGGGCAGAAGAGGGGGTAGCTCCCATACAAATTAAAAATTTTTATGAAATTTTTGATACGCTTTATCTCGGAAATTATAACAGATATAGAAATCAAAAGTACTACAAAAAGGAGTTGGACAACAAGACCTACGCTTTGCAGAAAAAATTATTTGGGTAGGGGCAGAAGAAGGAGTAGCTCCCATGCAAATTAACAATTTTTATGAAATTTTGAAAAACGTTTTATTTCGGAAACTTTAACAGCTATCGACATCAAATTATGTACAAAAATCAATTGTACATCAAGAGTTATGTTTTAAAGGAAAAATTATTTGAGTGGGTGCAGAAGAAGGGGTAGCTCCAACACAAATAGCAATTTTTATAAAGTTTTCGATACGCTACATCTCAGAAACTAGAACAAATTTTTTGGGTGGGGCCAGGAGAAAGGGTAGATCCCATACAAGTTAACAATTTTAATGAAATTTTCGATACGCTGCATCTGCGAAACTATACAAGTTATCGACTTTGAATATTCTACAAAAAGGAATATTCAAATAATTTATACATTTTGGAAAAAAAGTTGGAGAGGAGCAGTGGGACGTAAACATCTCATAAAAATTAACAACTTTTATTAAATTTTTAATACGAATAATGTCGAAAACTTTTATAACTCTCGATTTCAAACCTTCTTCCTCTCTTTCTATTATTCACACGAACGTTTAAATTTTTTTAATTTATGGACTTTAAAACTCGCACAAGGTATTTTTATTATATTATTTGCAGCACAAAATAACTCGGCTGGGTACATTAAAAGACCAATGTGAAGGGTATATACGATTTGGCAGAGTCAAATATAGCGCTTTTACTTGTTTTTTTTTTAGTTTTCACTCTCATAGCGTTAGTTAAGAAAGGAACATTTTTTTTGAAAAATCTATATTTTACCGTTTTTAGCCGAGTAGAATGCATTTTCGAAAAAGGCTACGATTTTTATCATCAGTACTCTTTATTCGGTTGTTAGGTAACGCAACTCAATTTAGGATGCTGTACATAATCGACACATAAATTGGTTTAAAATTAATCCATGATTAAACAAGTTCATTTACTATTTTAACATAAGTCTGTTTTTTGGGAAAGATTGATTTGTTTGTTCATTTTTTTTATTTGACTCCTATAAGGATATTTCGTCTTTTCCTAATTTTTTTAGTCAAAATAAAAAACTAAAGCGAACCAGTTTTTTTTTGAATAACTATTCTTAAATTGATAACATCATTAAAAATGTTATCATGTTTAATATATTTTGTTATAAAGAAAACCTAAACAAAAATTAAAGTCGTATTTTTAATATCAGAAAACGCAAGATGTAATAATAGCCCAACAATTCACAAAAATAATTACAAATAGAATATAACATATTAAAATCCGTTCAATCAGTAGTTTTCCCCAAATATCAGTACATTTGAGTACACAGATTTTAATTAATAACCTTAACCGAAAATTAGTACATGTACTGATGAAATCATTATAAATATCCACCCTAACCATACTGTGACCCAACATATTTTTTTCAGCGGAGCATTTGGTTCAAAATCTATTATAAATTTCATTTTAGATTTTAAGTAGCATATTCATAAGCAATTTATTATTTAAAATAGGCTTTTTAAACGCAATTCTCATACCAGATCAATATTTCCAACCTATTTAAAATTTAAAGAAACAAATCTTTTGTTTTCAATTTAATAATACTGAATCTTTGAAAAAAGGTAAGAAAAGGTGCAATGTCAGCTTTGCAAAGACCTTCCCTTACTCAAAATTCTTTTAGCAAGTCATGTGTTAAAATTGTTTATGTAAATGAAATACGTAAAAAAATACAATGTCTGACCATTGACCACAATAGAAGAAATTTTTCAAGAAGGCCAATAAGATTATTGGTCAAAGTCTAATACACATGTTTAAATAATTTACATAAAATCCTTAGGCATGTGTAACCTTTTGATATGTTGAACTTAAAATATATTTTGACAGCTCAGCATTAGCAAAAAGTCTTAATATGATTCTGTTTTTTTTTCTGTAGATTTATACTTAAATAAAGGAATAGTGTTACAATGTATGCGGTGAAATACATTTTATGTTTATACAACCACATTTAGGTAACAAAACATTTTTAGTTTCCCTTAAGATATTTGAATGTCTGACAGGCTATTGTTTACATTTTGAAAAAAATGTTTGACCAACATTTGCTTTATATATAATTGACCTTTAAACCATAAAAAATTATAAACATTAGTTCCTAAAAAAAGAATTTCCATCTTATTTTGCGTAGCTCATAATGCATAGTTTTAAATTTTAAACACAAAATGTAAAAAGAAAATAAGTTAAGTTGTTAAATTGTGCAAAATCTATTTTTTGCTATGCCAGTCACTACAAAAAAGGGTTTAAATTTAAAAACTTTAAAAAAATTTTGCTACATCATCATTTTTCCTTTTGACTTACCTGTTTCCATTCAACCTTGTCAATTGCTTCTCCTCCAGTTTGTTCAATTGGCGGTCGCAAAATTGAAACATACTTTAACACCAAACACATATAAACACACAAGCCAGGAGCATAGATTTTCGAAACAAAAATACATAAAAAGAAAGATAATATTTTTATTTAGTTTTAAGTTGGCTTAACATAAAGAACAATTTTATAGAAGCTGAAATTTTTCAAAAAGAAGAACATTTTAAAATGAGTAAGAATATAAAAGCGTTCTGCAAAAAAAAAAAATGATTTCCCTTTAATTCCTAATTGATTTCAAATCTGCAGGATCACATAACCTTACAATGATTATTAATGTACATTTAGTTTCTAATTGGATGAAAGCGAACAAGTCTTCTGTGCTAAACGTTTATACTTCGTTAGTTAAAAAAAATTTTATTTCACAGGAAAAACTAGATACAGCAAACTAGATATAGCAAAAAAGGATTTTCAATGAGACAAACATTTTGTATATTATTTTTAACTCCTTTTAACTGGAGTAAAAATTGCACATATAGTAACCCTTTTACGTATCTATTTGCAGACAGACATTTTATCTACTGAATGTATAATTAATAAATGGTTCTGTTTTTTTAATGGAAGGATTTTAGGTTGCAATTTGAGTATCCTGTTCTATTTAAGTAAAAGAAAGTAAGAAACGACAAATTAAAAAAACAATTTAAAAGTAAAAGATGTACAATAAATTTATTCTATTACAAGCAAATAGCACTCTGTTTGGTTTACGCAATTTTAAAATTTAACTTAAATATATTATTTTACAACAAAAAATGTGAAAAAGTATCTTTTGTTTACTTAGTCGGCTTAAGACTCAATCAGGGTCAAAACCACTTAGTTTCACATTTCTAGACTCATAATCTTAAGAAAAGTGCAAGAAAGTACTAAATATGTTAAATAGTAATTTTTGCCCACTTAGTTGGCTTTTGGCCTTAACCAGGGACAATATACCTTAATTTCACATTAGTAGACTCATAATCCCAGTATATGAAAAAATGTACCAAAAATGTAAAAAGTACTTCTTGTACATTTTGTTGGCCTCAATCAGGGTTGACAGCTTTTAATTTCATGTTCGTACACGGAAAGAAAGAAGAACGTTCTAATATCAAGAATTTTATTATAAAATCAAGAATTTTTTTCCTGATTATATACTAAATTTTAATTGAAACCTTTTTTAATAAAGTGCCGTAAGGCATAAAAAGCAATTTGTATTTGAGGATTAAACCTTTTCCCTCTTAAATTAACCCTCTTAAGCTTTTATCAAGTATAGTTAAATATATAAATCAATCACATTTTGGCTCATATGTGTAAAAAATTTATTCTAAAAAGTCACACTTTCCGTACTTTTGACACTGCTAGGGCTTGCTTTAAGTAAAGATTACTCAGTTTATGATTGGTGTGTAGACGCATAAAGCCAGTATATTGAAAAATGTACCCAAAATGTAAAAAAGTACTTTTTGTACACTAAGTTGGCTTTCGGCCTCATTCGGGAGCAATATACATTAATATATTATTTGTAGACTTATAGTGACAGTTAATGAAATAAAAAAATACTTAAAATCAGGATAAGTAGTGTTTGTTCACTCTATTGATTGATGGGGGTAGGTTAGGTAGAACAGGCGGCACCGGAAGTTATGAAGTGTTAGTTGTGCAGCCCACTTGGGTCCGTTTCCTCGGTCCCTTTGTAATGGGGGTAACAGTGTCAATGAATAGGTGTTTAACACTTAAGTGTCCTTAATATAAAAAGTTCCAGACACAAGTCCATCTTTTCCTAAATAAAAAATTCCTTTTTAAATTTTCAAAATTTTCATTTTGAGAGCCTTTTGGTTTCCAATGGAATTACAAAATAGTACTCCAGCGTTGTATTTGGCAGTGCAGAATCTTACATTTCCCTCGCATAGGTATATTCGTATACTCAGTGCTCTGATGAAGCTAAATTTTATTTAAGCCATTAATACAAAAATAAAAAATTAGTTTGTTGCAGGTTTTAAGTCGGCACTTGTTATAGGTTTCGAAATAGAAAACTTTAAAAAAATTGGTTTAAGTGTCTGAAGGCTACCTTCTCCTTACTTACTAGAACTGCCTTGTAGAAGATTTCAAGTCTTTGAGAGATATAGTTTCCGAGGTAAAATGCATAAACAATTTTGTAAAATATGTTCAACTCTTCTTTTAATAAAAATATTTAAATAAATAAAAAAAAAGTAGTAAGGGGCTACCGCTCCTCTTGTTTCTTAGAAAGGTTATCCTCTTTACCAGCTCGGAGTTATAAAGTTTATTTTACAATTTTTTAGGACAAATGTATAAGTATATATGTATGTAGGTTTTAATGATTGGATTTCTTCCTAATAAACTGGTTACCTTAGGTGCTTGCCTATATCTGGGTCAGTATTTAGCCGACTTTTGCTCCATCACCAAAAGAATACTGAAATTAATTAATATTTTTTGGAGTGTAAAAAATGTTTGTTTTTGGTTAAATATATTTTTGTTGTAAAACGCAACGTCTAAAAGTAAATAATTGTTTTTAATAAAAACAAATTTTTAAATCTAAATTTAATTCATTTACTTTTAATTGATTTTTTTTAAGCAAATAAGGTTACACTCTGCGAGAAAACCTTAAACCAGTTGCCAGCAATTTTCAGTAATTAATTCTTGCATTTATTGTAAACATAAATTTTTATAAATAACAAATTTCCTTAATTAAATTTAATTATTAATATTAATTTCTTTGTTTTATCATGTTTGTATTTACCATTTTAATGATTGATTTATAGATTGAAGTTTGCATCTGTTTTTTGTTTCTTTTTATGGTAAAATGAATTTCTGTTATAAAAGGTTAATTCGTTTTATTGAACTTTAATAATTAAACAGAAAACAAATCTATATTTAATGGCAATAATAACAACAAATTCTTGCTGTTTTGCAAACCAATGAATTGTTACAAATTTAACAAAATGCAAATGAACGATTCTTAGAAAGGAAAAGCTGACAACGAAAGGAATAAATATTTTTTACAAAAAGATGAAGGTACGAAAGTATGTTTGGCGAAATAGATAATTTATTTATAAACGAAGTACGATTGGCAACATGGTTTTCAAATTAAAGAGGGAGATATATAAAAAGAAATTCTAAATAAAGATATTATAAACACAAATATTAATGAGGGCATGAAGTTTTAAAGGGGGTGTTGAAAAGTGTGCTAAATATTGCAGAGCTCTAAATATAAACAGCTCTTAAAACTGCAAAATCAAAACTAAAATGTTTAATAATTATATCCCCGGCAAGTTAGAAAATACACGAAATTTTTTTTTAAATAATGTGGAAAATTGCACCACAAATTATTGAAAACCGAACACAAGGTAAAACAAACCAATATAAATTTTGGTATAGTTCAGGGTACGCTAATATAGGTATTGTGAAAGTGATTGTCAGATTTATTAGTTTTGTTTGAAATTTAAAATTTTTGACATTTTGTTTATCAAACACAAAATGGAAATGCAGAGGGCTAATTTTTTGAGTTCGCTTTGATAAAGTTATAGTTGATATAGTTTTATATTATTGAATTTTGATTGCGTGAGTTTTACAATATGTTTTACAAATACTTATATGGAGTATGACAACTCAAACCGTAAAAGTAATTTTTATATATTTTGAATAACCAAAGTTCAAAACTTCAGTAACTCCACAAAAAAATATACTTCCAGACCGATATGGCGGAGCGGATCAGAAACCGATTTTTTTTCCGAAATAGTGAAAAAAATGGCGAAAATTGCATCAAGTGGCTTTTGCCATTTTTAGCCTTGCCCTGGTTATATCGAATATTTTTTTTAGCATAAAATATCATGTTTTTATAAGAATTTAAGCTTGTAATTTTAGGCATCAGTGAATCAATTAAACGATTGGAACCATGCTACAGGACATGACCACAACATGGTACCAAAAACTTATCGGCCCCGATCAACTCTTTATACTTATTTTTGGATTTAAGCACAGCATAAGACTGTGTATTTTCCCTGTTGGACCTAATGATATCTTTGAAGACCGGAAATGAAACAAAGTTAGTTGTTAATTACATACGTTTTTTTGGAAAAAATTATTTTAGCCAATAAGCTGCGATGATCAAATTGATTTTGTTGGATTTATGCTTCGTAAGACTTATGTAGAACAGGCGGCTGCGGAAGTGATGAAGTGATAGTAGTGCAACCCACTTGGGTCCGTTTCCCTTTGTGATTTCGTAATACATACCATTCGTTTTTTTTTAATAAGTCACTCACGTTCGCGATTTGTCACGCTTGACAATGTTAGTTACTTTTGAAAACTTAAATTTTTCATAGCTTTGTATAAAAAAAGTTTTTGTGTGTTCAACATTTATCAAAAGATTTATTTTTTGAATTCCTTTTGTATCCCCGCGAGCAATTTAGAAAAGTTTTAAAAAAATGTTGGTGCCTTGCTTAAACGTTTGCATCAATACTTATTTGAACTGATTGCTTTAAGCACAAACAAATAAATAATTTTCTTTTTTATTTAATAAAGGAACAATATATTTTTTTTAGGTTTTGACTTTAGCCGCAGAGAAGACATTTGACAGATTGCTATGTTTTAAGGAGACATTCTGCACAAAACAAAATAAATATCGTAAAATTTAGTGGAAAATAAGTTTTAATTTGGCTGAGCGCGGCTAATATATTAAATGCTTGTTGCAAATTAATTTTTGATAAAAAATCTTTTTGTGGCTATATTAGAAAGTTAAGTAGTTTTTACAACAAAACTGACCAAATAAAATATATTCTCCTCTATTTGATACTTTTGCAGTCCTTCTTCTCCACCATATTTTTGTCGATTTTAAAAATGTTTAAACACGTGAAATCTAAAAACCGTTTTGAAACAGATATGAAATTTGCTGCTTATAAAAGGTAGTTTAACTTTAAGGGCGGATGTTTAATATACATATTTCATTTGACATTTCTCAGTTTCAGACTAACTCAATTTAAACCATGAAAAGATACACAATCAAGCAACACGTTAAGGTTATTGGGAAAATGGTGCTTATCGTACACTTCGTGATATTTTTTGGTTAATTTAATTGTCCAAATGTGCGTACAATCAGGAAAATCGTGCAAAAATTTGAGCAAACGGGGTTTGTAGGAGATTTGAAAACACCAGTGCATGCTAGTACAGCTTGTACTGAAGAAAATATTGCTTCTGTTAGCGATAGTGTGGCTTATAAGCCGCCCACGTCAACTTTTCGTCGTGCCCAACAATTGCATCTCTTATGCTCGTCATTGATAAACATTATGCATGAGGACTTGCATTATATGGTTAAAAGGTTCAATTGAGTCAAGAACTAAAACCTCTTGAACATTTCAAACATCGTCAATGGTCAGAATAGTGGCAAGAAATGGCAACCGTGGATGATCAATTTTGTGGGTTCGTTAACATGCAGAATTGCCTCATTGGGGCGAGCCAAGAGTGATTGTCAAAAAAACAATGCATCATCGGGCCGTATTTTTTCAAAAAAAAGTAGTGTCAGGCAGTAACTGTGAATGGTGTTCGCTATATTGAGATGATAACGAACTTCTTATGGCCCAAATTAAAAGATATGGATGTGGACAATATGTGGTTTTAACAGTAATGTGTCACCTACCACACAGCTGTCGAAACAATGGCTCTTTGCGCGACAAATTCAATGGTCGTATTATCTCACGTGGTGGCGGTGTCAATTTGCCGTAAAGATCATGTGATTTAACGCCGCTGGACTTCTTTCTTTGGGGTCAATTGAAAGAAAAGCTGTACCTTGATAAGCCAGCAACAATTCAAGAGCTAATGGGTGATATATTCGGTGCTCGAACGGCATAGACCCTCAATTATGCCTCAACGTCATCGAAAATTTGAACCATCGGATGAAGGTTTGGCGTCGAGGTCGCGGCGGCCATTTGGCCGATATTTTCTTCCACACGTAATTGAACTATACCAATATTATCATAATAAAAAGAAATGAAAATAATTTGCGTTTTATTCAAAATCAACATCGGCCTTTAAAATTTTACCACCCGATATATTACAGTTTTGACAACCCGCTCCTTGAGAAATACCTTGTTTAGACAAAAACAAGTCACTAAGTTGTTTGGTTTGATGTGCTTCCTTTTTGAATAGCAATTGTCAAAAAAACAGGTTACATTACCTAAGGTGAAATGATCGCAAAATCCTCAATAAATCCAAAAGGCGAAAAATTTCCTATATGTGTAGTGTTGGCGATCGCACTAAAAAGAATGCCATCATTTTGCCATTAGGAATATTACTCTTGCAAAAGATTTTGAGATAATTCCACGAAAAAATTTTTCAAATGGCAAATTTTTAATATTCTTTAAGGACATGCTATAAACAACCTCATTCACAAAGAATTTGCCATCGCTCTAATATGGCTGGTGTAAAAATATCGGTTGCTTAATATTAAAAAAATAACTAAAAAAACTCCTCTTACTGGCTTAAAACATTTTTTAAGTGCAAAAACATTTAGTAGTTTTGTACTTAAAACACTGCACATTATTTTTAACAGTCAAAATTACAAAAAAATAAAATGAGTTTTTAAAATACAACAAGACAGACTGACATACAATCATAGTCAAACCAACTGTTCTTTATACTCCCAACCAAAAAATGTTATGACTGTGTATAAACATGTTTAAAAATCTTGAAACTTATAGCATGTTTTTACTTCAGGCTACTTAATTGATTCGTAATTTAACCACCAAACATCAATGGAGTCACAAAGTTTTTCATTCAAATTTAGGAAAACATCTTATCAGTTGGAGTTATCTGTTTGATTATGAGCAAACTAACGTAATTTCTTATTGTTTTTTCAAAAGTCTACCACAACATCGTTAAAATTTATTGAAAAAATTAAACAAAATTTAGAGAAGATAAAAAAGTAAAGAAACAAATAAATAAAAATAAACAGCGTCACAACCTCCTTAAGAATGTAAAATATAAACAGAAAAATGTTGTTGTTATTTCAAAAAGTGAATTAAGTCATTTGAGCTATAGTCTGAACGAAGTATTCTATCTCTTGTCACTCATATTAAAGGGTATAAAAATTAAAATATTAAAACAGTCAGGTGACTACAACAAAACTATTCAAGCGTATACCTGCAATACAATCACTCATTGTGAATACGGACTTAAACCTGCAATGCAAAACCAAACACAAACATACATACAAAGTCGCATACCACATGGCATAAAATGAAATATTTAAAATGCTGATATTAAAGGATATAACAGGACATTTTATGTTTTCTTGTTTGTTTTTTTCTATTAACATTTTGTTCTGCCCTACTGTGAATGTGGGAATTATTTATTATGTGTATTTTTTTATTATGCTACACTTACCTTGCCACGATCAAGACTTTTAATTAAATCCAAATTGGTTGTATCGGATATACCGCCGTGCACCACCAACACACGACTATTAATAATAGAACCCAATGGCAGCCAACGATACACCTCATCAATGAGTTTAAGTAATTTTGTTGAATTGCGCTGTTGTTTTTTGTTGTGACAATCATTGGACAATGATAGCAAATACACATTTTTGAACAGCGTGAAATAATTGAATGTTTGTAAATGAAACAAGAGAAAAAGAAAAATAGCAACTTTATTTAAATAAAATTAACTTTGTTTCGGTTTAAAGGTGTTTTTAAATATTGTAAAAAAACTTGAAAGGTTTTTTTTAGTTAAAAGCAGCGGCTGTTAATATACTTTTTTTTTTGGAATTTTCAAGGAAAATATCATTTAGAAAGAAACGCCAAGTGAAGTATACCATCTTAAATGGTATTAAACCAGATTTTTTGAAAATCAAGTGAATTTTATTTTTTTTCCAAAAATATTTATTATCTTTTGCTTTTAATTTTTTCGACAGCAATAATTTTCATATTTTTAATTAACATAAAACTCAAAGAAACAACATACATACTACAAAAATATTAATGTAACTCAATTGTAATAAATAAAGATAGATGTTCATTAGGGCGGGCTAATATTTTTTTTGTGTCAAAGGCACATCGCGATTATTTTTCTATGGGGCATTCCAAAAAAACTTTACCATAAAAACCGTAGTTCAAAAATTAATTTCGAACCTCTGGATTTTTTAACAAACATTAAAAAATTGAGACAATTATTATTTTTTCCCAGCTAAAGAGTTTTTGTAATTTTTTTGGTTGAGAAAGCCATTTTTGACATTTATTTTAAGTTGTGAATGCCGCTAGAATGCACTTTCAGTCGCTTTTTTGAATTTGTTTGGGGAAAATATTTGAAATTTTTGTAAATTTATGCAATTTAAAATAAAACTAGTAAGAGCGCTTTTTCGGCTATGTTGAATCCTATATATCCTTCGCAACGTGTGGGGGATGTGACCCTAATTTTTTTTTAAGTTTGTAAGGCAATCTCCTTAGGGGGGGGAGGTAGGGGGTAAGTGTGTTTTAAAAAAGTTGCCAGTCCTGAATTTGACTTATCCACGAGTACCCTAAAAGTAGGGGGGAGGGGGGATTTATAGAATTTCCCAAACTTTGTATGGGAGCCTCCTTGAGCGATGGAGATAGGGGTAAGTAGGATCTATTAACATATTGGGAAGGGAAACTAATGGGGGTCGGTCGTACAATTTATTTCTCTAAGGCTGAATCTGGGGAAGCGATTGGTGTTTTTATATCATTTTTTTAAATTTTGTTTTGCAGCCTCCTAAGGTGGTGGACATAGGGGGTAAGTATGTTAAAGGAATAGTAAGGGAAACTAATGGGGTCTGTGATATAATTTGTTACTCTAAGGAGACTCCGGGGAATTTGAAAGGGGTTTTTACACAAATTTTTTTCCAATTTTGTATTGCAACCCTGTTAGGAGCCATTGATAGGGGGTAGATATCGGTCTTACATCTGACATTTGTAGAAGCACCCTGGAATCTGTAGGAGTGATTAAAAGAAATGTAAGCTTTGTATGGCAGCTTTGTTGATGGTGTATGTTCCACAAAAATTTTTGTGAGAAAAAATAAATAGAAGCAGGTCTAACGTTGCACACGTGTAGGGAAGATTTCGGGGCAGTTGAGGTTTTTATGTACAAATTTTAGAGAAATAAATTGAGGAGTCTTGGTTGTTGGCTTATATCTCTGTCAGTTATGGGACAATATTTCTGCATTTCCTTGAAAATTTTTCGCAAGTATGCCTGATGTTTGATACAAACAGGCCCGAGAACATGGACGGACATTGCCAAATAAACTTTCCTATTTATAACGATCAAGAACAATATACTTTTTGGGGTTGCAAATTGATGTTAAAGAAAATGTAAACGAAATGACAAACTTTTATACATATATTCCTTTCACTAAAGTGGAGGGTATAAAAATAGAAATAATCACCCTCTAGCGGCAGTCAAAACTGAAAATAAATAAAAAAAATGGATTTATTAACGCAAAAAATGCCAACAACCCCTTGGCTGAGAAAAACAATATTTTTTGCCATTTTTTTTAACGTTTGGAAAAAAATAATTATTTTAAAAAATCTTAGGACTCGAAATTCATTTTCAGTTTATGGTTTCTATGTCAAAGTTTCTTGGAATGACCCATTGAAAAAGAATAGCGATATGCCTTTGTACATTTTTCTATCGCTTATAATTTGACCCACCCTGATGTTCATACATTTTTTAAAATATTGATTTTTTATTACTGAAATTTCTTATTTTACCTTGTATTTCTGTTGCACTTCCCGTATGAAACCATAGCGTGCATTCATTACGGAATCTTCATGATTGCCACGATTTAAGAACACTCCATTGGGAAAAGCTAAAAAGCAGGCCAAAAGTAAAAGAAACACCTCCAAACCTTTTTTGCCGCGATCCACAAAGTCACCGTTAAAAATATAAGGATTTTCTGAAGATGGCAGGCCGTTCTGAAAAGAAAAAACAAAGTTATATATCATTTGTTTTTAATTGTAACACGCGTGTTGCCATTTTTGGTCTTTTCTAAACAAATTTGTTCGGAAATTCTTTGTCTGCTATGAGGCTGCATCCTTTTTTATTCAGCCTTAAATCTTTTTCGACTACTAAGAGTTGTAAGGGAAAGCCGTTTTATTATTGACATGAAACCTAAAATATACTTTCTTTTAAAATTTTTTTTAAAAAGATTTAGTTTATTTATTCATAACAAAAAATTTTTCAATCTTGCATTGTCGGGTCTAGCAAAGCGGGCCGGGTAAAGCTAACTATGCGTGTAAATAATTGTTTCTTTTATACTAAAATTATCTTTTTTTATAACAAACTCACCTTATAGAAAACCACCAGGAGATCATCTAATTTCCCATGCAAATCACCACATATTGTAATCTGTTTGGAAATGGCAGTTGAAGCTGTATTTAAATTTGGCAAAGTCCGAAGTTTGATAGCAGCTTCTTTTAAAATAGCGCCCACATAGCGAGCATGAAGACGATTGGACTAAAAACAAAGGCAGAAAATTATAAATTAAAAATTACTATAAAAAATAATATATTTAGTATTATAAAAAATACATTTTTCTTTCGAAACAAATCTATTAAAGTATCAATGTCTTTTTTGGCTAAAGGAAAATTAATTTGTGGCCCCTTATATCTGGCCCCTGAAACACTGTCATATTCTTCATGATAATCAGATTCGTCGGAATATTTAGAATCAAACTGATCTGAAAATAAAAGACGTGTTGCTTACATGCAGTTCCTTGATTAAGATATAATAAAAGACAAACCTATTGAAGTCTGGGAGGAAGCTCGAGAACCATTTTTTTGGGCAGCAGCATTTGGAATGTGTGTAAGCAAAGCGTTGAAAAAATTGTAAAGCTGTAAAGTAAAAAAATATATTGCATTAATGCCACGGCAAATATTGTAAAGATTTAAACTTAGATAGTTTTATTTAATTTAAACCCTAACGATTTGGTTATTTGCTGTCAATGTATTGTTTATTGTAATTTTTTATTTAAAAATCCCAGTTATAAAGTGTAAAAAAATTTGCATTTAAAATTTTATTTTGAGCTTTTTAAAACAAAACAAAATTCCATAAAAATGTCTTTTGTACGTGCTAGTGAAACGAACATCCTTTTAATTTTGTTAACATTTAGTTAAGTGGGTCAAATATGAAATTAGAAGCAAAAGGAAGATGGAACAACAAAAGTATTATTAAAAGACTAATTAAGACAAAATTATATATGAGAGTATTGCAGCGGTTCATTATTTTTTTTAACATTTTTATGACTAATGAAACGAAAGTAATAAGGAAATATTGAATAAACAAAACTGCTGAAAACGAAGGTTATTTAAAAAATTAAAAATATTGTTGATAAAAAAAAATTAAGGTTAAAAATAAAATCTGAAATATATGCTCCCATATTTATAAAAATTAAAGTAGAATTATTAAGCACTTGTGTGACAGACGTTTTTGGCATTCCTGTCAAATAAGCCCTTAAACAGCCTAATTTTTGTTATTATGAGTAAGAGCGACAATATGTAAGTTTGTCATTCCGTTTGTAGTTTCTCAAAAATCCATTTGCGATCCCAGTAAGTATATGCTTTCTTGATCCTTATAGATAGGAAAGTTAATTAAGCGATGCCCGTCTATTCGTTAATCTTTTGAAATCAAGTTTCCAAAGATCCTTAAAATTTATCGACCTATTTGTGGTACCAAAACATCAGGTATACTTGCAAAAATTTTTCTTTTAAATTTTTCTATTTTCCAGCAGCAGCAGTAGCAGCCAGCAAATACGACTACCTCTGTTTATTTCTCTAAAGTTTGTAAATAAAAACCTCTACAACTGGCACGGATTTGCCACTACATGGGTGTAATCTAAGACCGACTCCCAATAATTTTTCCTCACAAACATTTTTGTGGATCTTACTTGCAAGCTATCTCTATTCCCCAACAGGGTTTTCATGTAAAGTTAGTTTTTTTAATTTTTTTTAATCGCTCCCACAGCTTTCAGGGTGCTCCTACAAAGACCAGATGTAAGACTGATCCCAATTATTTTTCTTTCCAAACATTTTTGTGAAATATACTTACCCCGTCCCTCCAGCCCCAACAAAAGTTGCCACACAAATTTTTAAAAATAAGGATAAAACCCCCTACAATATATCACAGACTCCTATTAGTTTTCCATTCCAAACATATTCCTAAAACATAATTACCCCCTATCATCATCATCTAAAGGGACTACCATACAAAGTTTACAAAAATTGTGTAAAAACGCCCATAAATTCCTCAGAGTCGGCCTAAGAGAAAGAAAGTGTGCAGCGGATTCCCATTAATTTCTCCTCCCAAAGCTTTTCCTAGAACAAACATACCCCCAATCTCCACCCCCTTAAGGGGGTTGCCATGCAAAACTTAAAAAAATTATGCTAAAAACCCTACACATTGTAAAAGGTACATAAGATTCGATGCAGCCGAATGTAGGTTATTTAACAAAATTTTCAGACAAAATCATTACTTAAAGTCTGCTTTAAATTTTAAAAATTATTTTGGTTATGTGGCTTATAATTACAATAATATTTGGCCTATTTAAGGCATTCGTGGAATTGTTTTCACATACTACATACATACAAAACCAAATATTTTGCTTTTAAAATTTTTTTTACATACATAAATGAATTAATTTTTAAACACGTTTAAAATTGAATACACAAAAAACCATATTTTTCTTGACAACAGAATGGTGAAGTTTGACTTCAATAATTTTATTATTATTTTTTTAGTGAGTTGCAAAAAAGCTAAATTTTTTAAAAAATATAAGCTTGACCCGAGGCCCATGCGCAAATGTAGTCTATACTTCATGACAGTGACTACATAGTTTTAAGACTGAGCTCCACTGGGAGTCCGAGTATAAAAATCTAGGAATACGGCCAGTTGACAGAACCTTATCCGCACCACAGGACCGGTAACTTATTTTAGAATGAGATTAAAATCGCAGGAAAAGTGGACCAGAGCGGCCATAATATTTTAACAACTGGGTATAAGAGTGACCTTTAATTCTCCTGATCCCTGCAGTGCTTTTATTATCATCTCTTTTTCAATTGCTTAGGCAGGCCATAAAATTTTTGATGGACTGTGTGCCCTGAGACAAGCGCACATTTAATAGATTTGTAGACAAAAACGTTTTGGAACAATAAATTGGCGGGTACCCTAAAGCCCAAAAAAAAAAAAACAAAGTAATATTTTCTTAAAGTAAACCGTAACGGTGTCAAAAATACGGTGAGTCTAAATGTTTTTTAGCCAAGTAGGGAATAAAAGGGATTTATTTTAATTCGAAACCTTACTTGATTGGTTTAAGCGTAAAAGGGACTAATGCAAAAATGAAAACGAATTTTCTGGGCTAACGGAGATTTATTAAAGAAGAAGAGATTTTTTATTTTTAACATATTATAAATAATTATCAGGTTTGTTATTTTTCTTTTCCAATAAAGTTAGTATGCAGAGAGTTGTTTTAAAAAACTACTCTCAGAAAAAATTTTCGTATCGAAAAATTTGCAAACGGGAAATTTTAACTTTATCAAAATAGGATACATTAGGCTATAGTATTTATTTAACAAAAAAATCCATTTATACATTATTAAATGTCCTTTTTAAGCGAAATTTTTTTTTAAATTTATAAAAAGGGCAACCAAAAACATGATCTTAAAAAAGCGTTCTATGAGCCCTGCGCCAGGAGACTGCACTTTCTGGGTGACAGATTTGCTACACCAGGGGACATTTGAAATTATTCGTCAGGCTAGTTATTGAATAGATTTTATACGGAGCCTAGCTTTATATGCGATTCAGGTAGCTGCACGAAATACCCATTCTCGACAGAGGTGCATTGTGCCAATAAAGTTAAGATAGATAGATAAAAAAATTGTGTCGAAAGGTACAATTTGGTCGGGCATGACTGACTATAACTTTCCCACTAATTTAAAATTATATTCGGTCTTGGAGCACCTAAAGTTAAACCATATTATTTTATATATACATATGTATTTCAAAAGGTGGTTAAAGTTTGTTCTTGCTCAGATTTTTTTGTCGTAGAAGAAACATTTTTTGGACAAAATTATCTTTAATTCTCATATTATTCAACTTATTTCATATTATTGGTTTAAATTGCGGCTCCATAATTTTAATATCCCAGACACCTTTAAATAGTATGCTATTTAAAAACGTTCAAGGAAAACAACAGAAAATTGTAGATAAAAATGTTTGCAAAAATTTAGTTTTGCACGAAAAAGGTGATAAGCAGTTTGACAGAAAAAAATACTAAACGTTGCTAAAACATTATGTTCTTATTGCAGCCTCCTTCCCCTTTTAAGTCCTTCAAATATCGTCATGTATAAATTTTGTTTTACTTTTGTTGTGATGCTCATCAGCACAAACCATTTGTTAAAAAACAATTGTTAAAAACATTTCTTAATTCCCTTTGCACGAAATTGCTTGTAACACACGCAATGGTTTTGTTTTTTTTTGTTTGTTATTGTTACAAGATTGATTTATTAGAAGACCTACAAAAAAAAATTTATTACTGCTTTTGTTTTTTTTTTTGTTACAAGTTTTGGCATTCTATTTTTTATAAGTTTTTCCCTTTTCGCCAGGAAAAAAATTAAAAAAAAATAAAATATTAATAGGTCTTCAATAAATTAAACAAACAAGAGCGCTATATTCAGCTGTGCCGATTTTGACATACCCTTCACATTGGCCTGTCGAAACCCCGAACTTCTTTTTATTCTTTGTCCAATTTTTTTTATTTATGAAATAATTCTATTTTTTAAATAGGGATCGGTGTCATATTTCAACCCTTTAAGGGTGACTACGGGGAAATTGTAGGGGGTTTTAAAATAATTTTTTCAGACTTTGTATGACAACCCCCTTATCGGGTAGGGATAGAGGGTAAGTGTGCTCTAGGAAAATGTTGGCAAGGAAAAATGAGTTCGGGTCAGTCCTGCATTTGACCTATTTACGAGAACCCTAGAAGCTGAAGGGAGGTTTATTACAATTTTACAAAACTTTGTATGGGAGCCCCCTTAGGCAATGCAGACAGGGGATAAGTATATTCTGGGATTATATTTGGAAGTGAAAGCTAATGGGGGTCTGTGGTACATTTGTTTCCTTTAAGGGTCACTCCGGTGAGGCTGTAGGCTTTTTGCATTATTCTTAAAAATTTTATATGGAAAGCCGCTTAGGGGATAAGGGTAGGAGGTAAGTATGTTCTTGGAAAATATTTGCGAAGAAAAATGCGTTGAGATCAGTCCTATTTTTGATCTATCCTAGGGCACCCTAGAAGCTGTAGGGGAAGAAGGGGATTTATTAACAATTTTAACAATCTTTTTTAAAGAACCCCCTTAGGCGATTGAGATAGGAGGTAAGATTATTTTAGAAATATATTTGGGACCCAGCAAATAAAAAGCATACGAATCATAAGTTAATTCATCGATGAAAGTCAACCCGAAGTAGTTCTATTTTTGGGGAAACATCAATGAATTTAACACGTGCTTGTCATAGGAGGTAAGTGGTCCAAAGAACTGAAAAGCATGCACTTTAGATGAGCCTCTTGGTATTTGATGAAAATTTGAAATTTCGCATAGCTGTTTTATTAGTGAAAAAAGGAAATACAATTTTACAGCATTTAATTAGTGAATTAGATCCAAATCATTGCACACATAACACAAATAAAGGCATTCTTAAAACATACCTAGATGTGTCTAAAAAAATAACTGTTTCGAAATATAAAATTTAGGAGATACTTGGTATTTAATGAAAATGCTGTGATTTTAGAACAACTTCCACTTTTTTTTGCTGGGGAGGGAAACTAATAGGGGTCGGTCATATACTTTATTTATCTAAGGCCTACTCTGGGTAAGTTATGAGCGTCTTTACATCACCTTTGAAAGTTTTTATGGCAACACCCTTATGTGATGGAAATAGGTCGTAACTTTGCTCCAGCAATATGTTTGGAAAGGAAGAAAGGCAAACTAATGGGGGAATGTGAGACATTTCATTCCCCTAGGGGCAACTTCGGAAAAGTTGTAGAAGTTTTTACCTTATTTTTTTAAAATTTTCTATGGCAACCATGTTAGGGAACAAAAATGAATTTGGTATCGGCCTTAAATTTAATTTTGTAGGTGCTGTGGGAGCAATTTTAAAAAAATTTTGCTTTGTATGGAAATCCTGTTAGTGTTCCACAACAATGTTCGTGGGAAAAATTAATGAGACTAAGCCTTACATTTATTTATTTATTTTAGAGAAATAAACAGGGGTAGTCCTGGCTTTTGTTTGAATCTCGGTCAGCTATCAGGCGATTTTGCTGGATTTAAATAACGGTTTGCTCGCAGATATTCCCGATCGTTTGATACCTTTTATGGGTCTATGCGATATCAGAAGGCTTCAAAAAAGTTGATTTAAACCATAACATGGATAGACGGACATCGCTTATTCAATTTTTCTATCTACATATAAGGATCAAAAACTTATAAACTTTATGAGTTTGCAAATGGCTGTTAAAGAAATTACAAACGGAATGACAAACTTATATGCACCCTTATCACTTATGTGAAGAGTGTAAAAATAATAGTTATTTCATGAGATTTTCTTTGTGCAAAATTATTACGGTCCCGTATTCCATCTGTTTTATAATTTGTCTTTTTATTTGTCCTTCTCATAATACATTTTTCTTACTACAAAAATTGCTAAATTCAGAAATTTGTAATTGTTTGTCAAAATTTTCTAATGTTATTTCAGGAGTGTCTAGTTCAATATTAGAAATTTTTAAGTTAAATTTAGAACTTTCAGAATTTTCTGCATTTATTTAAAAATTTCCTAATTTTTCACTTAAAAAACAATTAAAAATTTTTAAAGTACAAAAGGAAATACTGGATAAAAGTCAACATGGGAATTTAAATGAAAATTAAGATTCAAATCAAATGCGGTTATTTAGGCCCATCAAAATCGGTAAAAAATAAACTGATGACTGCTAAGTCCAAATTAAAAGAACACAACAGCAATGTTTTTATTTCTGACTATTTAAGTAAAGAAACAATGGATTTGCTTAAGTATGCCAAGGCGTTAAAGAATGTTGGTTTCAATCATGTGTACGTAAGAAATAGTAAAGTGCACTACAAAAGAAGTGATACTTCGAAACCTCAAGTAATCAAATCTGAAGAAGATGTCGATCAAATATTGTTAAAAGCTACAACGAGAAATACTTGGACACGTACGTCATTAAACCATAATGCAGCTGCTGGTCAATGTGATGAGTGTGATGATGATGGTGAAGAGGTCAATATGGCGTAGCTTCTCAGTCCTAAAATATATTTTTGAATATTGTTTGTTGTTTTATACATATATTACTAGTTTTTTTTTTTTTCTAAATGGTTAATAATAAATATTTTCATAAAATTTCAAATTATAATAAACACCTGCATAATTTAAAAAGTTCATTTTTTAATATAATTAGTGTTAACGTTCGAAGCATTTCATCTATTTCGAAATTTAATAAGTTTAAATCATTAATTGCAAGCCTTTCGAGACTACCTGATGTAATAGCGATCCAAGAGACTTGGTTTGATGAAAAGTTGGCCCATCTTTATTGCATCAATGGATACTCAAGTGTGCATTGTTGTAGGACTGATAGATATGGAGGAACTTCGCTTTACGTAAGGGAAAACTTACAGTTCACTGTTGAAAAATGCAAAAGTGAGAATTTTGTAGATTATGTATCCATCTTAATACATAATTTTCGCATAAATGGAAAATGTTTGAAAGTATTGTCGATTTATCGTTCACAAAAGTGTTTACTTTGTGATTTTCTTGTTATTGCTGAAGAATTAATGAGCTCTAGTGCTCACAACTCGTTAGTGATAGTGGGTGACACAAACATTGATGCGTTAAATAATTTTCACTTCTCCAGTTTGTCAAATTTACTTCTGAATTATGACTGTCACAGTTGCCATTCTTTAATAACGAGGCCAGCTAGTAAAACTTCTATTGATCAAGTGTTTAGTAATATATTCGAGAGAATATCAGTTGATTCGGTGGAGTGCTTACTAACGGATCATAATTTAATTTGCTGTAAAATCCAGGGTGAGCACATTTCAAATAATTATGTTGATATAAATCAAGTTAGATGTGATTATAAAAAAGTAAAAGAACTGCTTAGCGAGAGCGTACACCGAATTGGGAGTGTGGAAGATGCTTCAGTGTTAACTAACAATCTTATTAGCTGTGTTAACAATGCTATTAAGGAGTCAACAACCACATCAACATATAAAAAATCCCTGAGATTTGCCATTGCGCCTTGGATCAATAAAAATCTCCAAAACATAATAATATTCAAACATAAAATTTTGACGAAAAGAAGGAAGACAAAAAGCGATAAATGTGATATTTTATTAAAAAGACTTGGAAAAATTATTAAGCTTGCGAATAACTTTTCAAGAGAGAATTATTACCATGACAATTTGCGTAAATTTGACGGTGATCCGAAGAAGACGTGGAACTTTATAAACAATACTCTTGGGCGAAATAAAAGTACTGAGCTTAATCTTATGTCTGCGGGTATACCTATACATGATGATCGTGTAAAAGCTAATGTTCTAAATCAATACTTTGTGCAGTCTGTAAGAGATTTAAGACAGCAAATTGAAATGCATCCAGGGGATGATTGCAATTTATTGAGAACTTTAACCCAAACTTCAAAGCGTTTTTGTCTCCACCATGTTCCTGTGGATGATATGTATAAAATTATTAATAGTTTGGACTTAAAAAAATCCTCCGGTTATGATAACATTACTTCGAAAATAATAAAAGATTCCAGTGGCACAATAGCTCCAATTCTATCTTGCATTTTTAATAAAATTCTTTGCTCATCGAGCTATCCTGATTGCCTTAAAATAAGCAAAATTGTTCCCATACCAAAAGTTAAGAATCCTGTGGAGGCTAGTGATTTTCGACCAATTTCTCTTCTATCCACTATTGATAAAGTTTTTGAGAAAGTAATTCATGAAAAACTGTTATTATATCTTGAAAGTAACAAGTTTATGTACAAATATCAATTTGGATTTAGGAAAGGATGTGGCACGGAAGAGGCGGTAGTAAACGTTGTGAACTTCATTTGTGATGGGCTGGATAATGGTGCAAGTGGTGTTGCCGGCTTGTTTCTAGATTTCACTAAAGCTTTTGATCTTGTTGATCACGAAATAATGATACATAAGCTAATGTATTATGGTGTTGCGGAAAATGAGTTAAACTTGTTTAAAGACTTTTTAAAGAATCGGAAACAATTTGTTCAGGTGAGCAACGGTGCAAGCGAAGTGTTGATGGTAGAAAGTGGAGTTCCGCAAGGCAGTTGCTTAGGACCTTTACTCTTCTCTATTTATTTGAATGATCTTTCGAAATTGGAGCTGACGGGTAAATTATACATGTTCGCAGACGACGTTTGTCTTTTTTATCCCTACAAATATGATTTAGTTGTAAAAGCTTATATGGAACGGGATATTGCCCTGATATTTGAATTTGCACGGCTAAATAAGCTAAAGCTTAATGCAAAAAAAACTAAGCTAATCAGGTTTAGACCGCGCTCACATATGGAAAATAGTGAAAATTTTAATATAATGGTAGATGGAGACTTAATTGTGGAAACCCACGAAGTGAAATATTTAGGAGTTGTACTGCAAAGTAACCTAATATGGAATTCACATATCAATGAAGTGAAACGGAAGATTGCTCCAGCTGTTGGAGTTTTATTTAAGATGAAAAATAAGCTTAATTTAAAAACAAGACTGTTGATCTATCAGTCCTTGATTCAAAGTCACTTAAATTATATGACTATAATATTTGGGCACAAGAATACAAACGAATTAAAATCACTGCAGGTGTTACAAAATAAAGCATTAAAAACTATTTATAGTTTACCACTACAGTATTCAACTCAAGTACTGTATAACAATATTTGTAAACCAATTATGCCCATTTATGCACGGTATAAATATCAGCTGTTAATCTACATGTTTAAATCCATACACAAGATAGGATACCGTTCCATTACTTTTTTTCAAAACCAAATGACTTTCAATACCAGAAACCAGCGAAATTTACGAACTACAAGATGTAGACTTGAGATAACTAAGCAGAGAGTTGAATATATCGGTAGTCTTGAATATAACAACTTGCCTGTGAGGTTAAAATCAATTGATCAAATATCGATTTTCAAAAATGAACTGAAAAAATATTTATGTGAAAATCTTGAAATGCTTCATTGTAGATGAAAAGAAATTTTTTTTTTTTCTTATTGTTTTTTTTCTCTTAATTCTTAATTCTTAGAATTTTCAAACTAAATGTAATTATATTAAAATATTGTACTTAACGATATAATGAATAGTGTAATGTAACTATGAAATTAATTTGCCAACTTGCCTCTACAATGTCTTTATGACGCTGAGGCTACTAGAGATAAAATTGTAAATGAATTAAAATGTAAAAATAAATAAAATATAAAAAAAAAAAAAAAAAAAAAAAAACTACTACAATTAGAAAATTCTGAAATTCTAATTGAAAACTTAGGACTACAATTGGAAAATTCTTAAACGCAAGCAGAAAATGTTTAAAAAATAAAAAGAAATTTATAAAATAAGTAAAAAATTCTAAAACACAATAAGAAATTTATGAATCTATTCAGAAATTTTTACGAAAAAACTAAAAACGTCTGAAAAAATAATAAATATAGTTAATTTGCAACTTGAGCCTTTTAAATGCCTTCAATGGCCTTTAACTTTCGTTGTATTAAAGCTTCTTTACAAACTATTTTAAACAAACATTTTTTAAGAATTATCCTTCTTACCTCCACCTGATCCTGTTCCCCTGCGTATTCCAAGTTCGTAAAGATGGACCACGTATAGCGTCTACGTATTTCCATGCGTGCATTATGGCGCCGATACCAACGTTGTATTAGTAAAGCTGCTTTCATGGCTGAAATTAAAAAAAAAAAACAAAAGTCTCATTAAATGTCATGAACACATTTTAAAATTAATTTCTTAAGAACTTTTTTTTTGCTGTCCAGTTCAATTAGGATGCTGCTGAAAAAGTTTTTGCTTTTTTTTGCAAGGTTTTCATAATTTCTCTTAACATTGTAACAAATAAATGCATTAAAATAAAGTAAGATGTTACAGTTGACTTAATTAAGAAAGTAACCTGGCAAAAACAATGCAGAATAAAAAGAAAGTTTTATTAATAAAAGAAATATAATGGATTTAAGAGCAGGAAATTGTTTTTTTACCCAAAATTTGTGGTAAAATAAAAATTTGTATAAAATTTGTTATTTTAGGGTTAAACAATTGTTATTGAATTTAATTTTTTTGTGATTTTTATTTATAACCTTTTTGACCAACACGTGCAGGGCCATTCATATCTGCCATTTCAATTAAACATATAATTTGAAGAATTTTATATTCATTTTTATTTTATGACCATCACTATTTTTATTAATTACAATCGTTTTAAAGATAAATATTTCATAATGTTGGTTGACATTTAAATACCAGAATACAAAAACATTTACTACATTTGGCATTTCAAAGCAATTAACTCAAAATACAAAACGTGTAAGAGAAAGCTTAAGGTTAAAGTAACATGGAGCCACAAAAATTTTTTTAAGGGCAGCTTTGCGTGCAGCTGCTGAAAGTATGTGAAATAATATTTAGTATCGCAAGGGATAACGAAACGATTCACATTTTAATTTTGTACATACAAAATACAACTGTTTGATAAAATTGTTTGTATTTTGCAGCCAATGTTTCATAACTTAAGCTGCACCAAATATGACAACCATAAAAGGATCCCTCGTTAGCCTGGTGATGTTAAAAAAAATTAAATGAAAAATTGATTTAAAAGTAATTTTTCCACCTAGAGTTATAGTAAAGGTAATATATAAACGATTTCGTCCCAAGATTACGACACATTGACAACTACTATAAGTTGGGTTCTGCTTGTGACGTCAACCCAACTTACAGTAGCTTACTGTAGGTTTGGGAATTATTCCGTAAGTTATTTTTAAAAAAAGTTTAAATGTAGTATAAAATATTTTTTAAACTGGATTTAATAGTTATTAAAAACTTCTATACAAAACTAGTAAATTTCAGTTGGAACTAATTTTTTCCGTTATTTTTTATGTAAAAGTCCAAACCCTATTATGGTAAGAAAACAACATTTAACTTAACTAGTTTTTTTAAACTTTTTGCTTTACAGTAAAGTTGTAAAAAATAGTCATATGCTTTGAATTTTTCATCGTTTTGTCTCAAAACAAAAAGTTGAACAAACTTCGACTTAACTTAAGACAAGAAGTTCCGTTTATTTTTCTGAATAACATGTAAGTTAAAACAGAACTGGTGCTGAAAACCCGTAGCTGGTTTCGAAAATGCATTCTACTTGGCTTGTGTAGGTAAGAAATACTGACTTTTTAATTTTGTTTCTTAAAAATAAAAATAAATTACAAATTAATAACTATTCTTAGCAAAAATAAATAAAAAAAAGGGGGAAAAAATCAAAGCAGTTAAATAACAAAAACTGGATTTTTGGGGTTTTTAAAGAAACTCTTGCATATTTTCGTTTGTTTTTAACAATTTTCAATTAGTTTATTGAGGTTATTAAACAAAGGCAGAAAATATTCATCAGGTCTTTCCAGATTTTGGTTTAAGTTTACTGAAGATTTGGTACAAGAAGGAAAAAAATTCATGAATAATATTTGAAGTTGTTAAAATAAAATTAAATTAAAAACCACCCAAGTTCAAAATGACAAAAAGGAAATCTTGTCAAAATTGGTTATTTTACAAGTTTCTTTAGTTATTTTTAAGAACAATAACAACAACAAAAAAAATTAGATTTTTAGCAAGTTAATTTTGAAGAGTTTGATTTTAAGTGAATTTTTTTGTTAGTTTTTGTAGTGTAAAGATCTGAGCCCCAGCACGAGATAAAAGGCGATTGCCCACGCTGTCCCAGAGCTTAACGTTTTTGTTCTAGTTAAAGGTACCTTTACACGGTAATACATATATTGCGATATGTCAAAAAATGTTGTGGGATAATACAAAATCTCATCATGTAAAAGCATAATGTATTGGGTAGGAGAGAATACGGATGCAAAATTTGACAAGTGTTCGGTAAATGTTTAATTTCTAAACCATTTTAGAAACTTGTGTATTCTCATCACATCAGAGGTGTGAAAGATTGGTAGCACTTACATCATCTAATGAAGGTGGCTACACTTAATGAAACAATACACAAACAATCAAAATAAAAGCAGATTTTTTTCATGTTGTTTTTGTTAATATTGTTGAACCTTAACCATATGGCGTTACCCCAAAAGGAAAGTGGCAAGAAACAACCGATTTTGATTTCATCCGTGTAAACATGAAAAATAGTTAGAACAGATTTTTATTCTCTTTTTGTAAACACGGAGAGAATTTCATAATATTTTGATTCTACAAAATCTAATTACTTTGTATTACCGTGTAAAGGTACCTTAAGCACGTGTCCCTTACCAGCCAAAAAATTGGTACTATTAAATAATTTCAAATAAAATAAGTTCTAATGAAACAACTTACTACTTAAAAAAATTAAATAACTCCCAGCGGTCAAAATAAAGTAACTCCCAATGGTAAGAAGTAAAATAACTAACAATGAAAAAGGTCTTAACAAAACTTAAATAATCCTCAACTGAGAAAAATTATACTCACAATAAAACAGCTCCCAAATAAAATGCAAAAAAATTTCGTATCTATAAAGATATTTTACTAACGCAAAACCAAACTTCCGGCTTCGCTATAGTCTTCGGTCGGTTTCTTTAACTTTAAACCCTTTTTTGGGTTTATTTATTACTTGTGATTCTTTTAGTAAAGTGCCTTTATAAACGATCTTCGGCCGGGCGCAAAGAATATAAACTCTAGTGGATTCGATCTGCTGGCTTCGTTGTAGCCTTTAACTGCACACTTGCTGTGATAAAAATAAAATAACTCCCAGCAAAAATAAAATAAATTAAGGGCCTTACTACGTAAAAAGGAACGCAACAAAAACAATTGTATGGAAAAAACTAAAATTTAAAAAACTTTTCCATACATTTTGTTTTTGTTTTAGGGCGTTGCGTTTTAGGAAATAAATAATTAAACTTTTTTGAGAGTTAAGATAAATTTTAAAGTCCCAATTTGTATGGAAAAAATTTTGGTGTTATGGGTGAGTTCCAAAATGTAATTTTCAATGCAACTTAACAAAGTCATACATTCCTAAACGCAACCATGTAAACATTGACAATGTTACACATCCCTAAATGTATAATAAAAGTTACAGATACGCAAACAAAAGCAAACTGTGTATCGCTAATTTTATTACTGCTTTGTTGATACTTGTGCAAAATAAATTACAAACACTTCAATTATGGCGGAAAAAAATTATGAAAATTTTCTTTTAAATTTAATTATTATTTAAACAGAATTCATTTATATCTTCAGGGAAGATTACAAAGTGTTTCTAAATGTAAAAAATTTGCAAAGTTTTGTTTTACAAAGTAAACAACATAGTTGGTTTCTTTGTATTAAAACAGTATCAAAACCGCTTCGCTGCAATGTGTTTTGACGTTTTGGAACTCACCCAATATCATATGAGAGATATTTCATAGTACCGGCAAATTAGGCAGTTCAAACTATTTCCCATTAGCGCAACCAATAGTCAAGTCATATACGCCAATGTACTGAAATGCCTTATTAAAAACATAATGAATTCAATGAGTGTATTCATGAACAGTCTGATTTACTGCAGGCCATACATAGTAGAACATGGCTACTCTACGAATTTGTTTCTGGAATGCAAACGTCATACGCCAATACTTAATTTAAGTAGAATCACCAATATATCTTTACCTTATTATAAAAAAAGGCCCTTATTAGTGATTTTAAGTCGAAATTCTTTATTGGGTAATTGTGAAATATAGGCAGATCATTTATAGAAATAAACGAAATTCTGGACTTATAAAAATATACGAGTTAGGGCCATTTTCTTTAAAGGTAACGATATGTAGATAAAAACATATTTTTTATTGCATTTGACATATTTTCAGTTGCGTTATAAGTACAGAAATATAAAAAAAGAGGCTATGGAACCCGATGAAGGCCAAAAGTCATCTTAGTGGACAAATAGTATTTCTTTTGCATTTTAACATTTCCCCATTTTCAGTACTTTTTGCATTTTTTTTTAACATACGTATAGAGACATGAAGAAAATGGCTATGGAGCCCTATTAAGGCAGAAAGGCAATTATGTTAAGAGCTGCCAGATTTAAAATTTTTTTGAGATTTTGATTTTAGGAATTTGAAAAAAGGTTAATAAAAAGTACTTTTCTTATATTTGGGTAATATTTAAGCATATTTTCAAAATTTTAAATTAGAAATTCTGGATTGTTTTTTAAAATTATTCGTATTTAGTACTTTTCTTTGGTAAATATTTGAAGCTGTACCTTCGATGTACATTGGTTGCACTTGTATGATGGTAAGTGACTGAAATAGTTGTAATAAATATATCGTTTTACAACATTACAAATCGTATTCATAACAACGTAAACACGATATTTAAGAAAAATTGGCGTGCTTGCTTTTGACCGCCACCCATTTTTTAATAGTTTTTTTTTTCAGAATTTTAAGGACGTGTTTTTGTAAATTTTCGATATATCTAAAAACCTGTAGCTGCTGGGCAATTTCATTGGGACGAGAAAAAACCTAAGAACTTGGGCCAAATCGTCGCATTCGATTTCGTTCTTTCTTCAAGGCACCACCTAAGCACGCAATTCATGTATCCTTAAAACTTTCCCAATATAAAATTTTAAATAAAATTATTCTTAAGCTGCAGCATCATATAAAAAAAATTATTTAAGATTGTATTATTATATTTTAGAAACTTTTTTTACCAAAAAAAAATTATAAAAAATCTCTGCTTTTTACTTAATCTCTAAGTAAAGAATTTCAATTTATTTTTATTTTAAGAGGAAACACTCCTCTAAGCAATCTGATATAGCATTTTCTTAAAATAAACAGATTAAAATTTTAATCCTTCCAATATTATACCTACTGTGTATGGGATCCAGTTTTTCTTCCTTCGGCTGTAGGCAACCCATCATTTTGAAATTATTTTTCAATTTATCCAATAATGTTGGTTGACTTTTCGAATCCATTCAGACAACGTTGACACGTACGTATTTTTGTTAAACAACAACAATGTATTTTAAAAAGAAACTTTCAAATATTTATTTTTGAATTCAAACTTTAAAAATCCGCTTTTATTTGTCAATATATTTAAGGATTTTTGATTTTTTATTCCCCTCTTTTGTGTACATTAATACGCGTCACGTTTAACAACTGATACGTGTTAGTTGCCAAAAAACTGCTTCATGTGATTATTAGTTTATATACAAACGTTTGTATGTATGTATAAAGGTCCTTTATCTTGCTTTTTGCTCTAGAAAATGTTTTTATTATTTTTCTAAATTTCAGCCAGCAGAAAAAGCTGGGTTTCTTTTAGCCTTTCATTTACATACAAATGTTACTTTTAAGGTTTTTGTTATAAATAAATGATTGTTTCCTTTATCTTGCATTTTTTAAATTTTTTTAAAATGTAAACAATATTTTAAACAAATATTTTGTACCATTTTTTAAAACTGAATATACGTCAAATTAATAAAACTGTGTTGACTTTTAGTGATTTTAATTCATAGATCTTTGTTTGCAAATAAGAGTATGAAGGAAATTATTGGGAAAAAGTGACGAATAAAAGGCTTAAAAATTTAATTCATTGTATTGCTTTCAACAAAGATGTCTTTCGTACAAAAGTTTTTAGTGCCAAGTTTGAAAATTTTTTAAAGGCATCGTTTAAGACAATATCGTCTTTATTTATTTGGTCATCAGGATACGAGCTAAAATAGCCATTTATTCATGGTTTGATTTTGGTCAAACAAATAATATAAAAATATAATAATATATGCAATTACATAGAAATAAACTTTTTGTTAGAACTTTATAAGCAATATAGTGGGCGTTGTTTGTTAGGGACATGTCGAAATCCTTTTAAAAGGTTTTAAAACACCATCAAAATGTAGAGTTATTTCAAACAAAACTGTCTTGGCTAACTGGAGTTATCTCTCAATAATAATCCCATGGAATACTTGATACACTCTTCACTGGTCAATCAATTTAGGCACGTGTTTCCTTTAACTCTTTGAAAAGAGAGGCAACAAGAGGTTTATTTTTTTGTCGTTTAATTTTCATACATTTTTCAATTTGTTGTTTTGCCGAAGCTTAGAATTTTTCTTATTCGATTGAAAATTGTATGTGTATGTTTGTGTATATGAAAAATATTACTGCATTTTAATTTTAAATAAAATTTTAATAAAATAGAAGATATTTACTACCAATGCTCAGTACCGAACAAAGAAATGATGAGCTGTAGCGGGCTCTGAAAATGTATTGCGCTCGGCTAGTGTTGTGAAAGTAAACATTTTCTAAATTTTTTTGTAATAAAATCCTATCACCGTTAAATTGAACCAGTTTGCCTGATAAAATTTAAAGAAAATTTGTAAATAACCTGTATTTTTATTCCAAAAAAGCACATGGGAACCCTACAAGATAAACGAGCGGATGGACGGAGGCTTAACTTGACCCAAAAAATGATGCTGACTCAACCGATATAATTAAAAGTGGGTCTCATATTATTACATTTGGGCTTCCCAAACACCTGTGAAGAGTGTGTAAGAATCGGTGCATCAAATATAGTTGTATTAAGTGTTTTTAGCTTCTGTGTTATACATTTTTAAATTATAAGCATATGTTGTTTAATTTTTTTATAAGTGACCCTCTAAGGACAGCACTTTTTAAGCAACACTTGACATTTCAAAAGAAGAGTACTTTTTTTTTAAATTTATCTAAAGGAAAACCATAGAAAAATAATAGAAAAGGGAGTTAAACGTTTTTTGTTACATTTGACGACAATACTTAAAATATTTTGTTACTAAATTTAAGTATTTTAAGGCTTATTTCAATTGAATTGGTAAGATGTCATACCCCTTAATAACCAACCTGCACGCAAGTGATATATACGATAAACGTCCAATAATTTAAATTTGCTTTTCTATTTTTGCTCTTCAATTTAGCTAATGTTGCAGATATAAAAAGGACTTCTAACTCATATCAAACTGTGCTCAGGCATTACCAGTTCTATTTACAAACAAGTGAGAGGGCTATATTCGACTGTGCCGAATCTTAGATACCCCTCACATAGGCCTTTTGAAACCCCGATTTTTTTTTATTTGTTTTTATTTTATTTTTTTTATTTATAAAAAATTTATAATTTTTATTAGGGGTCGGTATTATATTTTAAGCCTCTTATGGTGCCTAGGAAAGTTGTAGGGGCTTTTATCCGAATTTGTGTAAAAGGAGGTGGAACAGGGGGTAAGTATGTTGCAGGTAAATGTTTGCAAGAAAAAATGAGTTGGGGTCAGTCCTACATTTGAAACATCCACGGCCATTCTGGAAGCTGCAGAGGGGTGGGGTGATTTACTACAATTGCCCAAACTTTGTATGGGAGCCCCCTTAGGCGATGTAGAAAAAGCGTAAATATGTTCAAGATATATGTTTGTTTGGGAGAGGAAACTAATAGGGATCGGCGTCTTGGGAAATGGGGATAGGGGGTAAGTAAGTTCTAAGAATAAGAGAGAAAACTAATGAGGGTCTGTGATGCAGTTTGTTCCTCTAAGGGCCTTTCCGGGGAAGTTGTGAGGGTTTTTCCCCTAATTTTTTCAAATTTTAAATGAAAATCCCGTCAAGGTTTGGAGTAAAGGGGTAAGTATCTTTCTCTAAATTGCTAGTGAGGCAGCTCTGGGACACTTGTAGAGGTTTTTATTTAGAAAAATATACAAATGGTATTCTTGGGTTTTTGCTAATGTCCCGTTCAGTTATAGGGATTCCGTAACAATTTGCTCGCAGATATTTTGTATAGTTTGATACCAATTTTGGGTTTATGCGACATCGGGAGGCTTCAAAGTTGATTTCAATTATAACACGGACAGACGGGCATGCGGCCTATATATAAGGAGCAAGAAAGAATATACTTTGTGGGGTCGCAGATGGATATTTAAAAATTTCAAACGGATTGACAAACTTATATATTCCCTTATTACTTATGTTAAGAGTATAAAAAGAAAGATGTAAAATGCACTGGGGATGTTACAGAGAGTGCACCTGAATTAGTGAATTTAATTAAAAAAACGGCAAAAGTTACTGCATTCAAAGAAAGCAAACCAAAATTTTTTATTTATTTTTTAAATGTTGTGTGTAAAAAAAACTCAGTTAAGTCTGAAACATTATTTAATTAAGTTAAAATTACAACAAAATATTAACGTTTAATTGTTTGGAAAATGCTAAGGATATATGCTTTTTTTCCGTTTTTATTTGTCACTTTATTTCTATTAAATTATTTTTACGATATTTATAACTATATTGATTGTACATTGATTCTATTGATTTTTGTTTATTGTAATTTAAACCCTTTTTTCTAATAAGCACTTGGGTTTTTTTTTGTCTTTTTTAAGCACAACCGTCGCGTTCAATTTATCATGTTAAACTGCTATTCGATAAGTACCTTTTGAATTCACCCCCTTTACTTTACCTTTTTTCGTTTTATTTTTTTTCAAATTTCGTGGTAGTTAGACTCTAAAGGTTAACAAGTGTTTATAATATACGTTTCTGCCAATATATACATTTTTTTGTTGGTATGTATGTATGCACATAAGTTAATACACAAATACTTGAGTACATGTACATAAAGCAAGTACAGAAATAATACTTATCTGTAAAAGTTTTTCGAACACCCACTTTAAAACAAAATTTTCAATTTATTCATAAAACATGAAAACAACACAAAAATTTCACTTTATTTGTGGCTTTTTGCTTACACTTTATTTTTTGTATTTTAATTCATAAAAACATTTCAACTTGCGTAAGCATGATACACTTTTAGGGAATTTCAGACATTTGGCAAAGCAAAGCAAAATGCAGACCTAAAACAATAATATAAATTTTTGGATTAACATTTAATTAGTGTATGGAGAAGGTTACCATATATTTTAAAAGAAAAAACTTTTCTACTAATTTTTAGAAAATAAAAATGGGGCCCCTTTGACAAACAAACTTTGCAACGTGGTTTTCAACACATTTAACATTAATGTTTTTTACCAACCAGGAATAATGATTCGTACTATGCAAATAAGATCAATGCAACCATTAGAACATAAAAAAATTTTATATTTTTGACTATGCAACCAGCAATAAAACATGCCTAGTTCCAAAAACATGTTGCATAGTGTGTACCTAAAGTTATATTATTTATAAGCAACTAGTATTTGTATTGAACACATTTTTTAGAATATTATGATTTTGACAGGCCAACAATAAGGTTTAGAATTTTAATTACGAAAAATCATTAACAATTTTTATAAATATTTAAGTCCATGCTCCTCTGCTGATGGTGTCAATAACGCTTAGTATGCGTAAATGCGAAGTCTGTAAAATAACTAATTTCAAATAATTATGCTTTATTTTTTTGGCTTACTTTCCTTTTTAAGTAAATTTCATTTTGCAAAGATTAAATTAATATTTTCAACAATGTTAATCTTATTTGAAAACCTAATTTTTTTCTATCAACACCATCCTAGTAGAAAGAATTTTTGACACCAGCTACGGATTTTCATCATCAGTACTCTTTAAATGGTAGGAATTTTTTTGTGTTAGTTAGGAAGCTGTTTATTGAACTTTATTTTATTTTGTCTTAAGACAAAAAGACGAAAAATAAAAAGAAAAAGATTTTTTTTATTTTTACAACTTTACTGTAAAACAAAAAGTTTCCGAAAAAAAAACAGTTTAATATTTTATTGTTAATTTCACATGATAGTCGTTTGAGTTTTTCTTAAAAAATAACTGAAAAAATTAATTCTAACTGAAAATCAGTATTTTTCTGTTGTAAATAACTGTCTAAACCAAGTAAAAAACTTAATTGTTCTACAATTCAACTGTTTCTTCATTAAAAAACCTTACAAATTAGTTTTTAAATAACTTACATTCTCAGTTGTTTTAACAATTTCCTGATTATACTAAAAATTTAAGGGAAATCGAGCATATGGAATTCCTGTTAGGCATGCTTCTTCTACCTTCCGTCAGCTGCAAAACAAATGTTGACTAAAAAAAGTAGAGCCCGAATAGAATAAAGAAGAACAAGACGTACCTACTTAACACTTAGTTCGACAAATTCGCAAACCAACTTTGAAACTTACTGGAGGTAAATAGAATTGCATCATTCAACGGACAACCTTTCAAGTTCTACATAAGCGATCAGATATGCTGATAAGCCTAAGTTCTCAGAAGTCTCACAAAATCGCCACTCCATATACATTTAAATAGATTAATGAAGTACTGCCTGTTGTTGCTTTGGAAATAGTTTTTCAACTGCTGTATATCATAGAGTGTATTGGGAATTTAGTTGTTAAAAAGCCCGAAACTTCACTAAATCAAGTAAGGTGTAAGCCCAAAGTTAAGACCCGCAACCATATTGCCAGTATAGTCAGATCCTCTCCGACTCTACCCGAAAAGAGGCATACCCACCTACCCTGACCTAGACACACCTGATTCACAAAGCTTAAGTTAGCTTTTTGCCACCATTTTATTGAAGACACGAAATTCTCAACGAGAAGAAGATGAAGGATGATATTCAGAGCTGCCTTACTAATACTTATTGCTCCTGGATCTTGTTATAAGTGATCTTGCTGATTTGACAGATAAACCTGACTAAATCTACTTCCCTATCAAGGCATATCCATACAAGGTGGTCGCAATAAAAAATTAAGAGAGTCGTTCTCTTACTCTATATTTTTTTACATGGAGTTTGACACTAAACTCGAAAAATTTTTCAATTTTAGTGTCAAACTTTATAAAAAAAAAGAGTAAGAGAACGACTCTCTTAATTTTTTTATTGCGACCACCTTGTATGGATATGCCTTGTTCCCTATCTTCAAAGGGGCAGAGAATGTACTTAAGAGAAGTTTCGTTTGATTAACTACAAAAATCATATAACGGCTAACCCTATTGTAAACATTTAAAGACTTTTCTATTTATGGCCCTTAAAATGCACCTTTTTATAGGTCTAACGCTCTTTAGATAAGTGTATTGTGGTCAGTTTAATGTCTTTTTTTTCATTTGTGTAAATTTACTACCGCAAATATGTATAAAAAAAATAGTTTACACCCAATTGGCCAAACCGTTATAGTCAATGTTATTTACAACGAGCCTTTAAGGCTTTTAAAATTTGAAGCTGATGGTATTTGAGGTTTTTATTATCCTTAAAGGAGATACAGGAGAAATTTATTCCTTTAATACTAACAAATAATCCGCTTATTTGTAAGCAAAGTTTTATATATTTTCTTAAGCATTGTTTAAAATAAATATATAAATTTTAAGAGCCTCATTACGCAAATAACAAAGAATAAATATTTTATGTTTAACTTGTATTTGGGCAATTCTAAGTAAAGAATCTAAAAAATCCAAAAGTACTATAAATGTGAAAAAATTGTTTTTGACCAATTACATATATATATATATATATATATACCTACTTTTGAGCTTAGTCTGATTCTAAGGTCGTTATTTAAAACTTTTGAACTTAAAATAAAAAAAAAGAGAAAAAATACTAAAAATATGGAAAAGGTTCTTTTTGATCATAAAGTTAACTTCTGGCATTAATCAGGGTCAATATACCTTCATTTCCCATGTACAGGGTGGTTGAATTTTAAAGGCCGATATTGAATCTGAGCCACATCTAAACGTCGAGTTTTTTCTGCATTTCATTTGACATTACTCAATTACAGACTACCTCAACTTGAACCATGGAAAGATGCACAATCGAGAAATGCGTTGAAGTCAATCAGGCTTATTACGAAAATGCCTGTTCAAATCAAAATGCATATCGTGCACTTCGTGATTTTTTTTCGGTCAATTTGATCGCCCAACTGTGCGTACAATCGAAAAAATCATGCGAAAAATTTTAATTATAGCAAACCGGGTGTGTAGGAGATGTGAAAACACCAGTACATGCTCATACTGCTGTTTTTCGCGATAGTGTGGGTGAAGAGCCGTCCACCTTAACTCGTCGTCATGACCAACAATTGCACCACTAACGCTCGTTGCTGATGAATGTTATGCATTAAGACTTGGATATACGTGTTTATAGGGTGCAATTGGCGCAAGAACTAAAGCTTCTTGGCCATTCCGAACGTCATCAATGGTCAAAATGGCAGCAACCGTGAATGATCAATTTTCAAAGAAAGTCATTTTCAGTGTTGAGGCACATTTTCACCTCGGTGGATTCGTCAATAAACAGAATTGTCACATTTGGGCTAATGATAATCCAAAAGTGATGGTCACAAGCTAATGCACCCGATAAGACTAACTGTTTGATGCGGTTCATGGTATGTCGGCATCATCGGGCCATATTTTATCCAAAATGAGGCCGATCAGGCAGTTACTGTGAAGGATGTTCACTATCGTGAGAGGATAACGAACTTTTTATGTCTCGAATTGAAAGATATGGATGTGAACGATATGTGATTTTAACAGAACAGTACCACTTGCCACACAGCTAACGAAACAATTGCTCTTTTGCACGAAAAATTCAATGGCCGTGTTATCTCATGTGGTGACGATATCAATTGGCCGCCAAGACCATGTGATTTGACACCGTTGGACTTCTTTCTCTTCGATTTTTTGAAAAAAAAAAGGTGTACCTCGATAAGCCAGCAACAATTTAAGAGCTAATGGATGAGATGATTCGGCAAATTAAGAGCAATGAACATCACTTATGCCTCAGCGTCATCGAAAACTTGGATAATCGGATGGAGGTGTGCCGCCGAGTTCAAGGTGGCCATTTGGCCGAGATTTTTTTTCCTACATAGTTGAACCATACCAATATTATCATAATAAAAAAAATTATAATAATTTTGTAAAACATTTGTGTTTTATTCAAAACTAACAGCGGCCCTTAAAATTTAACCACCCGATATATAGAAACAAAATTTCAAAAAAATCCAAAACGTGCATACGGGATAATACTTTTTAATTTAATTTTTCTCGACTTATAAAATCCAAAAAGTACCGAAAATTTGACAAAATTACTTTTTGGCCTCAACCTGGGTCAAAGGTCGTTTTATGTTTGTTGGCATGCAAAAAGAACAACAAATTAGCAAAAGTACTTTTTGAGGTTTTAATGGGTTTTTGGTCTTAACTTGAGTCAAAAGTCTTTAGTTTTATTTATTTTTAGATAATAAACGCACAAAAAAGTACCAAATATTTGAAAACCGTATTTTTTGTCTCTTTGCTGACTTTTGAACTCCATCTGGATTCATGGCCCTCAATTTTACGTTTCGATACTCAAAATCTCAAAACTATTTGCATAAATATCTGAAAACACCGCAACATAAAAGTTAACCTTGTTGAACCCTGAGTAGTACAAGTGTAGACAATTTACCCTTTTTGAACTCTTGTTTACCCCTGTGGCTCAAAATTAAAAAAAAAAACAGCAGAAACGTATTCATATCTTTATTGGCTGGAAAATTACAATGTGAACATGAGCAGTATAAAAATATTGTTTTAACCTCCTGGTTTAACCGTTAAGGGTCAAAATCGAGAAAGTGTCAAACACGAGTCCAATAAATTTTTAATAAGTATATGATGCTTTTTAAATTTTGTTTCTATTGCGTTTGAGCTGTGCGATTATGCCTCTGTCAGTCATTAACGCTCTTCTTTAATACCTTAAGATGTTTTTCACAAGATAACCGGCAACATTATCTTTTAGTTTGCTATGAATTTAGGGTCATTTAAAAAAAAATTCTTCGAACTGTTTTAATCAAAAATAAGGTGTTGTTCCCTTTGTTGAAAATGCCTTGAAAATTTGGTCAACTGGGTATTGCGGTTTTGAAAAGTTCATGTCTACCCTAAAGTGTCATTGTCTTTTTTTACATTTTATTTGTTTGTCTACGTAACAGTTCTGTTTTTTTTTTAATGCCAGAGGGCTGTTTTTATTCAATAACCTTTAGAACATGTATCTGCATAAGTTGTCTGTTTTAAAATGTAATTTATTTGTTGGTAACTTTTTTATTGTTCTTTAACTATTCTAATCTAAAACATACACGTACATATGTAGCTTTTTGTTCATGACATATACATTTAAAGCAACCTTGAACTAGTTTAAACTAAAGAATATGTAGAATATTACAGTATCATAAAACCTAAAAGGACTTTTTGGATTTACTATTTCTGTTAATGCTTTAAGTATGACCTTTTAGTATATAATCACCATAGTTTTTGGTAAAAGTATTTACAAGTAATAAAAAGACCATTAACAATTAAGTGTTTTACTAGTTTTATTCATCTTTATTTACTTGAAAAAAAAAATTGTTATTTTTGAAAAAAAAAATGTTTTGGTAAAATTTTGTTTTATATTTAAAAATTTTAAAGATTTGCAATAATAGATAATATCCAAAAGGGCGTTTTAATTTTTTTAAGCCTTAATAGTTAGTGTTGGTCCCACTGTCCACTTTTTTCTTTTTGGTGTATTTTGTGACATATTTTATTTGAAGGTAATTACACCTTATTTTCACTCGTTAATAAATAATGAAAAAAAGTTTTATTTCCTTTATTTACTTCCATTTGTATTCATGTGTAATATATTAGTTATTGTCTTAAGTCTGTATTTAATTACTTAATAAAGCATAAGAAGATCTGTCTAACTTGATTTAATTATGTCAGTCTATTTGTCATTACTGTTGAAATTGCTGGCATTATTTCTTATTAAATATGAATGTATGTCCTTTATAACTAGAGTTTTTTTGGGAGAATTTAAGATATAATTTTTTCGTATTTTTTATTAAAGATTTAGTTACAGATATGAAAAAACAGATACATATGTAAGTACATATACATACATACACTTCAATTTATTTCAATTTTGTTTTTCTTAAACAAGTTATTTTTGTCATTTAATTGTGCAAATTAATACAGGGTGCCTGGTGGCAAAATTATATTTTTAAATACGATTATTTCAAACAGTAATGAACGGTGCGGGGGCGGCTTTGCTGGAATTACAGATTTAGTGGATTTGTCAGTCACGATGTTGGAGTGGTCGAGTGAGCGTCGCATGTTTGCTGTGGAGACATTTGTTAAGAGTAATGATTCTTATGCAACTGCTCGTCTACAATTTTGTTAAAAGTTCAGTATTCGGCGAAAACGTGATAAGCCCAGTGTAAATTAAGTTTGTGCGTGGTTGCAGAGATCCCACGCAACTACTTCGGTATGAATGTCCCAGAACCAGGGCCCAGTCGATCTTCAGGGACTACCGAAAACATTAAACTGGTTAAAGGCAGTTTACGTGAAAACCCCCGACATTCAATACGGAAAAGAGCAGCCTCACTGGGACTTCCAAGAGCGTTTATTCAAAAATTTTAACAAGGATCTAAAGTTCCATTCTTTTAAAATTAAAATCGTTCAAGAACTAAAACAAAGTAACTTTGATTTGCGCAAAAATTTTTGTTAAGCCACGTTTAAGCGTTTTCGCACTACAAATCCCATTTTTTTTGGAGAGAGGAGGCTAATTTTCACTTAAATGGCCACGTCAACAAGCAAAACTGCCGTTACCGGTCTCCAAGCACCCGCAACCCTCAACTAAAATATCAAAACCCTCGAATTGTCTCAGAATAACTGTTTGGTGTGCCTACTCCACGCACAAGATAATTGGACCATTTCTCTATCGAAAATTCTCCAGGCCAGACGCATCATTACGGAATTCTTTTTTCAAAACCTCCGAGCTCATTAATCGTACTCTTCACACACGTGGCTTGAACAGGATGGGGAGACTGCACACACAGCCAGTGCTTCGACGAACTTGCTTCGGGAAAATTTCCCCCAAAAACTGATAAGTCGCTGTGGGAACATTTGATGACCATCGAAGTTGCCCGATCTAATTTCCATGGATTTTTTGTTGAGCTACCTTAAAAAGAGGGTGAATAATGACAATCTCTAACCTCTCGTGGCTTTAAAGGAAAATTTTCTGCAAAAAACCAGCTCAATTGAACCAAGTTTACTGCCGCGTGTGGCGCAGAATACAAGGTTCCGTTTAAAACAGTGTGTTTAACTCGAGGAAAGACATCTGGATGACAAGTTTTTTTGAAAATCCGCATTTCCATTCTATCATTTAATGCTCTTTACAAAACTTTGTGTCTGTTGTTACGTCTTTTATTTAAGTTAAAAAATATAAATATGCCAAAAGACACCCTGTTTTTACTGCAAAAACAATTTTTTTGTTTATTAAGGCGCCATCTCTATTTGTCAATTATAATTAAGCTTCTGTTTCTTATTTTTATTATCTTTTTTTTTGTACAATTGTATGTAAATTTAAGGATAGTTGATAAATAGTTTCCTTAAACAAGACAAATTGTCAACACAAGGAGCGTCAAGTAATTAATATAAAACTAAAACCTCCACCACCAGATGACTCTAAGGGAAAATAAAACATAAATGTCTTGTAGAAGATTAAAATCAGCAATTAACAAACAATTTCTGCATAAACTTTTAAATGAATTTGTAATAAAAGACTTTAAATAGAAAGAATAGAACAATATAACTATTACTTATTGATAATAATTAAACAGGGAAACAAGAAAAACGTTGTTTTAGATTGAAATCCCTAATCATGTAAACGAAAGGAAAGTAATTTATTATTACAACCATAAACCGAAACTTTCATTTTGTTAAAAAAAATGTTTAGTTTTACAACCTTGTATAACATCTGCCGAATAAAACCATTAAGTAACTAACATTAAGTTACTAAAACAAAACAAGTAAGCAAGTTTTAGTCGACCAAGCCGGACCATATTACACCCTACACCATTATTAATTTTATATTTCGTACTCTAGATTTCTTGGTGGGTATAAAAAAGAGATGCTTAGGGGTAACAACTAAGGTGCTTGCAGCTTACTGCGAGGGGGTTAGGAGTAACTTAAGACTTTGAAAAACCCTTGATTTCTGTTTACCAATGCCTTTAAATCTGATGTAAGAGAATTCGAAAAATAGAATTGATAAGTGCATGGGTAAGAACTTAATAGTAATTTTAAACTTAACAGTACAACCATATCGGTATTGAAAGTAGGTAAGCCACGACCTCGTGTTAATACTGCAAAGATTAATTTAAACCATGAATATATATTGCTGACATCCCCGACTAAAGTTCAAGAGTTTTGAAAAAAGATTCTGATTACATGACAAATATTCTGTTTTTTGATTAATCAAAAAATTTTTAGCCGATTAATCCCTAGAGTAAGAAAACTTGCATATTCCAATTGAAGAATGACTCAAACAATGCTCGTCGATTAATCGATTACTAGAAAAATATTGATTTTTCTTTAAATTGTCCTTGTTTGAAAGAAAGAAGTAAATGCATACAAATTTTTCATTGGATACCCCAAAACGGATGGGAAATTTAAAATAGCCACATTAGTACGTTTGCCTATTAAAATCAACTTTTTAAAGATTAATAATATTGTAGGGATCAATTTTTAATAAAGAAATTCAAATTAAAAAATTGTTTTAAGAAAATGTCAAATATTCTTCTTTGGCAACGTCTCATTAGAATCCATTACGTTAATGTTGTGTATTTAACGGGATCTTAAGGCTCCAATCTTTTATAAGCCCCTTAAATCTAGCCACGGCATTACCAAGAACCTGTACTAAGAGGAACTTATTTGTTTGAAGCTGAAAAATGTTCAATACGGCCAAATATGAAAATAGTATAACATCGGTCAGAAATACTTGCTTTAAACCGTTTGAAAACATATTATTGAAAAGTTGTTTCATGCCACAATAGTTGTGTCGGTTGATGTAGAACATCTTCCCTGGGATTCGCCTAGCTTCAGAACTGCACGTATTAAAAATTGAATTGATCCCTGTCTTAAAAATGAGAACTTCTTTCTATGCGAAATCCATATTAATTAAAACTAAAATCAATGATAACTAAAAAAAAAAAAGTTTATAATATTCAAGCAATAAATATGAAAAAATTAAGGAGTCTCGAGAATAATTTAAATTGTCCAAAAATCGATTAATTATTTGCTGTAACTAAATTAAAACTCTAGTAAAAAGTATGAAAGTACATATAATAGGTACTTATTGCAAAGGTGTAGCGATCAGTCTGGAACGATATGTTTTATAAATTTTAACTTCCTTTTGTTTTACGAAAGAGTTCTCTAAGAATAAAATCTTTGCATGGTTTCCAAATCGGTACGCTTTTTATACCTTTCACATAAGTTAAAGGGTATATAAAAGTTTGTCGTTCTGTTTGTAGTTTCTTAAATATCCATCTGCGACCCCATAAAGTTTATATTTTCTTGGTCCTTATAGATAGAAAATTCAATTAAACGATCTATCCGTCTGCCCGTCTCTCCATTTGCCCGTCTGTCCGTGTTATGGTTGCAATAAACTTTTCAAAACCCCCAAAATCCCTGTAAGTAATATCAAGTTATTAGAAATATCCGCGAGCAAATTGCTATTGAAACCTAGCAAAATTGATTAATAACTCACCGAAATATAAGCCAAAAACCAGGACTACCTCTGTAAATTTTTTAAAATAAAAACCTCTACATTTGCCCCGGAGTCGCCACGTACAATGTGCAATGTAAGACCGATTATCATTAATTTTCCTCTCGAACATTTTTGTGGAACATTCTTACAACCTATCTCTGCCCCTTAACAGGGCTGCAATACAAAGTTTAATTTTGATAAATCGCTCCCAGGGTGCTCCTACAAAGGTAACATTTAAGTTCGACACCAATAAATTCTTCCTCCCAAATATTTTTGTGAAACATACTTACCCCTTATTTCCAGCCCTTAACATGGTTGTCAATATAAAATTTAAAAAAATTAGGTAAAACACCCTACAACTTCTCCAGTGTCCCCCTTAGAGAAATAAAATGTATGACAGACTCTCACAAGTTTTCCCTTCCAAACATGCTCCTAAAACATATTGACCCCCCTTTCTCCATCGCCTAAGAGAGCTCCTATACAAAGTTTGGTAAAATTTCAATCAAATCCCTCCCTGCAACTTTCAGGGTGCCCGTGGATAGGTCAACTCATTTTCTCTTGCAAGCATTTTCCTAAAGCAAACTTACCCCCTATCCCCGCCCCCTAAAAGGTTTTGCGATATAAAATTTGAAAAAATTAGAGTAAAAACCCCTACAACTTTCCTAGTCACTCTTAGAGGGTTAAAGTATGATACCGACGTCTATTTAAAAATTAAAAACAAATTCATAAATAAAAAATGGATAGAAATAAAAAAGATTAATTCTTTTCTTGTTTTTATAGCCTAAAACCCAACATTAGTTATAATGGCGATCAACTCAAAATCACTTCCGTCTGGCTGTCAATATATTCTTGTACTTAACAAAAGTTTTATTCCGTATGCTGCTGTTTAGTTTTAGTAAAACGTAGCAATTTTTTTTGAAAAAAAATTTAAACATCCGATTATCTTAAAAAATCAGTGCATTCAGTACGTCTTTTCGAAAATCAGTACTTTTCATTGCACACTTTTTTAATTAGTACATCAAATAAAAAATCAGTAAATGTATATGAAATCGGTTCAAATGGTCTCACTTACCATGGGTCATTTGGAAATTTTGCGAGTTGCTTGAAGCATATTTAAATAAAACAGAATAATTATTTTTGATGCAAAAAGACTAAACTACTATTTAAAAAAATTTTAAAACCAGCCTTTTAAGATTCACCGTATTAAAACTGTTAACGCGAAATTTTAATTTATAAATTTTTCCCCATATCCTACACAATTTTCAAACTGGAAATTGCACACTGCTTTTCAACAATAGATAATTCTGTCTTGGCAACTTGTAATTCTTAGTAGTTGCCAAAAAGCGCTAAGTACTGTCTCCTTAACGCAAGTATCTAAAAACAGTTCCTTTTTTTTTGGGAAAAACAAAATAAAAAAATATATTCACAAACTAAGAAAATCATAGAAATTAAAATTTATTAATAATAATATTAATAAATCTAATAATCTAGATAAATCTCATAAACAAACTACTTTTACTTTTCTTAGTGAAGGAACACAACAAAAACGTCAACGGGTTGACTTGTCGTCGTTGAGAGAAAAATAAACATGACAACGGCGGCAGCTCAACGGCACTCTGAATGACATTTATATGCTATTGTTAATTATTATGTAAGCTTTAAAAAAAATGGAATCTTGGTAATAATCTAAAGAAAATAGCAAAAAATAAGTATGAGTTAATAGTAAAACCGATGAGGAAATAAAATAAGTTTTAAACCATCGGCGTTGACGTCGCCCGGCATGTCATGTCAAATTTGTATGAAAATGTCGTTTGTTGTGTTCCTACACTTTTTCTGCCATTTTGAGAGAATTTTTCTTTTTTGTCTTACATTACATAAATATTCGTAAGCAACAATAAGAAGTATTGCCATGCTTTTTCCTCAAAATTTTGGTTAAATAATTTTATGATGGTAAAGAGCAAAACATCAATCGGTGATTGAAAGGTTCCGGTTGTGCTAAGTGCCGGTTTGCTTATTTTTATTTAACAATAAGAAAACCGAAGATTATGCAAAGAGTCCTTATTGAAACAAACCCTTCCAATTTTTATATTCTTTTTCTTTATTTTATTTTGATTTTGTAGCCAGCTATTGTAGTTATTTTTTTGAACTGTCTTTGTTGTTAAGCGTTATAAAAAGCAAATCAAAAAATAAATTGTGTAATACTTTAATAACATTAATTTTATTTTTAATTTCTTTTTTAACGATATTTAATTTCATGCTCACCTGGTTAATGTAATTTTTAATTTAAAATGCTTTTGTTTGAAATAAAGAAGAAGATAAGAAATTTATGACAAGAGCAAACTTCTAACTTAACACCTCTTATATGTCATATGATTTGACTCTCATTAAAATTTAAAATATGTACTGTCATATGCCCTAGCAAAACAAAATTATATTTTGGAAAAATTTTTTTTCTTCTTCAAATAGGCAACAAATTAATTATTATTGAATGGAATTAATGATTAAGCTTGTCCTTAACAAACATTTGTAAAATTTTTTTTCTTATTATGCAATTAGATTAGACAAAAATATTAACAAATAAAAACAGACATGTTATTACACTATACAAATGAGTCTCAGTTGTGAAGCTCAGATGATAACTCAGGTAGTGTAAATATAGCTTTAGACGAGACTTACACGATGAAATTTTCCATGAAATTATTTCGATGAAATTTTTGTTTGCAGACAATAAAAGGTGAAAAGAGCTTACTTTTCTACACCTCTCGCCTGTAAACATATAATTTCATGGAAGTAATTTCATGGTGTAAGTCTGGTAACATGTAAATATGTTTAAGCAGGGGAAAATTAAGTGGTCGGGCGAGTATCTTTACGTTTTTGTACCCATCCATATGTATGCTTATACAACATGGTCTCTTTTTTTGTATTTTTCACTTTACTATCGCTATTGCAAAGCCAATAAACCAAGACACAGACATTCGCAAGCTGATTAACATCGTATCATACGTGTATATTGTTTTTGTTCAATTTTTTTTTCTTTTTTTGAGAGCCATAGTGTGTCTATGTGTGATTTTATTATACTCTTCACATATATCAGTTTGTCATTCCATTTATAATTTCCTTAATATCCATTTGCGACCCAATAAAGTATATACATTAAGGATTCTTGGAAGTCGATAAAATTGCTCAAATACTGTAAGTTTCCTATTTTGAAAACTATGATATGATATGATACGAACTTAAGGCCGATCATAAATAATTATAATATTTACGGTTCGAAAGCAACTTGCCTGGATCAGAAAGCTGGGTAAACAAAAAATCAATATGAAGGGCATGTCACATTCGGCACAGCCGAATATAGCGCTTTTATCTGTTTCTTTATAAAATTTTCTTTAAAATCTGTAATATCTTTTTCACAGAAACAAATTAAAATTACTAATGTTGATTTCGAAAAGCTAAGGAGAATTTTAAAAACAGTATGCTTCCTTGTCCTTTAAAACAGGTTTATCAAAATTTAAGGGCCACTAAGTATAACGACCTACTCTTAAACAGTTAAAGTAACTTAAGATTTTGGAGGTGTTTCAAAATCTTTAAAATCGGTCCACAACACCCAGTTTTATAGTAGCTTGTAATAATTGTTAAATTTTTTTATACTTTTCTTGCATAATCACCAAAAATTACACTTTTAAATATTTAAAAAATTCCTAAAAAAAGTTTTTAAAATCCAGTTGCGAAATAAGGCCTTTAATACCCTAGGAAAATGCAGACGCTTCATTTATGTTAAATTTTATTTTATAGATGTATACATTGCTTGTTTTTTATTTCCTCCTTGCGGTTAAAATTAGCAACTCTTATATAATAAAGACTCCCCTAAAGAAATAAATCCTAATTTAATTAAAGTCAATAAAAAAATTGACAATTTTTAGTAGACAGAATTTAAAAAGTATACATTTATAGGGACATACATATTATCAAAAACGGAGAGCTGGCAAAATAATTTTTTCCCAAAAAAAATCTATTAAATTAATATTTATGAATTCATATACATATATACATGTAAACGCATACATTAAAAAAATTTGTACGAATTACAAAACAAAGCCTAAATCGCTTTTTTATTTAATATAAAGTATCTTTTTTGTATTAAATGTCCTGTTAAGTTTCATATTTCGTACGTATGTATATGTGTATGTATGTCCAATATATGCGTGGATGTTTATAAGTATGTTCTTAAGTACTTATGAGAATTTAAGTTTATTGTTGTTGACACAGTTTTTCATTGTTCTGTATTTAAGCGTAAAAAAGAAAGTCAGAAAAAAAGCGATGCCAATAATATACAATTTAGCAAAATACAAATATGGTCAATTCCATCCATTATATACCAGACATGACAATAATGCTATCTTTTAAGCAATTTTTCTAATTTTTTTTTTGCTGTTTTCGCTTCTTTTTAGTTTCACAAATAAATAAATATTAACGATATTTACATTTAATGATATATAAGTATTTGGATTTTGTAAATACATATTATCTTTTTTTGTAATATTTCTAAGATTGTCATTAAAGTTTGAAAATTAAAGTGTAAAACAAAAAAAACATACTGCAAAGTAGTTCGATTTTGACCAAAAACGAGGAAAGTTAACATTTGAAAATATTGAATCCCATATGATAATATAATAAAAATTTCTAAAAAATTTCCAAGACTAAAACTTTCTACATCTTTTTGCTTTTTTTTTGTTATTTTTCAAGTTTCTGTTCCTCTGTTTATAACATACAAACTAGAGGCCTGCATCAAGTCATATTTCAACTAATTCAAGACACGGATGATTTTCTAATTCTTGTGCTGTTGTGCGATTTAACTGTTTAAGTGCTGTAATGTAGTGTAGTTGACATAGTTTGTTTGATGCAATGTAGTGTAGTTAAGAATAAAGAGTGGTGTCATGAAATGTTGTTGAAACAACTTAAATACTGTCATGAGGTGTGGTCGATAAAAAAAATTACTGTTATGATGTGTGGTCAACAACAACAAAACTGTGTGTATTATACACAATGTTGAATAGCATAAGCAAACATATATACAAGCAGCCAAATCAATATAAAATTTTAACATAAGTACATTACATTACATACACACATTAAAAATCAACCCCCGTTTTTAAAACTATTACACCAGGAACATCCCGCCAACACTAAAGTTTCGAGATGAATTGAAATTGAAATGTGTGATCATGATGAATTGATGTGCCGTCCGTTGTTGTTAACTTAAGTGTGCTTAAGTGTAAATATTTTTTTCATTTAAGTTAAGTTAAGTAAACAAAAGAGATGGCGAACAATGCAGCACAGCACTTACTGTTGTGTGTGCACACGTAAGGTATATGAAATGAATTGCAAATTCAAGATGATGCCTTATTTAGTGACGTTTTAAGCTTGCCTCTAATACAAACATAGGACGCTGCCAGCATATATGAGATTTTATTGTCATCATGTGACTGATAACTGGCATTTTTTCGCAAATAGCATTTAAGATATCAACATCTACAAAGATTTTGAACCACCACTAGTTGAATATGAAATTGTAAACCATTTAAATAAGTTATTAAGCCGAAACCCTAATTCGTTAGCTCGAGGCATCTTACAACACTGCGGACATACTCGCTTGTCAGTGAGTTTGATGAAAACCCTAATTTCAAAACTTGGATTTTAGACTGGATTTAATTTTTTATTGTTAATTTACAAAGATTAAGATTTTATTATAGAATAAATTAAGGAAACGTCTTTCTATTCAACTAAAAAAATCAAAAAAATTTAATTCAAACTTCTTTCTTTTGTCCCATTTGTTTTTTTTTAGTTTTGATTTACAAATGCTACAAACATATCTTTTATTTTAGTTTTATGTTACAAACGCGAACAGAGTAAAGAACAAACAAAGAAATGGAAAATAAATTGTTAATCTTGTTATTCTTGATGTTGTCATATAGACATAGAAAACGATATGTTATTAACATTTTTGTAATTCGCATTAACTTCTTATAAACAAGACATAAAACTTGATAAAATTTGTTTTTTTAGGTTTCTTTATATTTTTTCAAAATCCTTAGTTTGGTTCTCTTTGTGTACATAAATGACAAAACCCCATGAAAACCTTTTAGTAAGCCCTCAATCGATTAAAATAAACGAAAGAGGAAAAACGGAATAAGAGCTTAAACTATATTTTCTCAGTTGCCACGACCCTAGAACTTATTTGGCCATGCTTCTCTTAGATTGAACTTCAAATTTTTCAGTTTTAAGCTATTAACGCAACTAGGACGAACGACTTATTTTTCGTTGCGAATATTTGTCTTATAAAATAAAAAAACATTCGTGTATAAGAAAATGCACACACAAAAATGCATCGACTAAAATTTGCCATGCGCAATGAACTCCGCAATACTCCTCTTTCTTACACGAGCGAACGACGAAAAAATTTTGGCACAGAGTGACCCTTTTTCTTTAATTTTATTTTTGTTTTTACTTTTTATTTGGTCATATGATAAACTTTATGTATTTTTAATGTTTTTAAATAATTTTTTTTTAATTTTTTTTAAATTTGTGCTTCCTTTCTAAGAAATATGGTCACTCTATTACACCTTTTTTTTTGTTTTAAATATGTTTCAGTTAATGAATTTACTTATCATGCGAAACTCGTCATTCGTCCCAGTTGTGTTTAGGGCATTAAGCGTAATTTAATTTATACTCAAATTTAAAACATACCTATGAAAAAGAAATTAATCTTAAATGTTAACAAAATTTTTATTTCTTTCAAAAATAAATTTGCACGGTAGGGTATGCGAATGGTGGAATTTCCATAGGCATATCCATTAGATAGAAAAAGCAGCTTTATGAGCAACCAAATCATTGTGCAATGGAACTCCAACGCTGTGTCTTGCTTCAAGAGAATAAAAAGTTTAAATGGAAAATCCTAATTCGTTTGAAGATCAGAAATTAGCTTTTCCAGACAAGTGATAACATGTGAGTAACACTGAAAATAAATAAAACTGACTTGGAATCTTCATGGACAAGAAGCAAAAAGGAGGTTTATTTTGGTAAATGAGTGCGTCTCAACTATGGGATATTATACCAAAGGCCACACACTGGATTAACACAAAGGACTGGTTAGGCTTAAAAAGGCGGTAAGAAAAGATTTCCGTAACTTTTTGCCCTGAGGCTCACAAGTTCCTTTGTGAGCCCTTCCAGAATAGTTAAAGAAAAATTTTAGAGGAAAAGTTAGGTACAGAAAAAAAAGGAACTAAACCCCTTTAATAATGAAGATATATTTGAGGAGAAAGTAAAAAAAGAGAAGTTAATGTCTGCCGATTAATTGGCTAACGCCAAACTGTATGGAAGACGACCTATTGTGGGATGACCTCACACCTTTAATATCCGACAAACCTGAAGAAGACAATAAAAGAAACGCTCCTCCCGTTTAACTTTTTCGGTAGATTAGAGGCCTTTTTTAAGCAAATAGCGTGTTCCGCAGTCCTTATATCCTTTTCATCTCTGCACAATCTGCAGAAGTATGAAGCATTCCCATTTACGGGCTACAAGTTGGTATCAACTTAACTTAGTTTAGCTCAAAGAAGTCTACAGGTTTTGAAATAAACGCTGTAGTCCCCTTTTAACAAGCTCATTAGCATGTTACTGCTATTAATACCACAATATAGCGGCACATAACAGAGATTATCACAGTGCGATTTTGGATCGGCTTGAGGGGATAACAATTTAAAATATTTATGTTGCCGTTTATACTGTAGCCTCTTTAAAGAGATCATGTAAAAGGCAAGGAAATACTCAGTCCACCAAATATTCAATTTGTACTTTGAAATATCTTCCAATTAAAAAAACACCCAAATTAATTTTTTTGGAGTTATTTTATTTCATTCGAGTATTGGGAGTTATTTTTTTTAATTCCAATCATCGGCAGCTATTTAGTTTTTACCGCTGGGTGTTATTTCATTCTTTTGGGTTGAACGCCTGTTATAAGTAAACGATCGCATGCTAAAGAAAATAAGTTTTACGTTTCTTCAAGCGACATTAATGCGGTTAAAGGAAGCCGTAGGCATTGCTGAAAATAGGACACACACAAGCTTGCAAAAAGATCTTTAATATCCATTTCTGTGGACCAAAAACCCAGATTGAATAAGATTCAGACAATGAATTCGCTGCGCTTATGAAAATAAGTTGTGTTAAGCACTTGTCTCGTGTAGCACCACAGAAACCAATTAATTAGATAGCAACAAGTATTCTTGATTAATCAAAATACTTTAGGCTGGCTTACAGCATTAAACACTGAAAACGGCAACTTCAAATTTTATCTATTCAAAATAATATCTAAAGACTGCGTGTGGTGGAAAAAAAAAGCTGCACACGTTGTATCCAGCATTGGCCCGTATTAGATTAAATGCCATCAGCAGGTCCTATTTTTCGTAATGCGAATTGAAATTCTTAGCTCAAGGTCAATTTCAATAATTAATAGCAAACCTGGTCATTAGTTACTTTGTCGAAAGCCTAATAATAATAATCAGTTTAAAGCAAGTGGTAAGACAAAAATCAGCAATAAATGAATCAGGAGAAAGCTCTTGCCTTTGCTATTGCCTCATGCAAGCTGTTAACACCTTAAGCATTACCCTCAAAAGAAGTTTTGAAACTACTTTAATTAAAATTTTTTTGAAAAAGATATAAAACCATGAGTTAAGGTTAAAGTTGAATTTTATATTTAATTCAAATTTTTGTTCTTGAGATTTTTTCTGGGTCTTTTTTTTTTTTTGGGTCAGAGCAAAAAATTTTAAGTTCCCATGGCCAAAGTGAACTATTTTTTTTTTTAAAGAAAAAGTCATAATTTAGGAGCGAATTCAAAAAACAATTCAAAATTTAAGATTTTTTAAATAAAATTTTTATTCAAAATCAAAATCTAAAGTCTACTTTAAATTTTAAATCTTTTCGAATACAACCTTTAATCTTTAGCTTTGTTTTGCATACAATTCAATTAATAAAAATTAAAAAAATATATAAAAAACCTAAAACAATTTCTGATTTGAAAACAACCTTGCCAACAGTTTTTTAAACGAGTTTCCGATTTACATTTGCTTAAGAAGCCAATAATGCATATGGCATACAAGGGTCTGCTTATTATTTTAGCTAAATTAAAACAAATTACTTTCCTGTAAAACACTTAAACACTTTAAAGTTATAAATTGAGTTATTTTCTATTGTTCCTTAGTGTTTACATGTGTGCAGAGTTCTGACGATACCAGTGAGAGGAAAACACTGTAATTAAATATTTATTAAATTTGTTTAATCGAATTTAGAATGTTTTTAATAGCTTTTTGTACAAACAAGCACAGGAACGCATGTGATTGAATAAATTCTTAATAGTTTACTTAAAAACATATTATATTATAATTAAACGGAAAGAAGTTTACAGCATTGCCGGTAATATATATATGGCAAGGAATCAAACATGATTCAGTTTCATTTAATTCTAAATGAAACAAAAAAAAATTGGCTAATAACGCTAAAGTTTATCGGCCAAAGAAGGCCTAAATAACGGAAAAAAAAATTTTCAATTTATTATCTAATTCTATAATAATTGTTTTATCATATGTACCACTCTTTTTAAATATCTGTTCACATAATTTGGAATTTCTTCTTTAAATATTGCAATTTAAATATTTTTGTAAATGTTGTTGTTTTAAAAAGACGAAGAAGCCCCTGTTATGTTTCATATTATATTCTTTTTCGAGCATAAAGTTTCTCTATGTTAAATAAAAATCAGTATCCTACAACTGTGCCCAAAAGCAACAAATAAGTTTCAAGATCAGGTTATAAAGAAGAGATCCTGTACTAAGTAGCCCATTAATTTGAGCTTGTTCCCTTTTATTTGGTGCATTTGCGCTTTAAAAGAAAAAGGGTCTCCAACCGACGAAGTTTCACGTGATAGATAAGTGTAGGATTTTTTCATCCATTGAATAAACACGATGGGAGGGAAATTATCACATTAATTTTTTTAAGCAAAAAATTAGGAAATAGCAGAAAGACTGCACAAAGTAACCATATGTAATGTTTTGCAAAAAAATTTAGCTGTAAATGATATAAATGTAAAGCCTTCTTGAAAAACAAAAAAGTCACTGAATTTTATTTAGAACAAATGAGTGAAAATGTCCAGATAAGTACCTCAACAAGCGGTCAAAGTATACATTTCGTCGATGTTAAGCTATTCTGTTTCAAAAATATAGGATTTGTGTATCCAGTAGAGCACAATAACTTAACAACGGCGATTTGGCATATCTACTTAATAATAAATATATAAATATAACATCAGAATAAAAGTCGACTTTGAAATAAAACTAATTATGAGCTTGGATTCATCAAGTTTGAAAATCTAAACCAAAATAGTTGACATTAAATCGGAAACCGATTACTGACTTTGCTTACCATTCCCTAGTAGTGACCTAAACACAGCACCAAGCGTATGAGCGATATATAATTATTGCTTTAATTTATTAACAATTATACGCCACTGTAACATATACAACAATAAAATTTAGACCCTCAGGGGGAAAACTGGGAAAAAACTTATTTTATTATATTTCCCAGGTCCACTTTGTAACTTTAAAACAAATTAAGATAAAAATATAATGTAAATTGCATTCGTCAAGTTTTAAAACAATAAAAATATTTTTTGCTACTATTTTGAAAGGGTTCGAAAAATGGTAAAAATTCTACATTAATACTTTTGTATATTTCGTAACTCCTAAGACAGATAGAAACAAAATTAAAATTGCATTGACAGGTCTCAAAAAAGATATAATTATTGTTTAATATTTTTTTTGAAATTCTGTACATTAAAGGATACCCGTTAAAGGGTACACATTATTGGTACGTCAGGTACTTTGTGTAGCTTATAAACCAATAGAGGCAAAAACATATTTTAATTGCTTTAAAAGTTTAGACAAGATATGAAGAGGTTTTTTGTACTTTTTGTAAATTTTGGAACATAAGAGACAGGGAAAAGAGTACTTATTATATACTGGTCTTTTTTTAGGTACTTTTGTAACGTCTAAAACAATAAAGGTAAAACATATTTAAAATTACGTTCGAAAGGTCTAGACAGAAATATTAATATGTGTTTGATACTTTTTAAATTTCTGGTTTCTAAGAGGTAGAAAAAGTACTTTTTATATACTGGTACTTTTGTAATGTCTTAATTAATAAGAGTAGAAACATAATTTAGATTACATTGGAAAGGTCTAAACAAAATACAAATATATATTTTTGATACCTTTGAAAACTTTGGACCTTAAAAGAAAGAGTACAATAGTGCCCTTTAGGATGTTTTTGTAACGCCTTAACCAATAAAAATAGACACATAATTCGAACTGCGTTCAAAATGTCTAAATAAAATATGTATGTATATGTTTTAAATACATTTCAAACATTTTGAACCCTAAGAAAAGGGGGTACCAATGACATATTGGTATTTTTAAGGTGCTTTTTGTAACGTACATATATACTAACAAAGGTAGAAAGTGATTTTAATTTCGTTGTAGGCAAAATATGAATATGTTTTTAACACTTTTTAAAAACTTTGGACAGAAAAAAGTATAAGAATTATATTTTGGTACATTTTAGGTACTTTTTGTAAGTTCTTAAGCAACGAAAAATATAATCTAAATTTAGTTCTTTTAAAAAAATGTAAATATCTCACGTTACTTTTTTGATTTTTTAGCATCTGAGGCGTAGAAAAAAGGGTGAGAATTTTGTTTTGGTACTTTTTTGTAATGTTTGTATTAAGTATTAATATATGAAAAAAGGGGTGCGGATGCTGTAACAAGACAAAACTTAAATAAATGTGCAAGAATTATATCTTTCACATATTTCGTGCTTCATTTTTAAAAGAATGAGGCCACAAATATAAGTTAACGACTATTCGCTAATATTGAAGTCGAAAGTCCAATAAGTGGATAAAAAGTACTTTTTTCACAGGTTTAGTACGTTTTGCATGTATTTAGAGGCAATGACCCTAGATGTATAAAATTATTTTTTTAGAGTGGACAAAATGTCCCTTAATTAAATTTCTTTTAACTTTTGCATTTTTTTCACATCTTCAAATATGAATTTAAAACCTTTTGATCCTGGTTGAGGCTAAAGGTAAACTAAGTGGACAAACGGTACTTTTTAACATTACTGGTAGTTTCTTGCATTCTCTTAAAATTTTGATTCTGGAAATATGAAATTAAGGTAAATAACAATTTCTTTCTTCATGTTTTCGTGTTTATTTTTGAATATTTTAAAAATAGAAAATTGGCGATTCTCTACTAAGATTGTGTGTAAAACTGCGAAAATTTATTACTTTGTTTAAGTTAATATATAAAATTGTGCCCACGAAGAAGCGGGTTAATTGCCACTGTAAAATAAATAAAAATATTTTTAAGGAAAAAAATCAATTAATTAGCAAACGAATATTTTTTTGTTAAACTTTTAATAAAAGTTTAAGCAAAAATTTGAAGGAAAAAAATTAAAATAAAATTAGTAAATATTCGCTGATTAAAAAAGTTTTTTTTTCATTTTTATTGTTGATATTTAACAAGATAAAGGCAGTTAAAAAAATGCCAATCAAATAATGCCAAAAGCTTATTAAAAAAACCATTTTGTATTCAAAATAAGTTAATTAACATAGATCTAAAAAGTTAATTTGATATACATAAAATAAAATTTATATCATTTAAATATAATCACAGAACATGCATTTGTATATTTGCCCTAAAAAACACTTATGTCCTTAAAAAAATACTTTATTATTATAAAGGGTATATGGATTTGTATTTTAGTAAAAACCTGGAATTGACAGCTGTTGAAACAGTTTTAATTTTTTTTGATATTTTATAAAAAGGCAAGTATTAAAACCTCTTCAAATATTAATATTATTTTCTAAACTTTACACCTCAAGGCTTGAAATTTGTGTATTTACTTTTAGCCATTTCACATTTAAAAAAAATTATTCCAAACATTTATTTGTATTTAACGTTTTATCAAAGCTTTTTTTTAATGTCTAAAACATGCACATACAAACATTAAATTGTGTTGTCATACGAATGTTTTTCGCTGTTGTTTTATTATTCAACATCCGGTTTCCCATTTCTGTTATTAATTCGGTCCCTGTTTATGTATGAGTGAATCCTGTATTTATTTTTGTGACATCTTTCAACTTTTGAATGATTTAAAACAAGGGATCAAAGGACATTTTAAATTTTAATGCTAATTTTTTGTTAATCGCCTACGTTTTGTAATTAAATTTAGTACAACGAATGAGAAGAATTGTTGCAGCCCATCATCGTAAATTTAAATCGCTGTTAAGGTTATTCAATATTGGCTTTCAAAGTAATATGCCTTTTTACATTAATACCCCTCACATAAGTGACAAGTGATAAGTTTTCCATTCCGTTAACAATTTCTTTAATATTCATCTGCGACCTCATAAAGTTTATGTTTTCGTGGTCCTTAAAAATAGGGAAGTTGACTTAGCAATGTCTGTCTGTCCACCTTTCGGTTGAAATTATTTTTTTAAGCCCCCCGATGTTACATACACCCGCTAGTAGTATCAAACTATCAGAAATTGCTACTAAATTCAGCAAAATGCCCAATAACTGAACACTGACCGAGATGTAAGCCAACTACGACTCCCACTGTTTATTTCATTAAAATTGTTACTTGAAAACCTCTACAACTGCCCCGAAGTTGTATCTACACGGGTGCAATATAATAACAACTCCAATTTATTTTTCCTCCCAAACTATTTTGTGGAATAAAGTTACCCCCTATTTCAAGCTTCTAAGAAGTTTTCCAAACAAAATTTGAAAAAAAAATTTGTAAAAGCCCCTACAACTTCCCCGAAGTCGTCCTAAGAAGAAAACAATTTTTCATAGACTCAATCGCCTATACAAAGTTTGGGAAACGTTAATAAATTCCCCCCTACAGCTTCCAGCGGGCCTGTGGATAGGTCAAGTTGGGGTCTGTCCTCAACATTTTCTGCAAAAATTTTCTAATTACCCACTAGCTCCACCCCCTAAGGGGGTTTCCATATAAAATTTGAAAAAAATGTTCGCCCTACAGTATGAGCTCGTATTAATATTTATTATTGTTTCAATTGTCCCAATATTTTCAAATAGCTACTTTGCCTT